>VWZE01022824.1:0-75126 GCA_013396675.1 Eubucco bourcierii | reverse complement strand
CAGCCTGGAGAAGAGAAGGCTTCGAGGGGACCTGATAGTAGCCTTCCAGTATCTGAAGGGGGCCTACAGGAAGGCTGGGGAAGGATTATTTACAAGGTCCTGCAATGACAGGACAAGGGGCAATGGGCTTAAACTGGCAGAGGGGAGATTTAGACTAGATGTTAGGAGGAAGTTCTTTACAGTAAGGGTGGTGAGGCACTGGAACAGGTTGCCCAGGGAGGTTGTGGATGCTCCCTCCCTGGATGTGTTCAAGGCCAGATTGGATGAGGCCTTGAGTAACCTCTACTAGTGGGAGGTGTCCCTGCCTATGGCAGGGGGTTGGAACTAGATGATCCTTGAGGTCCCTTCCAACCTTACCATTCTATGATTCTAAGAGTTATTGACATTAAAGTATGTTATAGCCACCTTCTGGCTCGGTTTTTAGTTGCAAGCTACACATTTAACCATTACTTCTCACGAAAGACTTAATTTTTATTTTGTTTGTATTGCATCCACATGAACTGTACTTGATTTTTAAATACACAGAAATAGTAGAAGCACAAGCAGCAAAACCACTGGTGAAGTTTAAAAAAAAAAAAAAAAACCAACAAAAAACCCCCTTTCTTTTGGTTTTTAATAATGAAGTCCACCAAACCAGGAAAAAAAAGACACTTCACTTCTGCTTCCTAAAAGCTGTTATACAAGAGGGCATTTTGAAGAAGATATTGCAAGGAAGCCTGACAATCTGAATAAATTACTGTACAGTGCAGGGTAATATACCCCATTCACACAATATGTATTCCTATGCTGCAGTTCTGGTAAAGGCTTTATCCATAAAGACTTTGCCCCTTCAGCCACACCCAAGAAGCTGAAAGGTTAAAATGTAACACAGTGCTTTGAAATCCATTCAATTCATCTGAAGATGTTATTCACGTTTTTAATCTGTTCACTAAGTCCAGAAAATTTAAGTTAAATACAGGTAAATGTTTTTAGGCTGAAGGGTTTAAAGGGAAAAAACAGCAGATAATAAAAAATGACAGAACAACATTCCAGGGTAGAACTTGAATAGATACAAGGGATTCCAACCTCTTATTCTAACCCAGTGGCAAAAATCTGTAAATTCAGATGAGGAACAAAATCTCAGTAAATAACCCATGCAGGCAGAACTAAAACCAGCAAGGAAAGCATCTTTATAAACAGCAGCAATTTTGGAACTACAACTAAATCAATATGCACCCTAAAAATCTGAGAGAAATTCCATGCTATGATACACAGCACTTAGAGCTGAATGAAGTAAAACTGTTAATGACTATTACCACAGACTTTACAGGAAAAGGATTACACTTTCAAATACCCAACTAATACAAGAACAGTGAAATACCAAGTGCAATTCTGTAACAGCAGAAAACATTAATAAAAAGACAAGTTCAATTATCCCAAGAACACAAAAGGATATGATGCCACCTCATTCTTCTACACTACAATTAACTGCTTCTTGGAGCAGCCAGTCAAGAGTCCCAAAGAAAAACAAGACATGAGAAACCTAAGGGTCTGTAAGGCAAGAGGGAAGAAAGGACAAAGAGAAGAGGATAGAACTCTAGAGTACATGCAACTTATTTACACCACTATTTGTTCTGGAAAAGCTTGAGAATGACATTCCTGACTGGAGTCATAACCTTAGGGGAAAAAACAAACAAACAAACAAAACCAAACAAATCCCCCCCAAAAAACCAAAACAACCCACACCCCACACACTGATAAGATGAAAGATTACTGGAGAAAACAAAGTTTTTTAAAAAAAAAAAAAAAAGTGAAAGCAGTTTTGTTATCAAATTAAATGTTTGTTTAAAAGTATTTGTTTTTTAAAAACAGAGTCAATTTCTAATCAGGAGAGACGTGTCCAGTAGCTTACCTGTTTAGAAGAGCTGTTGCACTTCACCATCAGCTTTTGCCTTTTTTTTTTTTTTTTTAATTTAAACAAGTCAGAAAAACAAACTAACACACACTTGGTTTTAAACAATAGTTTTCTGGATTCGAATTCGTTATTACAGTCGCTGTATTTCAATTCATAGGCCCAACCCAAAGAATGTTTAAAACCAAGAATGTTACAAGGTTCACTTCAAAAAAAGTACATTCCACAGAATTGTTATTTGAACTACTTTAAATTATTCACTGAAGAGCGACTCCAGAATTGTTTTCTTGAACATCTGCAATTTTTACCTGAGAAACATTTTTTTCATGCTTCAACTTCCTGGTTTAGGTCTTCCAAAACCAAATTTTCCCATTTCAAAAGCTGATGGGTTCCCACAATGGTTATGTCAATCTCGCAAGAAGTTTGGCTGATATGACTAATATATTTAAGAGAACCAGTATTTGGCACCAGTAAACAGGAAAGAAAATTAAGACCTTAAATAGTCATCATCAGTTAAAAACGGGCTACATGGATTACCAGTCTAACCTGATGGAATTTTCTTTTCCTGAATTACACAAACTCAGAGGTAAAAAATTAGCCACAAGGAAACAGAAGCCAAAGCCATTCAAGCACTTAAACAGATTAAGTGCTGCACAAACAAACCACTACCCTATGCTTTGCCAGGAACACAAAACAGCCTTCTTCACATTAAAATCCCAGCAGACATCTCCCGCTTCAAAATAACATTTCTGCTTGCCCTGTGTTATCATCTGTGAATAGAACTGGTTCTCAAACAGTAGGTCAAAGCATTATGACGCAAACTATTATCCTTACTTTCCACCATGTACCAGACAATTACAATTTCATATCCAGGTAATTTAAATACCTGCATTGCTTGCTTGTCAAGTGTTAAATTATACTGAAGCAGTACAGTCTGCAGAGTTCACAGTATGTCTAACCATTCTCCACAAAGCCAGCCACCAGCTCTGCACAACACCAAAATAAAAGTATCCACTAACATTTTCCATCTTTCCTATCAGGGAATAGGAAAATATGGCTCATTTGTTTGCTTTAACTTCTAGTAAGAACTTTGCCCAATTGCATCACATTAGAAATGTGTAGTTCATCTTCCACACAAATATCTCCTCCCACAAAGAACTCGAATAACATGGAAATAACTCGCACTATGATTAAACACAAAAGGCAGTATTAATTTTCTGACCTAAAGTTGCTCTGTTCTGAGAGGATTACACAACTGATTTTTTTCGAAGGATGTTGAAGATTGCACTCTATTTTTCTGAGGCTGGCTCAGCAGATAACTTTTTCTGAACATGATTAGTGCAGTTATCTCTGCTTGTCACACCTTATTTGGTGGTATAAAGCGAAGGAACACAGGCTGCCTTCTCAGCTTAAGCTGAAAGTGGCTACTGCAATGGTTACAAACTGTCATTTTCCTGTATTTTTAGAACAGCTTCAAGAGGTTAGGTAAAGAAGATACTAACGTCTGCAGAAAATGGAAAGTAAATCTGCAATGCCACAATGCTGTCTGAAGCAGTAAGTCATTTTGCATCAATACCAGCTTATTCATAAACTTAGAATCATAATTTTTCACCATATAATAGAAAGGGGAAATACTATCTGTTACAAAATGATTTCTCTAAGTGAAATCTGAATACTCATCTGTTATACAGCCTACAAAGCCCTCTATAAATGCAGAGTGTTAGTACATCCCCAAGAGAACAAGCAATCAAACAACACTACATACAGCCTCAGACATTCAGAGATGTCCCTCAGGTTTCCACTTTGTTATTCATCCTAATAATATTCATCAAATTATGCCAAGTAGAACAAGCAAGATACAGTTAATCAGTTTGGCACTCTCATCACAGGGGCACCACCCCACCCTACCCTCATAATGACACAAATATGTACTTCTGAAACTTGACTTTTTTCCCTACTGAAAAACTGACTCCAGTTAGCTTTGTGAAGCATGAATACTCCTGGTACACACTGTATTCCTTACAGAACAAAGTTGTAGATTTCCACTGTAGGCAGGTTAACAACTACATAAAAGAATACAACCAATCTGTGAAACTAATAGTTTTGTTTAAATAGCACACTGCAATAGCAAACAGGCAAAAGAAAAAAGAAGCAGGAAGAGGAGGAGACAAACAGGAAGCAGGTTCTGTAAAGCAGACAGGTTAAGAAACCTGCAAGATAGAGTGTCCAGCAGAGATCTGGCAGTATTGCAGCCATGTGATCAATGCAAACTGGCTGCTTCACCAGTTCTAGGACCACAAGTGACCTCAGGCAAAGCTACTACAGAACCGTGCTTACATCCTTGTTTTAAAACAGTTCCTTATTATATCACTAAATAAAACGCCACAAAATATTAGCACAGTAAGAGCAACAATTTGGCCCTTCTGTTAGAAGCACACTGAATGGAAACAAGATTAAAATCAAACTATTTCCAAGAGTCTCCACAGCTTTACAAAACAGCCTGTACTTTGTTCTCAGAAGCTTCTGTACCAACACTACTATATTACTTGTACAATTACACTGTTAAACTACAGTGACATCATGACCTGCACAGAAACATCTTTGGACTAAGTGACCTGTTTTCAGTTTCGTCTTTGTTGACATAGTAGGTCAGTTGTACCCATACAAGCTAAGCTGAAAAAGGCCAGTTACTCCACCCAGTATCTGCATCAGGAACAGTATTTACATGCTTGTGGCTGCAGTGGTATACTGGTGCAAATAAAACTGTCCTACAAATGCATGCACATAGAATCATAGAATGGTAAGGTTGGAAGGGACCTCAAGGATCATCTAGTTCCAACCCCCTGCCATAGGCAGGGACACCTCCCACTAGTAGAGGTTACTCAAGGCCTCATCCAATCTGGCCTTGAACACATCCAGGGAGGGAGCATCCACAACCTCCCTGGGCAACCTGTTCCAGTGCCTCACCACCCTTACTGTAAAGGACTTCCTCCTAACATCTAGTCTAAATCTCCCCTCTGCGATGACAAACACACAAACACATATATACAAACGCTGTGTGTATGCGAGTATCTATACACAGGCTCACATGTGTATCTTTTAAAAAAAAAAAAAAAAAAGCAAGCAAGCAAGCAATACTGTTAAAAGAATTCTAGAGAAACAGACATACATTTTTCCTTTCCCGTACTTCAACATCATTTTGTCTAACAATTTCTCAGTGCCCTGAGATTAAGATCTGGTTGCAGGACAATGTTACTCTACATTTTGATCCTAAATGAACCTGACAAATGCAGCAGAAGAGAGCTGGGCAGTTTCCATTAACAATGTGTGAAGAAGGAAGCAGCAACAATCTGCACACCAAAATATTAAAACCTTGTTGTGTGAAACACCACCCTTCCGTCTGTGACACATGGAATCAGATGAATCAGATTAAAAGCTGCTTCCTCCAAAGATCTGAATTCAAGGTGAGAGAAACTTGCAAGCCAAAATCCTGGGGCAATTATCACAAGTGGTGATAATACAAAACTCCACACAAATATTGAACTAAAATTATGCAAAACCCCTTAATAATACCTCAAAAGCAAGAGTTTTTGAGTCACAGGATTCATATCTATTTTACAGACTGAAAAATGAAGAGGAAGAGATCAGATAATTTACTAACTTTATCAATGCAGATCAGAACTGAGCCTACACCTTAGTCCTTTACATCATTTTACTTGCAGACAAGGGTAAGACATCCCAAAACTCAGCAGTCTACAGGAAATTTGTAAGGTCACTTGCCAAAACAGCTCTGAATTAAACACTTACACCTTGCCATATGCAATACACAAGAGATATCAGGCATCTGAGTGAGTCATCTATGAGAATCAATCATTCTAAGTAGGTTATTGCTCAATTTATTAGCCCACGAGAAATACCAAGGAGACAAAGATGCTGGATGTAGTCCCTTCCTTTAGGCTTACATGCTGGGATTGCAAAAAGGCTCAGCCCACCACTGGAATTCACAGCTCTGGAAATCCCTTTGGATGCAGGCAAAGTGTCTTTTCAAAGACTGAATAATTATCAGCTAAAGAGTTTTCTCCATGCAGCCCCCATTCATTCAAGATGTGAATGCCTCAGGTTTGCTGCACACATCCTACCCTTGTAAGGCCTTCCTTACACAACTACTAGTACAAAGTAACTTTTACTACTAATATACAACTGATCATGTTCCAATTTTTTTTGCATTGTATTCTTTTTTGTATTTAAAAAGGTAGTTGATACAAACATATATGTAAGCTTCATTATCTGACCCTACTTTCTACTTACATTCATGAGAAATAAAAAATATTGAAAAGAGGATGTCAACTAAACACGCTGGTAAAATCATCAGGGCAGGAACTAACATACATAGAAGTGCACTGAGTGCAAGCAGAATGCTAATATTATTTTATAATACAGGAGTAGGTTCAAAAAATTAAATGCAAAGTTAAATGTCTTTGGTTGTTGATTGTTCAAGGAGTTTTTTTGGTTGTTGTTTGGGATTAGGTATGTTGGGGGTGGGGAGTCCTGTGTTTAACTTGTATACACATCTGGTGAAATTATCTGCTCTGCATTTTAAGAGCTTAAAGGCTAAGCAATTCCAGATGAGTAACTGCAATGAAAACCCAGTGACTAAAAAGGAAGTGTCACAAGCATATTTTTTAAAACCTTTTCGTAGGCTAAAGCTGGATTCTGTCTTGAATAGGGGACAAAAGAATGTTATAGACTCTGAAAACTAGAGATATGTTCTACATCTTTCTTACAAGCCAGCTGTTTTATTGTTTAGGTTTTAAAGAGTATTCCCATTTGTTTTCAAGCTTCATTTCACATAAAGCTCCTTCTAACCTACTCTCAACCACACTACAAGACGCCCACAGACAGACAGAACTTTTCCCTAAACTATTATGAAAAGAAATATTCTATTTAACAATACATTACGTAAGTTTCATTTGTTACATGTCTTTACTGCCGTTTCAGCATTCTAGTCAAAATGAAACCAGACAGCAGGGGAGATGGGTTTTAATTATACTATTTTAATAGTTTTGGTTTTAAATCAGCTAACACCCACATACTAGAGGAAAAGATTAAAAAAAAACTGAATTTAAACTACATTTAAAACAAAGCAAGAGAATTTACAAGGAAGCAAGTTTCCTGATAAGCATTACTAACAACACAAAAATGTTAACTACTCTTTCAGCATTTCATACCCTCATAAGAGATGCACAATGAATGGAATTATCAACAGTATCAAGTGTTAGCCTGACTCAAATGCCAAACAAATATAAGTGAATTCAAACAAGACTCTGAAGAACGTTTAAAGAAATAAAAACAAACAAGCAAACTACTCTCAGCTTACAGCTATGAAAAAAAAATATTTCTTTTGCTATTCTCTTTCATCAAAACCAGAAAGATTAAGCTTTCAGTGAGAAGTAAACTTATGAAATTAATTATTGTTTGCACTCATGCATAATGGTACAGGTGGTTTCTTCCTTTGTTAATTTTAAATCAAAACATTGCTCAGTCTCATTTAAGAAATTTCACAGACAGTAAGTGAACCGCTCTATTACAATGGAAAACCATAGAATGAATCATCATAGAGTGTCAGGGGCTGGAAAGGACCTCCTAAGATCATCCAGTCCAGCCCCCCTACCAGAACAGGATCACCTAGAGCAGATCACATTAGAATACACCCAGACAGTTCTTGAATATCTCCAGAGAGGGAGACTCTACTACCTCCCTAGGTAGCCGGTTCCAGTGCTCTGTCACTCTCACAGTGAAAAAATGTTTCCTCAGGTTCACATGGAACCTCCTATGCCTCAACTTTCACTCATTGCCCCTTGTCCTGTCACTGTGCGTCACCGAGAAGAGGCTGGCTCCATCCTCCTGGCACTCACTCCTTACATATTTATAAACATTAATCAGGTCACCCCTTAGTCTTCTCCTCTCCAAGCTAAAAAGCCCCAGCTCCCTCAGTCTCTCCTCATAAGGAAGATGTTCAACCTTCTTAATCCTTTTTGTGGCTCTGCACTGGACTCTTTAAGCAGCTCCCTGTCCTTCTTGAGTTGAGGAGCCCAGAACTGGACACAACACTCCAGATAAGGCCTCACCAGGGCAGAGTAGAGGGGAAGCAGAACTTCCCTCAACCTACTAACCACCCCTTCTAATATACCCCAGAATGGTATTGGTTTTCCTTGACACAAGAGCACAATACTGGCTCATGACCATCCTTTCATTCACCAGGACTCCCAAGTCCCTCTCCTCTTCAGGTCAGTCCTCAGCCTATACTGATACATGGGATTATTCTTTCCCAGGTGCATGACTTTACACTTGCTCCTGTTGAACTTCATTAAATTTCTCCCTACCCAACTCTCCAGCCTGTCAAAGTCTCTCTGAATGGTAGCACAACTCTCTGGTGTGGCAGCCACTCCACCCAGCTTGGTGTTGTCAGCAAACTTGCTGACAGTGCACTCCATACCCTCATCCAGGTCATTAATGACTACATTGAATAATGTATACTGGTCCCAGTACTGATCCCCAAGGAACTCCATTCATTACAAGCCTCCAGCTAGACTCTGTCCCATTGACCACAACTCTGACTTCTTCCCTTTAACCAGTTCCCAATTCACCTCACTACTGTATCACCCAGATGGAGAAAATCATACGTAACACAGATGCACTCGGCAACAACTAAGAATATAAAACACAGACAGCTGAACAGTTGGTTTTAGAATAAATAGGTCACTGAAGTCTCCAGCACATTCCTAATGTTGAAGAATGTTTGTCAGAGAACAATGTGATTAGCTTCATCTGCATTTAAATCACCTCCCTGGTTATGCTCAACCACACTGGCTTACAGCCGGGTATTTTGATCATGCAATCAGAATTCCACACTGAAAAACCTGCAATTTAAAAAATGCAGGCTTTTTCATTTGCCTCCTCATCCAGTACTGTAAAAGCAAACAAGTTTGAAAAACTTTTCTTTAGTCAATGTAAATAGACGTGTCAGTTCCTGAGGAAGTGGTTCAACGAACTTCAGGGTGAGAAAAAAAACCCCAAAAAACCCAAACAAAAACACCACACAAAAACAAAACCACAAACCCAATACCCAAAACTAAAGTCGGATCACCTACAGCTGAAATATACTAAGGCAGAGAGCATGCTATGCTGCTTTTCTTGTTAAGATGAAGAAATAAGACCATTTAGCACTACCAATCTCATACAGATGCTTAACTCTTTCTCTTACTGCCTCCCTTTCTTCTTTACATTCCAAAAGCAATTTCCAGTAGTTTGACTATTTTGACAACTAATTAGCACCCAAATTTAAATACATACATACACATAATGTTTACATATGTTTACCTAGCCCTCCCAGGAAAACAGAAACTATTCCTCATTATAGATGTAGCATGCCAAGGCAAAAAGAAAAAAAAACAAAAAAAAACCAAAAAAACCCTATTCAATCTTTATACTAAAGCAAGACACACAAATATTAATTTTCAGAAAGCAGTCAGATAACATAACAAAGCCAACAGTGTAATGTCATTTTTAAATCCTTAAAGGAAAGAAATCTTAAGGGGAAATACAGAAAAAAAATCTTCTTACTTTCTTTACATAACATACTAATTAATCTACTTATTTGTAGCCCAAATGTTTCATTTCTACTTCCCCAACTACTGTTCAGTGGACAGAAACATTACCAAACTAAAATCTTGATAATCAAAGGTTAAAAAAACAAAAAAAAAATTAAGGGTCACGGTTATCTGGAGAAAATGCGCCTGTACTTTGTCATGGACAAGCAAATGCTTACATATCCAGGGAGTCCTAAATGACGTACCTATGGATCACCCTGGAATATCAGTATGTGCACATTTGGTGTTGATAAACACTTTCAATCTGATCTCCGAGCCTGATAGTACAATGTCATTTCAAAACTAAAATCTGTCTGCTTGCAATACTGAATTGGGTGAGTAACTTTGAGAAGAATCACCTTATTTGTCCAGGTTGCCTGTGGGTATTGTGATTAGATTCAAATGAATAATCTGTCAATGAAATTTCATAACTATATTTACCAGATCCAAAATTACACAACATATTCCAAAGAAGGGAAAAAAAACCCCAACCAACTACTAGAGGACTGCCTTGACATACCAGTGAAGACTGCTGAATGATAAGTGTATTCATTGTGGCACATACAGTTTAAAACACTCTCTTGTTATCTGAGAAATGAATCTGTGATAGAAAATCCTGCATTGCTCCCATAAAAAGGACATCACAAAGCAGTGAATACTTTTTTCAGATATAATTCACTCTACAATAAAATCAATTTCCTTAATTAGTCTTAAAATAAATAAAATCAGTTTTCAGATATAAATTTGATTTAGTTGTACTTTTTAACCACCATGGATTACTTCAATTACTGGCCTTTACCTACTTTTTACCTAGGTATGAGTGTCTGCTAAATCAGAAAGCCAAGTATGAACAGAGTACCTAATGAAGTGAGTGGTATCAATCACATGAGAAACAGCTCAAAGCTTAATTTCATTCTAAACACTGCAAATGAACTTCCACAGAACCTCAGATACAGACTCACAACAAACAAAAAACAGTAATTCTGTAAGCCTTGGCACTTGCAATAATCAGAAAAACAAATACACCTGTACATCTTGAAGGTCTTGGAAAAGGCAGGTGAAAATTATTATCCTGCTTACATTTAAACCAGCTGTAACGTGATTTATGCTAATCTGTGGATAAATCAAGAGCCTGCCTTGCTCAAGAGTCCTTCTACAGCCTTGTATATGCGCCTTAGATATCCACTCCAACAATGCCTCAGACTACCCTTTCCTTCGAAACAGTCTTGTTCCTCAGCTAACATGCATATTTTGTGATGCACTGTGACTTTGATGAGTAGAGTATCAATTTTTTTTTCAAAAGAAAATTCTAGAAAATATTAATTACATCCATTTAAATTTACTGACATTTAAAAGACACCAATTATTTGAAAACAAATACTCTCTTTTTTGGTAATTAAAAGAAAAATTAGGCCTAGTTTACAAGACCAAAATGGAGATCCTGACCTCTTCTCAGTAAACATGCAATTTCTATCAGTTCCAAAACACTATGTTCTATCTTACAGGCAAAATTAACTGTATTGCACCCCTAGTTAGCTCACACATCAATAACAAATTCAAACAGGGAAAAGAAAAAAAAAAACCAACAAACAAAACAAACCCACACCACAGAGTTTTAAGGAAAAAGACTGAATCTAAAAAAAGCCAAATCTAACAAGCTCTATTTAAAAAGACAGAAGGGGAATGAATTTAAGGAGACATAGCAACCTGTAAAGTCTGTAGCATTCCTGCACTGCAGTAACCCAAAGGTGAAAGACAAATCAAGTTTCAAATTAGCGTCCAAATAAAAAAAAAAAAAAAGTAATTTTTTTTTTTACATACTCTTTTTGTCATTTACATTTCAGATTAAATCTGCTAACTTCAAGGTCAAATTAGTTTTCCAGATGTAGAGTGACAAATCACCTTCACACACACACAGACCATTACATCCACACACTGTTCATAAGCTTACCCTGAGTCTACATGCCGCTGACTGAACAGAATTTTTCACAGGAAGAAGGTCCTACCTACTCCCCCTCCAGCTTCAGTGAGTTTTCTCCTCCTGTATTCTAGTTAAAATGGAAGAAAAAAAAAGGATGTGAGGACCTCTACCAATAAAAAGGAAAAAGCAAATGGAGAGACTCATAGCTTTGTAAAAGCAGATGAAGTATACTCATGGAGATGGAGAAGAAACAGTAACAAAGAGATGAGATGAAAAGGAAAGCCAAGACTGCAGACCTGAGCTTATACAGTGTATTTATTTTGGCACTAACTGCAACAGTGTAATGCTAAAAGCCACAGTGTTACCCATCCCAATGAAAAGAGAATAGTGATTTAACTGGGACAACAAAACAAAAAAAAAAAGAAAAGGGAGGTGTGGGGGTGGGAAGGGAACATGGCAGACAACAACAAAAAATAGCAAAACCTGTCTGACCCAATAATGTTCTTGAAAGTTCCCCTGCTTCAACATGTATATTGCTCTCATGTATGCATAAATCATTCAGTGATATTTGAGGTTATTTTGAACAAATTTACTAGGTAAATTAGTAAATTACTTCAAACACAGAAAGAATATCATTAATGAAGCATATGAATTTTCACCATAATCATCATTCACTAGGCCTCCTGCTATCATCATTCACTAGGCCTCCTGCTATCTCTCCTAGGTCTTTTAATGGTTCCAACATAATTCACAAATGCTACAACCTATGTTTCTGACCAACTATGAAATTACAGCTCTTATTCAACAGAACATAAGAAACAGATGCTAAGCAAATATATTTAGCTCTTGCAGGAAATAACAATCTCCATTCACAATTGCTCTTCGATATCTAACAAAACCTTAAGAAAAAAATAAAATAAAAAAAAAACAAAACACAAACCTGACAGTGATCTCTGAACAGTAATGGTTTTAAGCATACTTCAGAAGTACAATTCCCCTTAACAAAAAAAAAAAAAACAAAAAAAAAAACCAAAACAAAAAAAACATTCGGTCTGCATTTTGGCAGACACAACTTTATTTGTCTGCAGTTATTCTTCTAAAGAATAAACTTCAAATTATACATTCAATAACCAGTGAGTCCAGTGAGAACTAATGAATCGTCAACCACAGAAAAAAGTTGGAATAATTCTTCAGATTCGTACAGATGTGCTTAAAAGATCGCAATCTCATGTAAGGGAGCCATAGCTCCCTGTGGTTTCATCAGTCTATGAAAAGTTGTTGAGAAATACCACATCTGAGCTGTGCCACAGTATTTTTCCTAATTACATGATTTGCAGAACAGTGCTGGAGGTGTGGCACATCATATAAATTCACTGATTCAGTCTGTAACACTTTGCAGTCTTGCCAACTTGCCTTCGGCTACTCTGCTTCCAGCTTTAATATAAGTTTCAGAAATTAAAGCGCATGGTAAGACTGCACTCTAATTGGCATTAGCAGACACCTACATACAGCATTCCACATGACAATACTGATAAAAAGCCATTTTCCGTTTATGTACAATTTCTATTTCTTCTCTCTTAAATGTCCAATTACAGTAAGAACATGATTCCCATCCAGGGCTACACTACAGCCATTCCCTATAATTTGAGAAGCCCTCCCCACAGTAGGGAAAGGCAATCAGAAAAAGCTGAGGAGAGATCCATGAGTTGAAATGAGAACAAACTTAATGAAACAGCAAAATAAGTATTAACACTAATCTCAATATAAAGTATACAAAGTTATACTCAGCCCAGTGAATGCACAGTGGTCACATTGAACAGAAAAGTAGTCTTTGAGAGCAGAATGACAACGAACCTCTACAGGAGTAGTGAGTCTTGAGAGAAAGAGGAGAAGAAAGGAGGACACACACACACCATCCTCAGCACATTTTCCCCTTTACAATGAGCTCCATATTTATGGCATGGGACACACCTCTTAGCCTTGCCCTGGTCAGCTGCCCTGGCTTTTGCCTCTCTAGGCTTAAACCTGCCTGGCCTAGGATTCTGTCCCAGCAAAACCAGGACACAACAAAAACAAACTCCTTCTCGATCTTCTGTGCTCTCTTTTGATAGTGTTAAAGCTCCTCAAATCAAATGTGAATTGCTTTCTGCATCACTTACTTTACAGAGCAACTTGACTGGATTAAATACTCAAGGGAAAGCATGCCATTTTCTAAACAGGAGTATTTAAACTCTCACACTTCCAAACTACACGGCAGTAACATAATAGACATTCTAGAGATACATAAAACTCCATGTACACCAGAAAAACATTCATATATGTATAAACATACTGTCAATGCTTCCTCTGACTGCTCTTTTAGGAGTATTTCTTCATCACAAGACCTCCATAACAACTCTACCAGGTGGCTTCGAGGGGAACTGATTTAGGCCAAGAAAGTAATTCAGGCTGGTACTCCTCGTTTAATCAATTCCCTAACTTCAGTAAAGCAAACTTCTAAATACTAGTCTCAAATGCAACACCCTTCCATTACACAATGACACAATATTCAGTATTGTGTCAAATCTCAAATCGCAGAAATGAAAGGTAGTGACAAAAATGGCTACTGGCAGTCTTAACCAAGATCTCACTCTCCAATCTATTCTGCAATGTTTTGTTATGACTTGGCATGTCACCTAGCTGCCAGAAAGCTTCATGTATCAGTATCTTCACCTACTCTCCTTTTCTGGAAAGCTTCAGAAACTCAGAACAGGACTGAGCACAAGTTCTGAGTCAATTTAAGATAATTTGCTTGATGAGAGATGTCTTATTGTTACAGACTGCAGAAACTTACTTTCTAAATAATTTTCAGCACCTGAGGCAACATGACCAACAAAAAGAACTAAGCTCACAGACCCTTAGAAGACAGCAACAAATGCAATAGAAAATGCATTAAATTTTGACAAGATACTAATTTATACATGCCACTTTCTCTGCTTAATTTTATGTTACCAACTTGCAGCAAACGGTACATAAAAAATGTTTTTTACTGTCAGTTGTCAGAAATCAGTATTACTTATCTTTCAAACTTAATTGCACTAAAACAAACCCAAAGAAGAAATAGACAGTATTCTATGTGCCATTAGGGAGTTAATGTAACAATAACCACACATCACTATGCTGAAATCAAAAAGGTAGGCACTGCATTTTAATAAACTATTACAAATGCAACATTCATTTTTTAAAAGAACAACTTCTATTTACTTTAAATTACTGTTTGTTCATTGGAGTGTTTTAAATTTAACATATCTATGTCTTACTGTTGCCACTTGTTAAGAATTCAAGTGATCTTAGTCAGTATTGTGTGATGACTTAGCTTAATTTTCTTTAAAAGCAGAACAGAGACATTCCCTGGACATGGTACCCTCATCAGTCTATTCAGTTCCCTAAAGTGTCCAACACTTTCTTCCTGCCTCACAGCTGTCATAAAATCAATTGACTGCCCAGCAACCAGTTCTCCCTATAAGGGCTAGTTTGGGAAAAAGACCTCTGAATAGCAAAGAAAAATTTGTCCTAATTGCTGGACTTCCTTGTAGAGAAGCAGCACTCCTAACAGGGTCCTGTTAGGAGACAATTTTGGAAGTTGGAATGTTATGCTAATACCAGAGCATGTATTTTTAGTTTTGGCAATTTTACCTTTTTTAAGCTGTCTCAAGGGTGGCTCCCTACTGCCATATGCTTGTGGTTGACAACTTTGCTTACCCTTGATACTCTGAAGATAACAGATGGAGCTACAGAGTTAAAAATTCTTGTCATTATTTTTTCCAATAAAGAAACATTAGAGACAACAGATTTTCCTGTACTACTCCTCTCCTTCTAATCATTCTCCACATCATACGTCTGTAAAGTGTACTCCCTCTCCAGTCAAAAGCATGACAGAGTAAAACAACTGGTTTTGCAAAGGAAGTAGCAGCACTACCACACCTTGGCTCCAGGAAACTAATTAGGAAAGAACTCAAGTAAGCAAGAGCCTTCCCACAGGAAAGCACCCATACTCTGAGACAAAGAACAACCACCTTCTCTTTAAGAAAAAGACCACCTTTAACTACATCTACTGTTTCAGTGTTCCCCGGTCGATCATTCCCGAAAGAGCATGGCGCCCATGGGCACAACGTACTGCTCTAAGTGGGGCCTACTTCCTACTTGGTTGTCTACTTCCATACCGAGCCGAACTAAACACATTAGTTTCGGCAAACAAAAACATGCACCAAAAGAGACAGCAATAATCAGAGGTTATCTGCAGGTGCGTACGATGATCCATTAGAACACTGAATTTAAAGCAGCTTGAGCACTATACTTTTAAAGGGAAAGCCCCTGAACAAACACGATGAAGCAGGGGCAGTGTTGAAGATGGAATACATTTCAAAGACGATAATATGCACTATTAAATCAGTGAGCAAACTACTAAAAAAAAAGACGACCCACACATCCGAGTAAGTGTGCGCAACTTCCAGACCCCCTACAGACCACCTTCTCTGAGGTACTCCTTGAAAGGGGGGCCCAAGAATCGCCTTCCATCTCAGCTGTCTAACTCAAACTACACTCTCTAAAGTCCTTTCAAAAATTTCTTTTAGAAAAAAAGTACTCTCATGCTGACGTTAAGAACGCACTACCCTGAAGCAGCCTCTCAGTCCCGGTGCCGGCGGCCCGGCTTCCCCTGGGCAAGACTAAGCACACAGTTCTCCGGCAGACAAAAGAAGCGAGGAGCTGCGATCCCGCATTCCTCCGCGCACGGCGGAGACGAAGTCTGTTGCCCGTCCCGGACCAGCCGGCAGCGCTCCCGCGCCGGATAAAACTGCGCAGGCAAGGCAAGGCCAGGGCAGGACCGGGGGCTNCCCCGTCCTTGTCCATCCCCGCCGAGACATGTGGCGGCCGTTCTGCTGCTCGTCCGCAGGGAGCAGAAAGGGCGGAAGGCGCAACACCACAGTATTCCACTCGGTAATCCCCAACCCCCGCCTCAGAGAGGGGTCCTACGGGGCAGCCCTCAGCGGGGTAGGGGGGCCGAAGCACCCTCCCTCTCTCCTCCATGCACCCCAGCGCTCCCTCGGCCGCAGGGCGCCCTCCCGCCGAGGGGCAGCGACGTAATGCGAAGCCCGCAGGGAACAAAGGAGCGGCCGAGCGGCGGCGAGAGGCGCACGCCCGCACTGCGAGGGCCGCGGGGCGGCCGGGCTATCTTAGGCCGGCGCAACCTAGGCCGCGCCGGGTGCACTCACCGCTGCAGCACCAGGAGGAGGGCGAGCCCTGCGGAAACTTAGCCGAGTCAGGCGCGATGCAGACGCTGGAGCTGAGGTGCGGGCACTCCATGGCGAGCAAGGCGACGGGGCGCGGCGGGCGGCTTCTCGCGGCACTAGAGCAACGGCGCCCCGCGCACAACAGCCATCTTAGGGCCAAGCTCGCGATCCGCGAACCGGGCTTTCCGGGCAACCGCCCTCCCGTCCGCGCCCAGCAGCTCCCTCACCCCGCCTCCCCGCCGCACGCCGGGCTTTCCAAGGAGCCGGCTTCCCGTCCAGTGCTCCCCCCGCCGGGCTTTCCGTGCTGCCACTGCTACCTCCCGTCTGTGCGCGGCGGAGCGGTACCGCCGGCACCGCGCCTGGCCGGCAGCCTTATACTCCGCCTCCGCCACGCTCTGCAGCTGATGGCGTGGCGTTCGGTTCTCTGCGACAGTGTCGCGGTCACCGTTCGACGGGAGAGGGACAGAGGGAGGTCCTGCTCTGGCACAGCCGGAGTGTAGCCTCTGAGGGGGAAGTACAGACAAAAAGCGGCTGCCGGCGAAAGCCTGTCGCGGGCAAGAGTGTGCGGCTGCTTTCCGTTCTGGTGAGAGGCAGCATTGTGAAGCGGCTTTCGCCCTCTCATCTCCTCTTCAGCAATGTGTTACGGGTCTCCGCGCCAGGCCCTAACTCTGTCCGTGTTAGTGGGGCTATGAATCGCAGAGCCCAGAGCCGGTGGGAGCAGCCGTGTGGGCACTGCCGGATCTGCCTGTGACACGCACGTCGTGTCGCACCGCGGACCACCAGACATGAGAAGGGAAGACACACAGGAGACTAGTGTGTTAAGGCAGATGCTACGTTACAGCAAGCTGTTCCTTGACCGGCACAGTTCTCGCTTACTGCCGGAGCTGTCTTCTAAAGCTCCGTGCTTTAACCTCCCTAGAGACAAGATTTTGCAGCCTTCGGGACTAGAGAAGCAGTCCTCTTGTGTTTCTGTTGACTATTCGCAAATATCTTTGCCTCACACGTGTTAAAGAGTGACCTGGCCTCAAATTTAGCTTACTACTGAATTTCCCACTCAGCGACTGTAACCTCTAAACTAGTGGTAATGAAAGTACAGCTGTTGTCATATGACAACTTCTCCAGATAATGCAGAATAATTATTTTTATGGCTCAGTAGTTTACATGCTTGCATCAGTATAAGTGTTCTGTTGAAACTACTCCATTCCTTTTCAAATGTTGCAAGTCCACCACTGTAATACCTGACAGTCGTGGCTTAGTTTTTTCATCTAAGGAACTGTGATTCCTGCATACTAGAAGTTTTAGCCCTCTTACCATAACTAATGTAAGAAATACAGTTTTGCCACTGTTTTTTGCCACTTGTGTGACACATTTATCTCTGTATTTTGTACAGCCCTATATCATCGAAGATTTTAGAAACTGACAGCTCTCTATGGATTTTCAGATGAGCTGCTTTAAAACAAAATACATATAAAAGATATCTCCTTGGCAGAACACTGTTCTTTATTCCCTTTGTTTTCACCCTGTTTAGACAAGGTGTGTGTGGGGGGGGGAAATTAGAGCAAGGGTTTCTTTTGTTTCTTCTCCATTCTGATACAATGTATAATGTATGCACATTGAATTAAACCAGCAGTTTTACTGTGGTTGCTTTCTGTCTTTTATAAAAACTGCATATGCTTAATTATCTTGCCATGCTCCACCCATGAGAAAGAAACCACAGCTGGATCTGCCTTTCTTTCCCCCTTGTAGTACCGCCATTTGGCCACCTCTCAGTAGTATTTTGCAATCAGAGTTTAACCAAAACAGTCACTTCTTATCTCTCAGTGTGGATTTTTTAGCAGTATAGTCAGGTTTTGAGAAGCAAAGAACTGGGAGAAGGAAGATCTGCCTACTATAATGGAAGACCATGCTAATGAGCACCTAAAGAATCTGAGCATGCGCAAGTCCGTGAGGCCTGATAAGATGCACCCAGAGGTCCTAATGGAACTGTTGGATGAAGTTGCTAAACCAGTGTCCATCACATTTGAAAGGTCATGTCAGACTGGTGAAGTTCCTGCTGACTGGAGAAGGGCAAACATAATGCACATCTTCAAGAAGGGAAAAAAGGATGACCCTGGGAACTATAGACCGATCAGTCTCTCCTCTGTGCCTGGTAAGATCATGGAGCAGATCCTCCTGAAAGTTCTGCTAAGGCAAATGGAAAACAAAGAAGAGGTGACTGGTGGTAACCAGCAATGGCTTCACCAAGGGCAAATCATGCTTGATGAATTTAGTGGCTTTTTATGATGGAAGTCACAGCAACAGTGGATAAGGGAAGAACAACTGATGTCATCCACCTGGACCTGAGCAAGGCATTTGACTCTGTCCCACATGACATCCTGGTCACCAAACTGGAAAAAATATGGACTTGAAGGGTGGAGCACTCACTGGATAAGGAATTNAGTCCACTTGCTAGAGGGCAGGGATGCCTTCCAGAGGGACCTGGACAGGCTGGAGAGGTGGGCCCAGGCTAACCTCATGAAATTCAACAAGGCCAAGTGTAAGGTCCTGCACCTGGCTAGGCACAATGCCAAGCACAAATACAGGCTGGGTGGCTAATGGCTGGAGAGCAGCCCTGAGGAAAAGGACCTGGGGGTCTGGGTTGATGAAAAGTTCAACATGAGCCTGCAGTGCGTGCATGCACCCCAGAAAACACCTGAGTCCTAGGCTGCATCAAGAGCAATGTGGCCAGCAGGGCAAGGGAGGTCATTATCCACCTTCGCTCTGGTGAGACCCTACATGGAATACTGTGCACAGTTCTGGAGCCCCCATCACAAGGACATCAAACTGTTGTAGTAGCCTTCCAGTATCTGAAGGGGGCCTACAGGAGGGCTGGGGAGNGCTGGAGAGGTGGGCCCAGGCTAACCTCATGAAATTCAACAAGGCCAAGTGTAAGGTCCTGCACCTGGCTAGGCACAATGCCAAGCACAAATACAGGCTGGGTGGCTAATGGCTGGAGAGCAGCCCTGAGGAAAAGGACCTGGGGGTCTGGGTTGATGAAAAGTTCAACATGAGCCTGCAGTGCGTGCATGCACCCCAGAAAATACCTGAGTCCTAGGCTGCATCAAGAGCAATGTGGCCAGCAGGGCAAGGGAGGTCATTATCCACCTTCGCTCTGGTGAGACCCTACATGGAATACTGTGCACAGTTCTGGAGCCCCCATCACAAGGACATCAAACTGTTGTAGTAGCCTTCCAGTATCTGAAGGGGGCCTACAGGAGGGCTGGGGAGGGACTATTTACAAGGTCTTGTAATGACAGTATGAGGAATAATGGGTTTAAACTGGAAGATAAGAGATTTAAAATGGATGTCAGGAAGAAGTTCTTTACAGTGAGGATGGTGAAACACTGGAACAGGTTGCCCAGGGAGGTTGTGGATGCTCCCTCCCTGGAACTGTTCAAGGCCAAGTTAGATGAGGCCTTGTGCAATCTCTTCTAGTGTGAGGCATCCCTACCTATGGTGAGGGATTTGGGGTGGTTTTTGAGGTCACTTCCAACCTAAAACATTCTATGATTCTATGATTAACAAGGATTAAGTATGGCAAAACAAATATGCTTAAATACTTTTAATTATCTACTTTCATATTAATACTCCCATTCTTGTCTCTACAGTTGATACACCTAGAAAGGAGAACCAATTCATTTCCTAAGCAAGCATAACAAAGGTCCGTCTCAGAGGAATGGTATGGCTTTGCACAGTCACTGGAGTTGAACCCCTGCCAGTATAAAACAATGGCAATGTATGCAGAGCTATGATACACAGCCATGCTGGAAGAGTATCTTCTAGTAAGATATTAACAGATCCAAGCACGGGGTAAGAGTCAATAGGAGATAAGGCTCTTGTTTCCCCCAAGTCCCTCACGGACTTAGTAACAGTCTGAATAGGGTTGCAGATAGAAAGTGTTACAGGTGTGTTACTACTGGGAGTAGAGGTGAGGGCTAGAAGTATCCTTAAGAGAAGATGAAAATAAAGATGAAAAGGCACGATCCATCGCAGAAAAGTTGTAAGATATAACTGGAGATATATAGCCTATGTACTGCTTTCTTTAAGAGTCCAGAAGCACTATAAACACAGCGTTTATCTGTGAAAAACTGCTAAACAAAACCATGGCAGTTTACCAAGATAGACTCTACATCATCCATCCCTGATGTTACATGTTTAGAAGCCAAACCCATCCACACTGTGACACCTTGTTCCTTTGCAAGATAATAATGGAATTTCCTTCCTCCTTTCATTTGCGGATTGACAGTCACTCCGAGGAACTGTTTAAACAGTGTAATTATGCCCTAATATTTCCATGCTTCTTTGCTATAGTTGCCATGCCCACTCACAAATATGGTAGCCTTTAAATCTTTTATCTTTGGTTGCCAAGATGAATACTTAAGTAAGGGGTGACTCAATCTGTTGAGTCATTATGTGTAGCAGTTATCACTTATGTGAGGATGCACAAGGACAATTTAGAAGAGCAATAAATCTACTGGTAATGCAGCCTTTTTGCCTACTGAAAAATAATTGATCAATAAAGCAATTCTGTGAGCACTCAGATCTCCAAAGTACCTATACAAAAGGGGTAAAGAGGGTTGCAGTGAGGCACACATGTTGAATGTGGAGAAAAACTGGAGCAAAGGTTTTTCCTTTTCAGTTTGCTTTTCAGTAAGGCTTCTTGAGTACAAATCACTTGATTTGGAACTGGAGTCCCATCTCTTGCTCCCACCCTTTCTCATACCAGAGTAATTTAGATGATAGTTAAGACAAATCCTTCAGACATGCTCATAATGTTTCATGTTTAGGAGTCAAACCCATCCACACTGTGACACCTTGTTCCTTTGCAAGATAATAATGAAGTTTCCTTCCTCCTTTCATTTGTGGATTGACAGCCATTGCAGAACAGAAGCCCGTGAATGAACATTATAAATTAGGGACTTCTGTTTAGCACATCACTATCTCTACTACAACAGAGATATTCCACACAACATCCTCTTGTAGAATATTTGTAGTCATCCATTTATGTTATATATCCATCTGAGAGGATCTGAGCTTAGAATTTGTCCCTGAATTGCTGTCTTGGGGAAGTTTAGCTGGAGGGTTCTTTAGTTCTGCTGTGTTTCTTGGAAATAAAATCTGTGTTCTTAAAGATCTGAAAACATTAGCTGGCTCCCTTGTGTATGTATTATAATATTGTCTAAGGATGGGGTAGCAGAATTTTCCATGTGATCTTGGTTTCCTTCAAAATCACTCAATGAACATCACTTAGTGGATCAGGTAAAGCAGACTGTTGCCTTAGGTGATGTCCTTGTTTGCTGTAGAAATGGAAGAGCACAGAATAAAGAAGGAGCAATGCTGGAGAAGTGGAATGAATGCTAACCTGAAGAACTAGAACTGAACTCAGTTTTTGCCAGACAAGTTTTGTATGCCACCAGGCAAGTCATTTAACCCCCCCCCCTGTCCCCCCCTCCCCCCCCCCCTTTATTTTTTTTTTCTTCACTAAGTAGACCTGTTTGCTATAGTAGAAGGCTAACCTTCTCAACTACAAATGAGGAAAAGTGGACAGCTCTGTTCAGAGCTCACATGTTGGAGTCTATAGCTAAACAGCCGTTCTCCATTTCTCGATTAAATGCATAAAGATAGGATGGTATGTTTCTTCTTTCCTAAGTGGTAAACTCAGAATGTGTGGAATGAGACTGGCAGAGGCCCTGAACACTCAGCTGAAAAGGATACTAGCAAGCCTTTTGCTTTAAACGCATAAAGTAGTAAACACTCTGAAAACACCAAATTCCAATTTAGACCCAGCATGAACTTGATAGACATGGCTTCCACCTCCCAAAAGTGGAAATGTGAAACATTCAGATATGACAGTGACATTAATGGAGGCTATACAGAAACACACCACAAGGAAATTAATTCTGTACTCCGTATGGACACAACTCTGAGGCAGACAACTGAAAGCATATGCATACAGGCAAGTTACAATACAGGGTCTCAGCTTAATAAAACCTTTACTAGAGACTGGCATAGCAACTCTGTGAGGTCTATTCCACCTCTGCAGCCCATAGTTTATGTGTATGAAAGTACACTACAGCACTTTTTAAATGCCACAAGCACATTTCCGGCAGCATGTTGTCTCATTAACAAATCTGGTTCCATTTCCTGCATATCATCTGAAAATAAAAGTCACACAGGTTTTCATTGTGATCAAAACACCTTTTACAAGTTCAAGAATCTTCTCTAAAAGGCAAGATGCCCAAGATGAAGGACAAAACTTTAAAACTAGTCAAATGCCCAGAGCAAGCACAGTATTTAGGACAGAAGATTCAAGCATGTAAGTAGGAATGGTTTTCTTCAAAGCACGGCCACGACACTTCTATACATATGCCTTGAGGGGGCAGTATGACACAAGGACAAGGGCACCACGTAGCGCCAAAGGACACTTTTTTCACCTCCAGCATCTGTTATTGTCTCTGTATATACGTATTTTATCTGTAGAATATTACTACAGTAAAAGTATCATATGTATCTATGAACTGTAACTGTACACAAACAATATAACTTTTCTCTCTACATAAACATGACTGTTGATAGCCAAAATACTCTACAGAGCTATTTTTCCTTCTTTGTTTGCTGTAAGCTACAAAGGCATGTCTCTTTGCTGCACGTACTTACTTCTGGTTTTGTTCAAAGAATTTTGTACTGTACTGCACACATAAGATCCTGGTTCTATTTTACTGACCACAAAGAACTGTAAATATTACCACAATAGCTGGCAATGTCTCAGAGCATTTTGATTCTGAAGTGCTTTGACTCCAAAGCAAAGTATGAAAGAGCTTCTATGACTTGCTGTCACAGACAGCTCTGAATTTTGTAGAACAGAGATGTAGATGAGATTTCTTGCATTTTGACTTGTTTCAAACTAAAGATCAACACTCAAATGTGGTTTTAATCACACAGTATTTTGTAGACGGGGAGGGTCAGGGCCTGAGTGGCCAGGAATTTATGGTGCAATGTGAAAAATTCAGTGGCATTCCCTCAGGAAGTGCTTAGTGACCTATCTACTTTCACATAATGCAGCTATCCCCAATTGACTGTGACACTGTACCACGTTAACATGCATTTCTGTATGTCCTGAGGTACGTGTGTCTAAAAGAATCCAAGGTGACAAGTAACTGCAGTAAAACCATTCATTACCGCAATTCCCTTTTGTTAAAAGTATGCTCTAATAGCAGAGACCAGAATAGATTTTCCAGTCAGTAAATGAATAAGCTTGGTAGGATCTGCTGTATTTTTGTGGTTCCCATCTTGTCCCGTCACTAGTTACTTAAAGATAGTTAAGCAACAGCTGCATAACTACATCCTGATGTCTTTACTGATTCACATATTCCTATCATCATCATTCCATGCTTCATGAGAACCACTTCCCATGATTCAAACATACAAGAAATGTAAAATAGCAAAAAACAGATGACTAACCATCATCTATCCTTACTAGATGTTAGCATAGTTCTAGAAAGTAGCGAACAGTTAAGAAAAAATATACAGAGATCTCATCATAGTGATCCTTCAATTAAATTATAGTTGTTTCAATAGAAGAACACGTTGAGGGTTCTGTTGTGTCCTAAAAATTACTGAAGCTTAAGCAATGTGAGACTACATTGCTGTGCTGTGTCTATCCTAAGCATGGTATTTAAAGTAGGCAGATTGCCAGGCCTGCATTTAAAGCATAATGAGATTTTATTCTTACAAACAGGACTGAGTATCTAGGCCCAAGAAATTATTAAACTTGTGTACTGTAGTTTTAAGAAAAAGAGCTTTTAATTCAGAGCACTCAGTTCACTTTGTCTTATTTAAAGCCACTTCATGCAAGCCCAGGGGAAAAGAGAAGCCTTAGCATATTTCAGGTTCATAAGGGCAAAGACTTTGAAGTACAGGTTAACCAAGACAGCTTGTTGAACATAGGATAATTTTCTTTTGATGGTTAAGTGTAACAATTGTAGTAGATCAAAAGGCTGATCTAAATAGCTAGAACATTTAGACACTCACAAGCATGGCCTATAATGATAAATCTTTTTCCCAGATTCATGGTCCAGGTTTTATATTATTGCTACCTTCTGCATGAAGGTAAAGCTTCTCTAAGGAAAAAGATGTTAACAAACATGGTTTCTTATTACAGCTTCTTATCTGCACAGACAGCACAGCATTTTGCCATTCCTAGGATAAAAAGCAGGAAAGATAGAAAAAAACTTGCAAACCACGACTTCGGTTGCTGAGATGCTGATCAGTTTGACTCCAAACTTTGCCATACTCATTTGGTCTCCTTCTGGCTGAACACCAACCACAGCCACAATCACACTGATTGTCTAGGGTTGTGGTACAGGCATTTCTGCTGCCAGCAGGCTGCTATTCCAGGCAGTTATTTTCCTGATGCCTAGAGTTAACTATGGCTGTTAACTACAGTGGGAGAACTGGTACGTCACCTTGTCATGTGAGAAAATGAAAAGATATTGTTGATAGTGCTGTTAAACCATTAGCAATCTGAAACCACAACCTATGCATAAAGAAGGTCAGATTTTGGATTACTTGTAGACTTTTTTCCTGCAGGTGTGCTCCTGTAGTTGTTGCTTGCACATGTTGCTTGCAAATTATTCTGCTCTTACAGAGACCTACAAATATTTCAGAACTTTAGCAACTTTAGGTTCTTAGTAACTTTTAGGTTCTGTTTACTTAGCTTGGCTGCAAATCATCAGGGATCATGCAGATGCTTCAGTAAGAGTTTAAATTAAGTGATGAAATTGAAAGTCACATTAAAAATCCATCAGATTTATCATCACCTGAACAGATTTGTGCAGCTAATACAGATAAACTCTTTATGTGTTGCCTGTCAGTGAAGAAATCCTTTCTATTGCCAGCAGCATAGCTGTAAGCAAATGGTTTGCGGTAGTTCACACCTCTATAGTAAAAGAGGCTATTCAGGAATGCTTACAATCTGCAATGCTGGGTTATATTCGCCCCTTTTTGCTTTTTTAGCTATGATGTGGTTACCACTACATATGTTACGCTGCAGCTCTGCACACAAGACTGCTGCAGTAGATAAGCTGATCAGAAAACTCCAACAGCTCCATGTTCCAAGGGCTGCATGAAAAATCCCCTCGTGGTAGGGGTTTCAAACTAGCAGCTGCATCACTGATGTACTGCCATCCCAAAGGGAGTACAGGTCAGAAGATCTGGATGCTCTGCATTCCTGGATGACACTTAATGTTGGGTTTTTTTTTTAATTTTTGGATGATATTATTAAAATACAAGCAGAATAGATTTAATTTAAAACACATCATTTTTTCAAGCCTTCATGCAAAGAACTAGCTCACATTTTCTCCTCCCTCTTTCCCCATTCCTGCAGTCGCTATTAAGAGATTTGCATTTCTGGAAAACTACAACACTAACGTATTTCACATTGGTTTTTAAAGCCAGCATATGATTAGCCGAGTGTTCACCAGCAAGACAAAACAAGCAAGCTTTTTAGGTCTCCAAAACTAATAAAACAGTGCTTGGAGCACAGTTTGCTTTGAGTTTCTGCAAGAGCAGAGCTTATTCTGCAAGCCTAGAATGAGGAGATGGCTATTTTAATCATCCTGTCGTTTCTTAAGCATAGGTTCGCCTGCTGATTTAGAAGAGCGTCAACCCAGAACACTAAGATGAGGATGAAGAAGAGTCAATACTTATCCTTCCAGTTTTATTTTAAAATATGCCTTTAGATCTCTTGATGTTTAGCAGACATCAGTGAGTCACTCCAGACAGCTTAAAGATATTTTGGAAAAAGCTGTAAAATTAGGTTTTAGGTTTGTTTTTGGGCTGGGTTCTTGGGTGGGGTTTTTTTTTGTTGTTTGTTTGTTTGGGTTTTTTGGGTTTTTTTGCTCTTGTTTTTTTTATTTTCCAGTCACACACAGACTTGCCTTAGTTATTTGGCTATATTTTGTGAAGAACTACAAATTCTCAGAATTAATGAGCATATAACAACCTCCAGCCACACAGATACTCAGAGGGAGCTATCCTATGTTGACAATGCTAGCAGAGTGTTGACAAGGTGCCTTTGCATTCATCTTCCTTGCAACAACATCAGCTGCAATGACCCCCTTATGCTCAGAGCAAAGAGCACAACCACAACAGTGGAAGGAAGAAACAAACTTCCCCAGCTGATACTGCATTATGGATCTGGGTGGCTGCAATGTGGAAAACATGCAGCATCTACAGATACTTTAAAAGGTGCAGAGACAGAAATTGGGTAGACGGAAAACAGTCACAAAGCCAGGAAGTGAAATCCAGCATAGGAACCTCTAGTATCCTTTCTAGACCACTCCTTTCTACCACCCTGCCAGCCTGAACCTAGACAAGGCCGGAACTAATTACTTAAGTACCTGAATGCCTCTGTCTTCCCTATAGCAAGACTTTTGTCTGGCTACTCCTCGAGTCTCATATTTAAGTTCTTGAATCAACACTATGACCATGTGTGGTGAATGAAGCAGACAGAGTAGAGGACAGAAAGAAAAAGGACCCTGTTATTCTGAGTAGTATTCCTGGCAGGATCCAGGAGTGCAAAGCAGTGAAGAGAAAGCTATGTTCCATCTTTAGCAGAATGCCTCAATTTGTTGTACTCTGCTTCTTGACTTGTTTGCTCGAGCCTTTTTTTAACCATACTTTTGGGCTTTTCAGAGTGTGCAGATGGGACAAATATAGTGACTCTCAAGAGTATACCTATTATTTAGTTGTTATATAAAGCCCACCTGAGAGCATCACAAATTCACATTTTAGGTTTGCTGGAAACTTCTGATGGAAATTTGTTCTGGTCTGTTGCCACCTTGCAGGCATCCTTTCTCATTCCCCACACAAACAAATCGTCAACATGTTCTTAAATGAGTACAGAGAAACCTTGTTAGTCACAGCAACGACCACAGAAAATATTTTTCCCTTGAGATTCTTTTACTATTTCATACAGCTTTACTAGGTAGCCTTTCATAACATCAGATACCATTTGTGCTTTTCATGTGGTGGCAGGGTTCACCATCCTGGCAAGTGACAAGGAAATTTGCCAGAGCTTATTTTAGATATATTGTTTACATAGTCATCATTTCTACTCTATTCCCCCATTTAATGACTATGTTCTCAGCTCCACTCTAACAACAAGAAAAGATCAGTCCCTGATCAAGTGGAACCTAGGACAGGCTGAAAAGTCAAAGACTGAAAAAAAAAAAAAGGTGGGTGACCAGTCTCTAGAGGGCTAATGCCTTTATTGGGATAATCGCAAGAGACTAAGATATCTTCTCCTCTATTAGCCTTACAAACCCCATTTTAATGTGCCTTAGAACATAACCATAGATATATTCTCAACTTCATGCCCCATCATTATTGCTCAATTAGTACCACAATACAGAACCTCAGAAGAGAGAGTGTTCTGAGCCAAAGACCAAAACAAGATGCCTCTGCTCTACAGGTTGGACAAGTGGAGAGATATTGCTCAGCAAACTTCCTTCCCTTCTGCCCCAGCTGTGAGGTAAGGATAAGACGTATAATGTGAAAATAAGAGGGTTTTTCCCAAAAAGGAAACTAAACGGTCATGACCAGTATCCCTCCCAAAATTTTCACATTCTTTTCTGGAAACTGAGCAAAAAATACAGAGACGTGCTGGAGAGGAGGAACGGGCAGCCTGGAGAAGGTATTGATGAAAAAGTAAGGTAGGTACATGGTATCCCAGACCTTGAGTTACCCACATGGCATTGGGATAAATGGCTCATGATCATTAAAGGAGCTTCCTGTTAAGATCACTGTCAAAAAAGTAGGGAAGCACTCTGCTGTGCAGAGTCCTGATTTCCTGGCCATGTTTTCAAAGCCCAGAATCTTCACCAGGCTGGCTGCCCTATTAGTCATGAGCTGCATTTGGTATAAGCTGACAAGCTCAGTGTTCGCATCTACAGTGTTCGCATCTACATCTAAGCCTTCAGCAAATCTTACATCTTCCTGTTCTTTTTGCCATGCCCTGAAAAGGCAAACATTGCAACACTGCAGAGATGTAGCACAGTATTAAACCACAGATTTCAATAGTAATGACTCAGGCTTAATGGCCTGTCTGCAGAGCTCATTTTCCTCCTGCCAGCTCTCTCTGCCTTTGCAGTTCACAGTTCATAGAAGGTTGAAAGGATTTAGGAACCTATTGTGAATTTGAAAAGTAATACTTTTTGAAAGGTTAGAGAGGCTAATGTAATTATTTCCTAGTAAAAAAACCCCTAATAATTATATCTTGATGTAACCTTAAAAAAAACCCAAACAAAAACATGTATCTCCTAGTGGTTTTATTATACATTTACTTGTATATTCTGATTTTTAAACACTCAAAATATTAAGAAGTTGGGTTTTTAAAGGTTCTTTCTAATGTACAATTTTTCTAGGATCTCTCTGTTCTCATCTAGTGAGCACACAGCCAAGAAGCCAATAAATACTAATTTCCAGGGGTTAAATTATAGCTATTCTTAATTCCAACTGTCCAAATACTTTTAGAAGAGCCAACTAATGCCAGCAAGACCTAAATCTGCAAACAGAGTAAAACATCTGCTGTTTCTGCAGGATAAAGTTTGGTTACTGGAAAACAAATGCAAGACTCAAAATTAAATTCTGGTACTTCCACTAGAATTCCTTTTTGTCCCCACAGGACTGTTTGTGGGTTTCATTTTTAAGAAAGTAATACTGAAGTACATACAGACATATGCAAGTCTGTTCAACACTGCATCATAGGACTCAAGCCACAAAAGTGCAACAGCAGAAACTTAAGGCACTTAAGCTTCAAGGGCAGAAAAACAGACCCATGATCTAATCAGAGTAAGTTGTAGCTTTCCACAAGAGCTATCCCATGGCTGCTCCTCTGTTTCCAGTTTCTGAGTGCCTGGCTAGTTGTGTTGCATCAACCAAGATCAGAATTCAGCTCCCAAAGATGATATGTAGATCCAAGACTCTGGTTAGTCAGTCCCAAATTTAACAGACCGTGAATCCCTCCAGCTGTCTTACATACGATCCTACGGCCAAATACAAGTAGCGTTCAGGCCTTTACACTAGGATGGAAGGTAGAACTGGGATAGCCACACATGATGATTGACAATACACAGTCCAGCATTTCCACCTATTATTGCATCTACCAGTTCTGCTGCTCTCCCACCTTCCCTCTCTTTGGTCACCCTCAGCATATTATTTTGTGCATCTGAACTGATCATTCAACAAGGAGTTCAGCAGCTGTCTATGTTTTCATAAAACAGAACTTGGCTATCATAAATTGCTTCTGTCAGTCTTGGATCACCTGTAGGAAGCATTCATAACCATCTCTGTGACTGCATCCAGTTGCTGCAGGGCAGTCCTATGATTTTTCACCTTGTCTGTGCACAACATTGGAAGAAGGCACTCCTAGCACTAAGGTTTGGCTGTGAAAAGTAGAGAGGCAATACCTAGCAGTGTGAACTGTTCTCAGCTTCTTTTGCCTGTCAAACAACTAACTGAAAGTATGTGAACTTTAGGTAGAGTGATAAGCAAAGATACCGACCAACTTCCTGTATTGCATAGTGATTTAGAAATGGTTTTAAGAGACTGAAATCCCTAAAGGAAGGTGATCTCAAGGAAACAAGAAATTTACGTGAAATAAAAATATCGCTCATGAAATCCCATAACCTAGAAATATCCATTTTAACAACACTGACCTTTCTAGGGGAGCCAGTGTCAAAAACAACAAACACTGAAGCTCTGCACAATTTGCTCTACTCTGAGAGGATGGACTTAATGTCAGTGTGCAATAACATTTCAAACATAGACATCAAGGCCTATATTTCAGCACAGATCAAATGTGAAAATAGGACTCAGTTTAAAGACTTCTGTCCTGGGTCACTGATGCAAACTGCCTGACACCCAAGACCCCTCAAACATTGTTAGGGTTTGTGAGACATGTAGACTACATCTGTCTGTCCATGCTGTGCGTTGGTCTCCAAAACTCTTCAGACAGTCCTGGGGTTAGACTTTTTAATTGCATATACAGTAGGATATCAGGAAACTGATGTTGTACCCACCCACTCTCACTGGGCCTCATTGCCAGCAGTCACCCCAACACCCACCATCCTCACAAACCTGGGGGGCCGACTGGTGGGATCCCACTAGATGGCACTACAACCCAGACCGATTTCAGTTATTGCAGACATTGAGTTAATTTCTTTGTATCCAAGCGACATTCTCCTTTGCTTTCTGTTTACAGTACGCATGGTGCTCCATAAAGAGTCTGTTTGTTATGACCACGCACCCACATGTTTGCTAAAGTGTTTTTTTTAAAGGAAAAGAACCCATGCACTATCAGCAGTGTCACTGACCTTTGATACTACTCACTTCAAAGCCTTCTTTTCCATATTATTTCAGCTTCATAACTGAAGCTAAACACACTAGGAAAAGGGAGTGAGGGAGGACAGTAAATCATCACAAAATTTGCAAGTAAAAGTTCAAAATGTACTTTCTTATGAGAAGACCTCCTATCATTTATTTAATGTGCACAGAGTATCAAATATTTAGTAGTGCCACTATCAACATCCAGACTAACCAGTCTGCAATAAGATAAACAAAAAATGTTTCCATTAAGTTTGTAGAGAGTTTTAATAGGTGCTAAAAATTAACTTTCATATACCTGCTTGTCAAGTCATGTGTTGACACTCCTCGAAGAACATCTGAAAGCCCACACTTACAATCTGATTTCCTGCTAAAATACATGACTCTTCATTTGTTCCTGCATAAATGGGATGATATGACCCTTCCCATGCTCCAGCATAGGAAACACTTTGGGAAATCAGTTGCAAAGAAATCCACAAGATATAACAAGGTATATGCAGTAATGGCTGTACAACATTTATTCCATGGGAAAAGAACAGGGCAAAGCACAGTGAAGACGGGAAAAAAACAAAAGAAGTTTTACCTGGGCATATGTTGGATGATGCTGACAAAATTATGCAACCAAGGCCAAACCAATCATCTCAAGATATAAGGAATAATTCCAATTTCTTGCAATTTGAAATTGCTGGAAGTGTATCAGTTTCATTTCCTTTTCCCCAAATCATTGAGTTCCTAACTGTAAAATGTGGCTGTCTGACAATGTCGGAGTTTGATTTAGTAAATAAATTCAGCAATTTGCATATCAGATATACGGTTGTTCCTGTCAGTCTTGAATCTTGACTGCAGAGTTATTTAACTTTTCCCATAAAGCTTGGGAAAATGGTTATTCTGGCTTATAATACAAACAGATTTCATAAAAAGACCTACACAATCATATATTATGCAATCATTGAAGGTCTCCTGACAGCATCATTTCTTATCCAATTTTTTCATTTCTTTTTCCTGTGTCTCATTCTCATACCTACTGTGATCACAGTAAAGGGCGCTGCCATGATGAAGTAATTATTAAAATAACAAATACAAACAGAGTATTTAGTAATCCTAACAAAGAAGGACAAAGTAGAAAACATGAGCTTATAGAAAGCAGTTTCCCAATACGGGAGCCAAGTGTCATTGTTGTGCCTGTCAATTTGTACTTGGGAATTTGTTCTGCAGGTGGTATGTTACAAGCTGGACAAAATGAATACACGGGGATGGGCTGATTTTGAGTAGAGAAGCAGTGGCAACCCAAGAGGTCTTTGCTTTTGTAACCAGGTTAGCAGAATTTCCTTTGCTGATGAACCACAGAACACGTGCTGGCCACCTAAATCTGTGTAGCCATTTTCAAAACAAGGATGCTTACACATGGAGATCTTTCTTTGCTCATGTCTGTTTACCTCCAATATTTGGCCTGAGTGTCCACTACAACTGCTGCCACAGTGAACCAACTACCAGAATGAGCAAGGAGCTGCTGTTTTTAGCACACTTAAGCTTAAGCTCTGCAGAAAGCAACAGGAATAATCTTGGCTGGTGATCATAGCAGTCTCAGTCCACTACATTCAACAGGGTTCATCTATTTATCTCCTGAAGGAGAGCATAGATGCATCATGGAAAGTAACAAGACAGTGAATTTTCAAACTAAATTAGGATTTTGTTATTCCAAGTTGATGTAGTGGAAGGGGGTAATTAATTACTGTGAGATGATATTTAAAAAATATTAATATAGTTTATTAATATTAAACAGTCAGAACTCGTGTCACTCCGATCACCAATTTCATAATAATAACAGGTTCTTCCATCATTTATGGAAGCTATATACAGGTTGTAATAGGATCTAGGAATAACTAGTAAATACATACACATTAATTGAACTTGATTAAATTGGAAAAGAAGGTTTTGCGGTCAGCACCGCTTGCGGTCAATACGTCGCTTGCTCACTAGATGGACACAAGGAGCTCCTTTCTGCTTATGGTAGAAGCAATTAATAACTACAAGAGGCTTTTGGTATTTACTTACAAAAAAATATTATCCGACAGTACCCAAAGCCCGTTGCAGGGTTGCTGTCAGTAGCCATTAGAGGCTTTGGAGAAAGGAGGCAGATGATCTCTGACCTGGACCTGGCTCTCTGGATGATCTGTGTTATCTCCAGGGCTTCTGTCTGGGCAGGAGGCTTCCAGGTCCAGGCAGGTGTCTTGTGATATGCATTCTCGGCATGGATAGAGCAGATATAATAGTGGAGCATGCATATAATAGCAGACACACCTTGTAATGGCAAAGCGCACACTGTGCTCCTTGCTCATCTCCTTTTTATCCATACAGCCCGAGACTAATGTGCCTATGGACACAGGATAGCAAATCAAATGCCAGTTAGCCAAAACTGACCATATTGGGTGAAGTCATAGGCTTGCTTTACCCTTTTTAGGGCAGAACACGGGCCTTGCACAAGGCAACCATGTGTACCTTGTTTACCATAGGGTCTGGGCAGGCCACAGACCCCAGACTTAGTGGCTCCAGATTCTTTGTCCTCTTTCCTGCGGTTGCTCTCCCCAAAACAGAAGGAGGAAGAGCAGAAAAACATGTTTGGGCAAGCCAGGACATGTACAAGTCTAATTTGGCCTGCTTAGGCCTACCACGACAGCTGCTCAGGAACGTGGTCTGAAGTGAGATCACTCCATATGCCAGGAAGCACAAGAGAAATTCTGATGTAATAGAAGGCTGTGCCCAGGTCTCATTACTAACATCTCCATGACAACCTTCTCTAATTCACATCACCTAATTGCTGTTTACTCTATCATTGTCTAATTTCTACAGTGCTCTGCCCTGAGAAGCAATGTCCCACCTTCTGTTTCAAATTCTACACACAGAGATTTGGAGGAAAAATTGGTAGAGAGGAATTTGACTGAAAATAATCATGTTGATAATAGTGCATCTTCTGCCCTTTGAAACTTACTTCAATAGAAGGAATTATCTGTTTTTAAAGTAGCTCTATTGGTACATGGTGAGGTTGAGGTAGTGTCTAATACCTGATTGTGTTTGTCCAGTTGTGGTGCATTAGAAGCCAAAGTTTCAGTGTAACTTTGACAAAAACAAAAACAAAAAAATCAGCCTGCACTGCAAACTAGTTAACAGCTGGATAGTGCTAATATTTTGGTACCACTGCTAAAAAGAACTCTGTAGCATAAACCAGCCAAGCTCTACCTTTTTCTCATCTGAGGATGGCTGAACTGAAAGTTTTGCAATGAACACCTGTAGAGAAAAACAAGGTAAAAACAAACTGAGAAACAGAACTAATGGAGCTGCCAGGAAAATTGTATCCAGGTCAGATAGCACCCTGCCCTTGATCCTGCTTTTAAAAAGGATTCATGATCTGATATTGCATCAAGTGGGGAGCGCTGCCTGCTAACTAGGGCAGGGCCTCAGACTCTGGGTAAGCTCAATTTTTCTCCAACATTGGCATAGTAGGCAACCTATCATTCATCTCTTGCATTCCTTTGCCCCAGCAAAGGATATGGCATCGTATTATAGCAGAATTGCACTCCAATTCCATTCAACAGGGGACCTCACAGAAACACTGAGTCTCCTCTGAAGTCCACGGCCCTGCTGCATATTTGTGTTTTGGTTTTTCCTCCATTATCCACATACCCTAGCATCCTCCCTGTTCTTAGCTCTACTTATTTATCGGACATTGCATTGTAAGTATGCATTTCAATGCAGCAAATGTTCACATTTGTGGAAGGCATTTTTCAGCATAATCGATAACCTTAAACTTGTCCTATGCACTTTCTAGGATGGCTATCACATTAGTCTTTATGTTACTACTGCCTTGACATACACCATTACAACTAGGACACGGTGCAAGTTAAACTTAGATAAATCCACACCAACCAAAAATCAACCTAACCTTTCACAAGAGGGATTTGAATCTACTACTTCTTCATAAGCCACACCAAACTATGATAACCTTGCTCTGCCTCCACCTTGAACTGATGCTGAGATGAACGTCAACTGCTTAAAGATAGAATAAAATGGCAAGCCCTGTGTGGTTTGTGCAGAATACAGGCAGGTAAATGTGTCAAGAAAACTTTTTTTTTTTTTTTCCCTGTGGTTTGTATCTTGCAAGCAAAGAGCTCTCTATCCAGCTAGCCTTGGAAGCACAAGCACTGCCTGGAATTCCTTCTCAGGATGTGAAGCCAAGCTATAGCAGAAACTGGGGAAGGAGAGGTGTACATAGATTGTGAAAATGAAAAAAATGAGCTGAGGGAGAAGTAAAGAGTCAGAGCATACTTCGGCATACAGAGCATACTTCTCAAGAACATTGGTAGAAAAGAGGAAGGAAAGAGATAGGAAAACACAATTTGGCAGATAGCTCAGTCCACACCTTCCTACACAAGAGCCTTTTTGTAGAGGAGGTAATTTTCAACTGTCATTGACGCCAGCCTTAGTGGCTTGTCACATGGATTGCCAGTTCCATGAAGGCTGATGACAAAGCAGTTTCTTCTACAGAAATCTACAAAATCATACCTCCAAACTTCAGGCAAGTTAGGGAAGGTCCTACATGCAGCAACAGCGTGCTGATAGCCCACATGCTTCAACACACTCAGCAGGGCCCTCTATGCAAACATGGTAGACAGTGTCCTCCTTATTTGGACAATGACACTTAAAAAAACATGTTAAAAAAACATTTTCACTATAGCTCATGCTCTCTCCCTCTAGATTACATCTGTCTGAACAAAACAAGCAGAATTACAATCTAGATTTACAATATACTAAGGAGAAGCATGAAAGAGGAACCATACTCAATGACAGCTCCTAAAAGGCTACAAGGCGCTAGTGCTGCTCTCTGAAGCCTGCCTCTGCCTATCTTGGGAGGGCTACAGATAGGGCTACAAATGAACAACAGCAATAGGCCAGAATCATGCTCTAGAACAGGCCCCTGCCTGGGATTTAGAGACAAGTGAGCCATGCTCCAGGCAACTTCCCTTTCCTTTTGTCAGCCTTATAAATGACGGTAGGAAAAAATAAACAACTGTAGTAACATTGCGCATTTAAACAACAGTTGATAAAGATGCTGAAAATAGTTTGACGAGTCAAAACTAACAGGTGCTACAGAGTCGTTACTGAAAAGTAGCAAGCAGTTAATAACAGTTATAAATAATAGTGTGCTCAACTAAAACTAATAGCCTCCCCATTTCCACCTTTTGCTCCCTGGCTATCCATAATGGTCTCAGTTTAAGAGGTTATTCTTCAGTCACCTTCAGAAGAGGACATTAACTTATAACCTGTGCTCCTCTTTAGCCCCCTACAGATCCTCAACATAACATTAGACTCCAGAGTGGTTTCTTCATGAATCTTCATTGTTCTCCCACTTCCAAGAGCTTTCAGCTTACAAAAAACCCTTTCCTAACAAACTGGATCATTTTCATGGGATGTGCCCATGGTCTGTCTGAGTTATTGACAGTTCCACACACAGCCTCATTTCTCTTCCTCTCCCTTCTTCCAGTCCTCACAGTGGCCCATTATGCTAAATCACACCAATCCACAAATGAAGGTTCAGGGAGACACTCTGAAACGGGCTATAAAAACTCTAATGTGGTATGGTCCAGAAGAGGGCAGCTTTTAAAAGTATTTGTATCTCTATGAAATAATTTCTGAAGTTCCACATTTAAATTCCTTCTCCAGGTGCTGCAGTCTGCTCTGTGAGTAACTCACTAAAACTGAGGTAAAGAAGGATATGATCAGTTTTCTGAGGGTGCTGTGACCTAAAGGCAGGTCTGATTACATCATTTGTTTTGGGTTGAGTCTCAGGAGCATTATAAAAAGCAGTCCTAAGAGGAAAGAGAGAGAGAAAGGGAGAGAAGAGCAGTAACTCACTAGCAGAAGCTCTATATATGAGTATTCTGCTATTGGCCACATATATACAAAGGAGCTTCTTCAGAGGGTAGAGAAAACTGTGAACTGTCAGAATATTTTAAGTCCCTCCTTGAGATGTCAGCCAAGAGCTTCAGTATAGCCACAGTCACTGCTGTGCTTATTTTCTGCCTAAAGATACAACTCTCAGTGCAAGCGCCGCTGAATGGTAAGGTCTTTCAGCTTTCTATTTTATTCTCACTGTAGCTGAGGGCAGCTAATATATGCAGCAAACTGGCATCTTTAAATTGTTACTATTTCAATAGCATGCTCAAAATTGTATAGTGTTTCAGTCTGAAGTTGTTTGGAACGAGCATTCTTATTTAAGTTTCTTAGAATAGGTATTCTGATACATACAGGAAAAATAAATTTGACCTCTGATTTAGTTTGCATTACAGACTTCATGCATGCTCAGTATGCCTTTGCTTTGTGATCTTTTTGTTTCTCATAGAATGAAGCAAACTGGTCTTTCTCAGAGCTAGCGGAAGCATCACACCTTTCCTTCTGTCCTGTTTATTTTTAAACCAGAAGAATGCAAACCCTGTGAAGTGCCTCATACACTGGAGCTCATTATTTAACATTTAAACAGGACCACTTTCAGGAGTTCAGCACTCCTCACTCTCTTTTTAGAAGTTAATATTCATCTATTATAATCAATTATTAAAATCAATTTTCATCCATTCAAGTTAATTACAATGTACCTAGTGTGATTATAGAATATGAGGGAGAATTATTGCAGAGGGTTGTGTGAGAGAACTTTCTCAGCACATACATTCATGGGAAAAAAGTCCTGAAGGCTCAAGTGTAATCCAGAACCATCAGCTTCATACAGAGCTCTGTCAAGACAAGCATGGGGTTTTCACATGGGCAACAAAAATGGGTGGAATTCAAAATTTTACGGTAACCTTCTTATTTTGGGCATATAGCCACTGAAAAATGGCTATATTACCTAGCAGAGTCTACTGCCTGAAGGGAATAAGTTCCTAGAGCTTGGTGCTTTCCAGAACAACAGAATAAAGTTTGGTGTTTTCTAGGTGCTTCCTCTGATAACACAGGTTTGGAAGTGAAAGGATGTGGCAAAAAAATAAGTCTTGAGATATGTTCTGAAGGGAATGCTGGAGAATTCCATCTTAGAAATAGACAACCAGCACCAAGAAATGGCAAGAGCTACAGCATCTGCCTGTTTCTGACATCTTTCCAAGTCTGAGACACAACTAATGTAGATTATCACAACAAAAAAGATTACCACTTTCTCAGCTACCAAGCTACACTGGAAACATATTTCTACCCTGGATGTTGATCAGTGAGACACAGATACACTAGCTCTAGGAACCTCCTCTGCCATACATAGGCATGTAACTACTTTACTCATCAGAACAAGAATAAAGAGGAAGGGCAGTGCTCACAGGTATAGAGCTGGTAGTTCCTTTCTAAATATGAGTTGGACATTCTATTCTCCTCCAGTCTTGAGAGGTTGTGTAACAGTCTGCCTTATCCTCTTTTCATTATCAAGCAGAATAAGGCTAATAGCAACCTTTCTTACAGTCTGAGGATAGCAGCAAATTACTCTGGCCGTTCCACATGTTCATTCAGACAAAATAAAGAAGATTCTGTCACCTAGTCATCTATTCATCTCCTGATCTAAGTTTGACGAATTAAGCATTTAAGGTTGTTCTACATGATAAAAATCAATTTTGACATTTCATACACATTTTAATGGGCAGTAAGAGTATGAGAAGATAGTAGGTATTGTAGTTAAGGCAGTATTTCTTCAAACCCTGCTCAGATGAGGACGTGGCAATTTCCAAAACATGTTGACACTCAGTTGCTATGTTCAAGCAAGTTTTACCTCCAGAATGTACTCAGCAGAGATTACAAGTGCCTCCATAAAAACTCAGTAAGAGATGATCCCTGTGCAAGAGACCTGGGAACTTTAGCCAGGATCATTACACAGACCTCATTTTTTTTTAATTCTAGTGTAAAAGAACAAGGAACAGGGGTCCTAAACAGCTGGAAGCAGACAGCTTAGTGCTCCCAGCACATATCAATACAAAAGAGCTAAGTATAGCTGTTTTGTGCATCTTTACAAACCAAGCCATTTCACACGACATTCTTTGAAGAACTGCATCTGTGACCACGTGTTAGAGTACAAGAAATGCAGCCAAGAATCTCTACTGAGCAGACGTACATCTAAGGATAAATATTTGCCTGCGTGCATGCAGGCACACACAGACACTGAGTGTCTGCAAGACTAGTAATTCAGGACTGGTTTCTGTACAGAAATAAAACCAAATTTGCATTAGCCTGATAACCCAAACTGTTTAGGTCTGTCAGGACAAGCACCTGTAATTACAGAGCAAGCAGGTTTCAGGGGTGGAGGGGTGGAAAACAACATCAATCAAAAAAACCCCACAAAACCAAACCCAAAAAATCCAACAAAAACCTAAACAACTTTAAAAGAGTATTTAATGAGACAAGGTATTTCCAAAGATATGCAGAGATCCTGACTCAAGTTCTGTTCCTTAAGCAGGGGATGAATACTGATACTCTTAAAACTCACTCAAGCCCCTAGGATTCTCTGACTTACATAGGTTTGTGTATCTTACTCCCACTTTTTCAAAGTCCATCTATTCCTGTCTGTTTCAGATGCAAACCTCAAGGTCTCTGTACAGAAGTCACTGTCCATCATTTCTCAGTGTAGGAACTGGCCATCCACTAATGGTTTTCAAACTCCTCATCTAGGTGTTGAGGAGAAGCATTATAGCTACCGTGCTTTTATAGTCCTTAAAGTTTCCTAATCGAGGATATACCTACATACAGAGTCTGTGGCTATTCCACAAGAGAAAAAAAAGAGATTGGTTGAAGTTTTATTTAAGGATTTAAGTGACCACAAGAAAGTCACCCCTATGGGCAGGATCACAGAGAGAGTTATAATTTGGATGAGAAGGGTTAATAATTTTGAAAGCATCTAGGTTTTGCTTAACACCTAGGGCTAGAAAGACAGATAAAAGTACTACAGCATTCAGTACATGGGTTTAGGCGGTAATGTATTTCTTTACAGACAATGATCAATTCCAAATATTGACAGTAATATTTCCTTTGTCTTTAAACAGGGTCAAAATGGTCCTATATTGGTAAGTACTAACTAATTTGTGTATGTGAAGTTATGGCTTTTTTCTGTATTTTAAGAACAATGTGTCATGTATTCTGCTAAGAACTTACTAGGTTTGGCATCTTTGCCCAGGTTTGGATCTGGCCCATTGTCTTGAAATTCGTTATTCATCCATCAATTTTTGTATTCAGATGATTGAGAGTCAGTTATTGGGTTCTAAATTACCTTACAGAGTGATGAGAACTTCAGCAGACTAAGACTGGCACTACAACTGCAGAGGTTCCCCAGAGCCCTGTTACTCCCACCAGACACAGAGCATCAGCACATTTCAGACTATTTCTACAAAAAGCATTCCTCTCCATAACCACACAGGTCTTAATTTTTTAAGTAGAGTCAGAGTTCATCAAGTCACCTGTATTGTGTTACTGGAGACACATCTCTGAAGATCTCAGGACATTTTGGAAAGCAATGCTATTTTGTACACCAGTCCTTTAAGACAGCATCTAACCCAGAAGGATGTGATGGCTGCTCAGGAAAAGGAATTACCAAATAGGGGTAGTGTTTTACATGCCACATGCCCACAGAGAAGTAGGCAGTATGGGAATCTCAGAAAAAAAAATGCTTGTTCTTAAGCGGTTGGTGGTGCTCCAAGACAACACAAAGAACCTCTGAGGTTGAATGTGCTGTTAATAACTACTCCTTTTGGTCGTGCTCCAGTTTACCTGACTCACTTTACATAAGCAAAAGTGGTCAGCTGCATGTCTATAGACATGAACCAAACTGCCAGCATGCATACATATACTTCTTGTTCTCATGAAGGGAAAAAAAAAAAAAAAAAAAAAAAAAAAGCGTGACACCATATGAATAACAAAAGCTTGGGCTTTTCACTTTAACAGTAGACATCAAATGAAGCTAACCCTGTGGGGGAATAAGGAAAGCAAGACTTCTTTTACTACCATTGAAGCAGAAGTTTTGCCTTCCTTCCAAGGGTAATGCTTGCTTAAATTTATTACTTGTTCCTTTCTGGGAATGTGGGTAACCATGTTTATTTCAGGGTGTATTATCCTCAGTGTTCAACTTAATCTATCCCTGTCAAGAGCTTCCACAATGCAGCCTGATTTCTACTATGTACTGGAGGATAGACAGAAGGCTCACAAAACAGACTCTTTCTTCTTCCTTCAACTACTGATTTTCGCTTATGTCCAGAAAAACATAAAAGAAACTTAAAAAAACTAAAGTGGTAACTCAGCTTGTACAGAATGTTTCTTTTCATATACCTGGAAAAAAGCAGAGGTAGAACATGGGTGGGTCTCTGTACTGATAAAAATGGCGATTAGAGAGACTGCAGTCAAACAGAAAAGAGCCTCTCCATACATTCCTACTGATCCTATACCTGTCACCATTTACCTTTAACTCTGCAATACATTGCAATGCCTCCCACTAAAAGTCAAAAGGACAGAAAAGGAAGTAAAGACCTCACACTCAGAGTACAGACATGTCCAGATGAGAGCCAGGGTACAAGATCAAGGGTGGAGGAAAAAGCTGGGTGCTGACTGCCATTAAAAATTCTATTTGTTCCGTGCAACACTATGTAAAAATGAATGTTGATATAGCATTAGCATCAGAGTATGGTGGCAAAGCAAGCTGACACTCCATGTGATCAGGCCTTGTCTTTTCAGCACAAGCTTTCCAAATAAATGAGGGTTTGGTTTGAATATAACTAAAACTACTGCATTAAATATAATAAATATGATGGCTAAATCTCTGCCATCTGCCTTTTCCTTGGTCAAACTGCAGTGACGTTACTTGCTCTTTTTGATTTCACTACTCTTGTATATAGCCCAAGAAAAACTGCCTGAAGGAAACAGCACAGGCCAATGAGCTGGGGCACGAGCCCTCAGTCTCCTCTAACACAGGTTTGCTTTGTGTAGGATTCATGTCCTGTAGAATGGACAACATAGACAAAGTCTATCAACAGTTAAAGAACTTAAAGAGTTGTTTCAATGCCCCATAGCTCAGGACAGCATGTGCAAGCAGCTTTTGGCAATGTTGCTGTGTGACTGGAAGGTACAAGCCTGAAGTCCTCTGACCTAGAAGAGAACTGGTACATTTGGACAGCTGGGCTTCAATTCTTTAGATTCTAGTTTTCTACTTCTGGAAGGTAAGAGGGCTGGAATGAAACCAAAGTATCAGGATCACTCCTTGAAAGTGGACAAGTAGCTGCAATGGAGAAAACTAGCTTTACAGCCAAGTTCAAAGCAATAATGCCAACAGAATCATTAACACGCTTGAGCATGTGAGGAGACAATTTCATGCTACAACACAGACACAGGAACTGTCGTTAACAGACATCAGGCTAATGGAACTTGCAAACTCTTTCATTTTACTGGTACAGAATACTCCAAATTCAGTGTGGTGTAGAAAACTATGCTAGGACTCTTTTGCTTCCCCTTAAGAAATGCCAGCTCTAGTGAACACACTAGAACATGTCCCAGATTTCTTCCCATTCAGCACTTGAATGGAGTAACAGGGACAGCTACAGCCCTCGGCAATTCCTCCATGTCACAAACTTCCCTGTGAACACATATGTGGAAGACATACATATACACGGAATGGTATGACTGAGTTCTGCCTGGGGTCTAAGTGAAATGTAACCCATGTGGTTGTGTTACAGTGGTAGGAAGGCTGGACTGTCAGCCTTCAATACTAGCTCAGCACTGGGCTAACAGCAGCCATGCAGCTTCCAGCTATCTGAAAGCAAAGCCGTCTGGCTGCAAAAATACCACAAAAATGCCATGTCTTACTGACCTAATGCATTTTAGTACATTAGTTTACTTCAAATTAAGAGAACTTGGACAGCCCATGAGAAGTTCAAGCAATATGAATATTAATTGATATTCAGAGAAAAAGACTGTTGGTAACACTGGTGTTTCACAGGCCTGCCTTCTTCTAAGTCAGCCAATGTACACACCTGGGAGCAGACACCACTTTTGTTCTTAGAGTAACATCTGTCATGCATCAGTCAGCAGTGCTGGGACACACACAGCCATAGTGCTGAGGGTACTTTGCTTAGCTCACTGACAGCTGGGCAGCAAGACTATCCAAATAATTATTACTACTTTATTTAAAGACATCTTTTATGAAATAGCCATGAAAGCACAACCAGGTTCAAGGTTATTTGCAGAAAAGTAGGGCAATGTGGTCCTGCAAACTCATGTAAAAGAAGGCAGCCCACAAGCTGGATTTGAGCAACCTGAGTTTGCACTCCCTACAGAAAGGAATTTTCGTGCCTGTATTGAGGAGTGGTGATAGCAGGATGGGTCCTACTTCCACCTGTACCAACAGCTCCTTAGTTTAATTTGCTCAGTCCAATGGCTGAACAATAGCATTGGGTGGGTAGGACAGGCCCATGCTACAATTATTGTTACAGTGACACAGTAATGACAGGGTCCTCAGAGCAGCAAACATCAACTGTGTCACCTGGACCTCTGTCAAAATAAGGACAACATTAAGTATTAAGATATTTTTGCAATCCTTCTTATATTAATAGTTTTTGGGTATTACAACTCTGTAGTGATCAGACAGAGCCTTTGTAAACAGCATGTGACTTCTATTGATTTATCTGAACATGCTGGCACAGAAAAAGGAAAATCTGGTTGACAATCAATCATTCATTTTGAACAGAGCTAGCTGAGAAATGCCTTCCAGCTGTGGGTTATCTATTACGAAAATCTCAATTTCACATATGCAAGCCCAAGCTGAAGCTTTTGAGGTAGGAGTTTTAAGCCACTGAAATTACAAAGCAGGAGTGAGAAACAAACAAAAACTGTTGTGGTTTAGAGGTCTTGTTAGTGAAATTGCAAATTTATGTCACAGAAAGGGTAACTGCTTGTACATAAAGACTGTGATAACTACAGTATTTTATATAAAAGATAAGTTTCCCCTCTGAACTGCTGATGTTGGTGTGGAAGTTCCCATACTTTGTTGCCAACACCTAAGTGCATTCAATTAATCCAGACACAGTACTGAAAAAATGAGTGGTATTTCATTATGTGATTTCCACTGTCTAGCATTAGACTTCAAATTTATGCACAAATTTAAACATATATAAAAGTCTTCCTGTATACTCACTATCTTATCATTGTACAAAACACACAAACCTTCTAAAATTGCTGAAGTCTTTTTACAAAAAAGGCTTCTCACCGATGTTTCTGACACTGTTGTAATCTTAGCTCCCTGGAAAGTGTTAACGTTTCAGTGTCACTGTCTTGCACATCAAGTTTCAACCTCAAGAAACCGTCATTTTCTGGTATATCCTGATAAATATTTTCCTGACAAGTATTCTTGAGTATGTGTATCTCATCGTATGGGATTTGTGCTCTTCTGCATAGATGTTATTTGCCAAATAGACTGTGTATAGTACACAGTCTTCTATAATGTCAGCATAACAATTATTACCTTTTAAAAAGAGTTTCAGTAACTTTAATATAGTACTATGAAGAGCTAAGAGGAGAGAAATTAATGTGGTTGGCAGTGAACTCCAGTCAAAGATGTAAATTACAGCAGCAACAAGGCCTATTTATCCTGAAAGCAGTGACTGAGTCTGGGTATCCAGTCTGTGATGTCATGTGCTAACCTATGTCCTGAATAATCTTAGAGCGCTTTAACAGGGAAGGAAGTCTGAGCACCAGAACTAAACTTGACAATTCTGTCACATGCACTATGCCTAATTCAGATTCATCTCCATTATCCATATCCTTGGAAATTGTCCTTCATATTAAAAAATGAGCTTCTAGTAATACTCTCCTGACTGCTAAAATTTTCCTTCAGAAAAAAACGTAACTTGCTTTGTCACTGACGACCCAATCTGACATTAGATTCTGGCATTCAAGATTCATGGAAGATGTTACCACACTGGATGGACTTCAAAGAAGCCACAAGGAATATTATAGGTTTGGAAAAGAACCCTTCTCACGAAAGAGGGTTTAACAGAAGTAAAAAAGCTATGTCTTCCAGGATTTAACAGAAGTGAGAAACCATGTCTTCCATGTTACAAGTACTTCAACGAGGAACAGAAGTATGCTAACAGGAGATTCTTCCACTTCTAAGCAAAGAACTAAAAGCAATTTAATTAAAGATAAAACTAGACAAACTCACAGTGAAAAGCATGCTGCCAAGGAGACTAATTATCCACTGGGAACTAATGAAATATCTTTTCCCTGCAGCGCTTAAAGGAAGAGTAGATGTTTTTTCTTTGCTGAAACATACTCTCACTAAAGTAAAAATGAAAACAGGAAGGTCCAATGGTCTGTATTATACAGATCAAGCTGAATGATGTTAAAAGACCTTCCTGTCTTAGAAAGAATCATGAATCTTCAGAGTCAAGGAGAAACACAAGTTTCAAGTTCCTCTTTTGGTATTTAAATCTGAATGGTCTCATCTTACAGCTTGCAAACAGCTGCTACCTGTTAATGTGTAATTAAATCAAAGACACAATTAAAAATCTCTTGATATTATCTACTCTTTGTAGATCCCACCTAAGGCAAAAGACTGTGATGAAGAAAAATTTCACCAGAGTTTGAGCAAGTTATTGCAGGTCAAATTATCATAACACCTTCCATTTTCGCAAATTAGCTTTTTGCTGTGGATTGTGTAATATTGCTAGATAGAGCCAGACAGTTTGTATGGTAAGGAAAAACTTATGAGGATCTGGTTTTCTGTACACTGAATAGTATGGAAAATTTCCTTCTTCAGCATGAAATCACTTCGTTCAGCAGTTCACAGAAGGTTGGAGTAGCTGCACTACTGCACATACACCTGTTATTTCCATAAGGAAATCAATCCATGTCAGTACGCAATCCAAACACTGACTTAAATCCAAACTCTACTTGTGACGCTTGCAGGCTCTGAAGAGAGAGGTGCTGCTGCCTGCAAGTCTGACCTGATGAGCTACCTGGCCTGCAGTTCCCTGGGAGTGTAACATCAACAGCAGTTGAGATTATCAAGTAATCAAGAGGCAGTAAAGTGTCTCCATGTGAGATTTTTATTTTATTGACATTTGGTCTATTTGTATTTAATGGCACACTGGAAAGATGAAAATAAGATTAAAAAAAAAGAAAAGAAAAGGAAGAAAAAACCCAAAAAGACGTCATAAAAATTCAGAAAAGGTTCTTTTCCAGATTTTGAGCAAAGGTTGAAGCATGTGAGTTTTTAAATTAATTTCATAGTTAAAGCTTGACAAGTGTGTCTATTTGTTCATTTACACAGGACCTGATGGAGAGAAGGCCTGGCCAAAGAAATACCCATTCTGCGGAGGAGTGTTCCAATCACCAATAGATTTCCACAAAGACATTCTCCAGTATGATTCTAATCTCTTGCCTTTAGAATTCATAGGCTATAACGTGCCCTCCACTGACCACTTTACTTTGATCAATAATGGTCATTCAGGTAAGAGAGCTCAGTGACAGTAAAGGAAAAATTTGCTGGAGCCCGTGAATTTTTATTTCATGGGTGAACTGCTTTGATTACCAGATAAAATTAAGCTGTGATAATGAGGCCTTCACATCAGCATACTCACATCTACAGAACAGGTTAAGGAAACTTGGGAATGTACTAAGTACAAATGGATTCGCAGTGAGACAAATTGACTGTACTTTTTAAATAAGCTCTAGGCATGTCACAATTACATCTTAAGATTTTCCTATTACTTTGTTTGAAGTGCTTTGAATCAGACTTTGTGCTTTTGTTAAAACAAGATAAACTGATAAAATATGGGTTCAATGGGTCTCTGACATTCCATTCCCATCAAAGCAGCTCAGCATCATTTTGTTCTTTGACTTTTAACAAAAACATCTTTAGTGTAAGGTAATATAAAAAGACAGAAAAATAGTTAGAAACGGTATACGAATATGCCCTTCACTATAGTACTCAATCAAAGTGTCAGTATAGTTGGTAAAAGCAGAGACGATGTAGTCTCAAAAATGTCTACTATGTTGACATAATACACAATACCAGTAAGGAAGTCCTACCACTTTTTGTTCCTTCCTGAAACATCTGAAGACATAGAAATAAGAACCATTTTAAGACCCTACTTCTTTGTATCCTCCTATTGCATAACCATCAAAAGAACTTGTTATAATGTGACACTTGCATCTGCTCTTCTCCAGCATGTTTGGTTCAAAGATGCAGACATCTCTACTTTGTTCATTGTTTCAGTGGAGTAAACCTGCTTTGTAGAACATCATAAGCCCTATTCTCAGTAAGGGCCAACCCCTTGGGGGGCTCGTTTTCCTCCTGATCAACTTCTCCATCAAAACCAGGCTGCTTTAGACTACAATGGCTGGGACACTGTCTTTTGGATCTTTTCCTGAGAGCCTTTCTTGGCTCTGACTGAAAGGTTGTATTGTCACGGTTGAAGGTATTAGGTTGATAGAAGCAACAGGCAATAGGCAGAGAAGGAAACATTGTCTTTGTCGACTTTAATGGTGCCAGAGAGCAGGAGGAGACAAAAGAGCAACACTGAGAGCCCATCTCTTACATAACAGTCACACAGGTAAAAATCAAATTCCTCGTACAGCCTCCATCACTAACATTGTCAGATCTTGCCCCTAAAACACGAAGCCCAACTACTCCCTAATGAAAACCAAGACAAAAATATATTCCTGTGTCAATAAAAATGGGATTTCACTTCTAAATCAGTGCTCTCCTGGAAAGCAGGGGACATGCAACCCACTCTAGAAACCCTACTCAGATATAAATCTTAATTGCTCTGAATAACGACAAATTAACCTCTATGGGAGTCATCATTACACCATCTGCTGCTGTATTCTCTTACAACTAGAAGGAAAGTCAGTAGGATGCTTAGTATTGTGGTATCAGTCATTTCTACATATAACTAACGTGCTTCGTTGTCCAGCTAACTAAGATACAGTTACCTGCTTTAGCTAGACTGAAAACAGAAAAGATCAAAAAAAAGCTTTTCAGCACTAGTAGCTGCTCCTTCATTAAGGTTTTGAGCCTTGTTTCCCCTACAAAACATGCCTGGACACTCCAGAAACAAATTGTATTCACACTGGAAAATAATGAACTGCCAAGAAATTTATCTGTTCTTTACATAAACCATTTCTTTAAGAAGTGCCAACTTCCTAAACAAACAACTCAGTTTCTGCTGAGTTGAGAATTACTGCTCTAATTTCTACACAAAAAAATAACCCATTCTGCCTCCCACACCAGAAAGCATTAGTGAGCAGAAGGGAGAGCAGTGTGCACAAAGTTCAGCATGTAAGGAAAGGAAATGCTAGTTCTTAAGGTCTGTGATTATCTTGCTGCTTGACATCAGTGTTCTGGCTTTTGGGGGGAGTGGGGAGAGAAGGAAGTTTACTTGGTTTTGTCATGTGTGGCTAAAATATTAAGAGGCAAGAACCACCAAAACACCACAAGAAATATTAATTCATTAAGCTATTTTCAACCATTGAAAGACAGCACATAAGCTTCAGTTTTGCTTCAACATGTCAACATGGCTGAGTGAAGGCAAACCTCATGAGGTTCAGTAAAGACAAGCACAGGATCCTGGATCTGGGAAGGAATAACACCAAGCACCAGTACAGACTAGGGGTCATCCTGCTGAAAAGCAGCTCCACTGAAGAAAGACTTTGGAGTCCTGGCGGACAGCAAGTTATCCACAGGACAGCAATATGCCCTTGTGGCCAAGAGGGCCAATGACATCCTGGAGTGCATTAAGAAGTGTGTCCAGCAGGTCCAGGGAGATTTTCCTCCCCCTCTACTCTGTCCTGGTGAGACCACACTTGCAATATTGTGTCCGGTTTTGGGCTACCCAATTCAAGAGAGACAGGGACCTGTTGGAGACAGTCCAACAGAGAGCTATGAGGATGAATGAAGGGACTTGAACATCTCTCCTGTGAAGAAAGTCTGAGAGACCTGGGGCTGTTTAGTCTTGAGAAGGCTGAGAGGGGATCTTAACAGCATCTATAAATGTCTGAGGGATGGGTGTCAAGATAAATGTGCCAGTCTCTTTTTGGGGGTCCCCCGTGATAAGACAAGGAACAGTGAGCACAAGCTGGAACACAGGAGGCTCTGCCTCAACACGAGGAGACACTTCTTTATGATGAGGGTGACTGAGCACAGGAACAGACTGTGCAGACAGGTTGTGGAGTCTCCTTCTCTGGAGACTTTCAAAACATGCCAGGATGCATTCTTGTGCAGCCTGCCCTTCATGATTCTGCTTTGGCATGGAGTTTGGACTTGATGATCTCTGGAAATCCCTTCCAATGCTAACATTCCGTGATTCTGTGAACTGCATCTTTAATAAGTCTGAGATAATTCTGCAGTCTTCAGGGAGAAGAAAGATTTCCACTAGCAACAAGTCTCACATTCAATTCCTTTAGTTTAAGAAAACAGAAAAAGGGTATATTCTTAATTCTTCTGAATTACCTAGAAAAGGTTAAAGACAACTAAATTGTTTCTCTCCTACCATGGAGTAATGGATTTGAGTTAGGAATTTGCTTTGTTCCTGCTCCACACACATAATATATTTAGACATAGTAAATTTTTATTTGCCCTGTGCTTGAAAGGTGAGGTATCATTTGCTCCCATCTCCTTTTGCTCTGCTTACAGTGAAAATGTACCTGTCACCTACTATGTACATCAGAAACCTCCCGTTTGAATACACTGCATCTCAGCTTCATCTGCACTGGGGAAACAGAAACAAGTCTGAGGGCTCAGAACACACAGTTGGTGGGAAGCATTTTGCAGCAGAGGTAAGACAAGTTCAGACTCAGGAAAGGAACAAAGAAGGTTAGGCAGGTCCCACTGGTTCAAAGCAGGATCTTTATTTTGAGTATATGACTGTAAAAGGCTGCAAGATTCTACTCCAAGTATTTATTACCTCAATATATACTTTTTAAAAATGCACTGTGAACCACAAAAAAGGATGAACTCTAATGTACTTTCATGAATATGACACAAGTTAAGGACTCAAATTTAGGTTCTAAACACTAGGTCATTTGCGTAATTTCAGGCCAATTGCTGGCTACTTGACATCTTAGTTCTTCACTGTAAACCTGGTTGATCTTTTAGCCACAAGACATTGCTTCTCTGTCTGCCTTTACTCACATTCTTCTGTTCAGTGAAGACCTATTTGTTATCTTTTCTAATCATAAAGTAAGGATTTGGGAATAGATTTTGAGAAGCAATGACAATTGGATATTTACCTCAAAATTATTAAAAGAGAAATCAGTCAGAATAATTTGTCTGCATACCACCACCTTAGGAACCCTTTTCTTCTCCAGTTGTATTTAACACTGAGGTTCGCTAATGTGTTACTTTTTTGGAAAAATTCACCTGTACCACACTCAGGATGCCTTGAAACTGAAGTGATCAATTCTCATTCCACCCCACATTATGCAAAGGGTGAGGGTGTATGTGTAACTCAGCTACACCAGGGCTAGTAGTTGTTCCAGAACCTTTTGTTTTTCTTTAAAAAGATCTTGCCACAGCACCTAGAAATGACTGAAGGATCTAATTCTACTGTCTTAGTCTGAAGTGGCTGCACTGGTCCTTTTTATCTGTGAACCAGAAATGTCATCATGCCCCAGACATTACCATAACATTGTATCTCCTTTTTTGTAGCTGCATATTGTACACTATAACTCTGAGAAATACCCAGATGTAGCGGCAGCCATGGACAAAGCAGATGGACTGGCGGTTTTGGCTGTTCTACTTGAGGTAGGGTGTAGGATTTTTTTTTAGAATATGCTTTCAATCATTAAGTCATCAGAGGCCCTTAACATTGAAAAAAAACCCTAGATTATTTAATAATGCTGTGGCTGAATGAAAGTTCTGCCTTTTCTCTTTCACAAAATAAAAGAGCCAGATTCCAGGAGCACATAGGAACATGTTTTATAGGAAAATAGGGATTCTGATGATTTCCCATGTTTTGCAGAAAATTAACTTAGGCTATATTCTATCCATTTTTTAAGTCAAAATGAATGAAGGATTAGTGGAGCTGATCGAACAACAGTGAATTTCAAGCTTACTTACTCAAAACTCCATGAAGCAGTTTGAATACAGTAGAGAGGCACTGGCAGACACAACCCTGGCTTTGGTCACTGTATGTAATTAGGATTTGACCACAGTCTTCAGGTCGCAAACTTCCCAGATTCTTTGAATCACAACTTACAGTAAATAAGTAAATTCAGTGTTCTTTTTAAAATGAGAGGACAGCTTTCCCTTTTTCCCTTCTGAAGTCTGACATCCAAGCAATTAAACATAGTAACGATCTGAAAGAAAATGTTTAGAAGTTTGTAATTTTTTTTGTTTGTTTGGGTTTTTTTGGTTTGCTTTGGTTTTAGGATTAAAACTCCTCGATGAGACAACTTTTAAATGTGAGAATTTTCTGCAGGAAAAAAAAAAAATTCTGAAAACCTCCAGATTTTCACATTTCCATCAAAAAAGCACAAATGTTCCAGTTAGCAGACAAAACTCTAATTCCCATTAATATTATCCAAACTCACTTCCTAGCAGCTCCAAGACTTCAACAATTCTGTGTCATATGGAAGTTGCAGGAACAAAAACTGTCAGAGTATGGTATATGCTAGGAGATAATACTAGGGTTCAGGTTATTTCTGAGCAATGTTGTTTAAAAATCAAATAAAGGAACAATGGAGATAAGGTCTTTGAAAAACTTTCAGACAGCTGTTGGCTATTTCAGTTGATCTATGAACATCAGTTCCCTATGTCTGGTTGTCAGAGGAGCTGCTAAGCACCAGCTCTAAAGAACCCATTTAAAAAAACATTGATTATTAGACTGAAAAGCTGCTGGTAGCAATTGAAAAAGATAGTCTTTGATAGCTCTTGCCAGACAGTTGAGTTATAGCCCTTGCCACTGGCCCTGCTGTACCCAATGATGTCATTCTTTATCTTTCTGGACTAAAAAATGTTTGTGGGTGGAAAAAATGTGACTTTGAATAGAAACCAGTAGATGGTCTGAGAAGTCTTTCAGTTGAGAACTTATATCTGCAATGTTCTCAGGGGAAATGGTTTCTCTTCATTTGCACAGCATGCTGAACAGGCAAAGGCAAGAGTCCTTAAACTGAACACCCAGAGATCTACACTACAGTTAAGATAGCATTATGACAAAGCTGCCCTAGTAGCTCTGGAGCCAGTAAGAGCATTATTTGGGTCCTGAGGATAGCATTAAAGTTTTAAGAAAAACTATGCTATTCTAATGTATTGATATTTGGATGGTGGAGATATTTGGATGGTGGAGAGATGGTAGAGGCCATCAAATATTGCTGTCTGCTGCATGCAGAAGCAAAGACTCATATTCATGCTGCAGTGATTTGCACAGCTGTTAACAGTCTGCTCATCACAGATTGGACCCTTCAACCCATCCTATGAAAAGATCTTCAGACACTTCCGGAATGTGAAATACAAAGGTGAGTGGCTATAAAACTGCCCTGGATTGAGAATGACTGAGTATCAGATTTCACCTAGAGAGGGATTGAACTGTTTGAAGAAACAGTCCAGAAGTCCCTGGCAAATCAGTCATGAGCTGCGAAGGACTTCAAAATGCAGTGCATTTCTGTGAAGAGTGGATGGCTAGCATGAGACATGTGGTTTTGACTGGGCATTATTTCTTACACATGGGAGTTTTTTTTGCCACAGTCTTGCTAAGATCTTAGCAAGATTTGTACACAGGAAACTTAAAAGGCTTTATTCCTTATGAAACTGGGATAATCTCTTTTAAAATCTATTTTTCTTTCCTTAATGATATGACTGAAAGAATCCTAGTTACTGAAAAGCAAACTCACTTCAGCGGTACACTATCTGTGTTGTAATGATGCAGCATTTAACATGAATCCTGTTTCAGATCAGACAGCTCAAGTCCCTGGCTTCAACATTCGAGAACTGCTTCCTGACAGACTGGATGAGTATTATCGCTATGAAGGATCTCTGACGACTCCTCCTTGCTACCCTAGTGTTCTCTGGACAGTTTTCCGACACCCCGTTAAAATTTCACAGGAGCAGGCAAGTTTAAGTACAGCACATGCTTTCCTCATTGTTGTCTACTAAAGTACAGCAAACACATATTCTCATTTCCTGCTCTTGTAAAGCTGGAAGATGACCATTGCTAAAAACCTCTAAGTGAAAAGAACAGCACAAAACTAACACAAATTGACATCCTATCTGTTTGCAGTTTGTAGTTAGCATGCTCTCAGCTGACCAGAGTAAATAAAGGTCAGACAGCTGCACAGCAATTAGTGTAGTATAAGCTTGAAAAATCACAGCCAAATGAGATAAATTTCTGTTTCCATATTTACTTACTCCCTGCTTTGAGTCCTTCCATGAGTAAATTCCAGATCAACTTTGTTCAGACTTCATGTCTGAACCCTATTCATGAAGTATTTTAGTGCAGTTTTGGTCCTGACTGACTTGGGTGAGACAGGCTTGGTAGACGTTAAGTTTCTCAAAACCCTGTTGCGTTATTTGTCAGTCTCAAATCCCCTGGTTTTTCTCTAGGTCACATTTTTTGTGCTTACCTAATTAAATGGTTTTGTTCTTTGATGGTCACTTACATAAACTCCCAATCACTACCTTCTGATTCAACTGCTTATAAACACAGGAAGAAATGTTATCAAAATCTGATCAAATTAGTGCATGCTCCTTACAAAGGCCCATTCTTAGCTTTGTCCACTCTATAAGATCATGCCCTTACCAAAGCAGACAGTTCTTTCATAAAGCAGGTTTATGGACTGCTTAGAAATTAGACTGTGCTATGGAGAATGCGCATCAAATTGATACCATGTTAACTCACCTGCAGTTTTCCTGGTAGGTAATTATTAGGTCTAATTAATTTTAACAAGACATAAACAAAATACAGGCAGGCGGTTGGAGATGCCACATTGTTTATATATTATTCTGTATTTGGGCTCACAGGCCACAAAAGATTTAGGAATTATTTAATGTATCTTCCCTCTGACCACCCTTTTGATTTCACACACTCTCAGCGGTCATACAGTGGCAATGCTTCTTCTGTACTCTGGGAGCTGAACAAGGTGCTTCCCTTTATAGTTACTGGCACTGGAAACAGCCATGTACTGCACAGAGAGCGATGACCCAGAACCTCTGGAAATGGTTGACAACTTCCGAAACGTTCAGGAATTTCAGGAAAGACTGGTTTTCATCTCCTTCCGTGAAGGTAAGTTGTATGAAAACTTCTAGGTAAAGTGCACAGTGATATCTGTGAGCTTTAAATACTGAGGTGGTAGTCGTTTTGCATTGTACCACTACAATAAACCAGCAGCCTCATTTTCACACAGTTCACTCCCTTCTCTTACTGCACTGTTTTCATAGAGTACATAAAAAGACTATTTTCTAAAACAGGTATCAGGGAAAGAGTAAGCAGTAACTTCACTCTTACTGCTTCAGAGTCAAGACTAAGTAGCACAACAACCTCCCTGCCAATTTACTGGGTAAGAAAACAGATTCTTTTGTATTATTTTATTAATAATTGCAAATTCTGCTATCAACAAAAGATATTTCTGTGACTATACAACTTACAGGGCATGCACAAGTCACACTTCAGATTTTACCAGTTCTGTTACTTAATTGCTTGTTGAATACAAGAGTCACAGTCATGATATTCTACTCTAGCTTCATGCCTCTTATCAAGGCTCTATACCACCAGCTGCAGAGTACAGCAGTTACTGAACACTGCTTCAACGTAATCTCATTTTAAATGAGAACTACACTAGCAGTTCTTCCACTGCTAGATTCTAACCCAAAAAGATCACAAGCTTATCAAACCATCAACAATAGCCCCGTGACTAATATACAAACTGGTATTAGCTGCACAAGCAATCCTCTCCCACACATTATTTTTATATGACCAAGAAGAGGGTTAAAACCATCTTCCCAAATCTCCAAACACTAACAACAGCTGCCAACTGGAGAACTTGTTTGGTCCAGAATGGCTACTTCAGTAAACCACTTCAAATCTCTGATCAAGTCAGATTGTATACAAGAATTTTAAAGAGCAGAATCAGGATTTGCACTACAGCTGGTAAGTTCCTGAGACTGAAATGCTTCCTCTACAGGGTGTCTCTTAAATCCACGCACATAAACAACCCTCTATAGCAGTGAATAACAGACATTCTCCAGTGAGCAGCAACCTTGTGTTTAAGACTAGTTCACTGTGGAATCCTAGAGATCCATCTCATCCTTTTTCTATCCTCTCAATTTATCAAGATTCAATACAAGGTGGACTTGGCAAAGGCATGTTGCCGATTACTAACTGCATTTCTGAGCCAATGATTTTCTCAAACTGGTCAGTGAGAAATGTGAAATGCAGTTTTCCATCTGCTACTTAAGCTGACCTTTTTGCACCTGACTCCTTTGCCCCTGTAAATCACACTCAGTAAATTGTAGAGAGTTACAATCCATCATCCCAGTAACTGAAAAGCAGATGCTATGCTTTTCTTTAAATGCTCTTTCTCTAAACATTTCACAGAAATAGCATATTATTATTTCCATCTACTGGGAAAAATCTGACCTATATATGACTTTCTCAAAAGTGTTGTTGTGAACCAATGCCAAACCCCAGAATAACAAACATTTGGTTCCTTGGTAAGCCACACTGTTTGGCTCCCATGCCCAGGTGATACCAGCTATAAAAGCATTTTCAAGGTATCTATAAAGCTGGCATGACTTACCAGAGTTTGTGTGGTTTATAGCTCATGCTGCTGTTCTCACTCAACAACTGGTCTTTACAACTAGGAAAGGCATTGCTCAGTGCTACTTTAATAGAAACCCCATTCAGTCTAAGCTCATTTAATTACAAAAGCTCATTGACTTCATCAGTGAAGCATAGAAAAATGTTCAACCAATTTAAAAAAGGGTATTCATCACCCTTGTAATCTTACATTCCACCTACTAAGATCACAAAGGCAATCACANGGGGGGGGGGGGAAACGTTCCCGTCAAAGCACTAAAGTGCACCTGGCTGCAATTGCCCAGCCTGATGCAGCCAGCTGTGACACAGGTAGGAATACTGCACACTTACTAAGAAGGGAAGGAGAGGCCATACACAGAATTGTGGTTTGGTAAGGCAACCAGGGAAATTTTATTAAAGAAATCTGGTTGCGCACACCGCGGGCCCTTGCTAAAGCAGGTTTTCAGAGCACCTTTTCTGCCTTTTCAAAGCCAAGACTGAAGGCTGACATCGTCAGTTGAGCACAGTGGCCACAAGATGGGGCCACAGAGCTGCGTTGTGTATTTAAAATGTAAACGACTGAAGCGTTCGGTCGCCTACGTTTTAATGCCTGGAATTAGAATCTAAACTGATGCTCACTATTAACAAATACTACATTTCAAAATGCCTCTAATCTAAAAGGATTGTTCATCAAAAATCAAACATGCTTCTAACGTAATTTGTCTGTCAGCCAGCTATTCTAATAAAGTGTCACACGCATGCAGCTGACGTTTGTTAAGGTGTTCAAACCTTCCACAAGTTAAATGTAACCGGTGTCTAGCTTTGATTACAGCACCATGATGAAATACTTTCTAACTAAATTTTGCAAGAAGGGAGTCTCATCAAACAGAAACACCTCCTCACACCCTTCCTCCTCAAACCACAAGGTTTTTCTAGTTCTCTATTTGGTGTTATATTTTACTGTCTATTTGACACACCTTTAGTATTACAAAACCCCCTCGTTTAAAAATAAAGATTTTTTTCAACTCCATGTATTTCAAGCTTCTTCTATTCAGCTGGACTTCAAGTTAATAAGCATCTAATAAGTTAAATGGGATAAGGTTCTATTTTTCTGTAAAAAAAAAATAAATCAGTACATTTCAGCTTATTTAATAAGATAAATATTTAGATGGAATACACGAAGCCTTCAGCTTCACTCTGAAAGGGTTCTGATGTTGTTCATACAGAGAGAGAGGAATCTGATAAAATATAATAAAGAATATGTAGATGAATTTTGAGGAGAGTGTTCACTTTCAGGATCTTTAGGAAGGCTGAAATGAATACCTTCATTGCCAAAAATATATACGAATGTATATGCATATATATGAATTATCAAAATGGCATTACAATGATAATGCTTGAGATCTCAGTGCAAACATGAGATCACTTAGTTCTTCATATTAATATCCTGAATTAATTCTTACCTTCTTACATGCTGTTAAGTGAAGCAGCTCACTCTTTAGGTGTCCACTTTCTATGTTCTGCCTAGAAAAGCCAAAAGGTTTCAAATTTAACATCCTTAATTGCCTGAGTTTAGTTCTTCAGTTTTGTTTATGTTGTCTTATACATTATAACATTGAAATCCAAAATGTTTCTGAACTGCTATGCCTGAACGCTGACCTTGTGAACTGTGTATAGAGTTGTGGGATTACGAATTTCCGTTATACAATTATGAAAAATCCTTTTGAAGTCCATAACTGCAAAGTGATGTGAGCAGGCTGTAGGAAATTTGCAGGTGCAGAATGCAAATGTTAAGACAGATTAGAGACTAGCCTTATCCTCTTGAGTAAATGAAACACTGTTTTGTATGCTTTCCCTTTTCTCCTAGGTTTTGTTGTTTCTGTTGTGATAGCCTGCACTCTGGGAGTTCTCACCATTCTTGCAGTGGCCTTCTGCCTACTGAAGAGGAAAAGGTAAGATGTCGATCTGTCATATCACAGGAAAAGACGACAAACCAGATTTTCTTTTCTGACACAAAGAAGTGATTGTGTGTCCAAAACCTTGCAATTTTTATAGTGGTAACATTTGATCTATTATAAGATATACTCTTTTCCTACTAGCTTTGATTTGGTTTTATCACTGTGGATGTTATTTCTCCTGTATCATACATGCCAAAGGAAATCTATTTTACTGCCAGCAAAATAATGTAATATGGTTAAAAGGTCTCTGCTTGCTGCAACCTTTGTGTCACAGCGACCACCACTTTGCCACTGTATGAACAGCTGGTTTTTGTGAAAAGCAACCATATAGATTGTTCTCTTCACAAAACAAAAATTACTGGAACAGTGCTCATGTAGACCCTTAAAAGGTACAAGAACAGGTAATAGGGAATTATACAAAAGTACCAAGGAGAACACAAAACCATTTTGCATTCCAGGTACTGGCAAGCATTTAGGAAATCAAACTCCCTTTCTAGAATAAGCAGGACAAGTAAGCTGTGTTGGTAACAGCTTACTAGGCTTACCTAGTTTTTCTGTTTCTCCCAGTTGCCATTTCCTCTTTTTCTTGTTTCTTTTGCTAGCATGGCTGCTTTTCAAATCCTTTATTTTTTTTTCCAGAAGAGTATGTGAAAAGAGAGGGAAATTGAGCTTTAGAAAAAAGCTTTCCTAAAGGTCACATCTTTCAAGTGGGAAGAAATCTGTACTGACATAAGATCAATGTTTGCCACCAAAGCCAAATTCTGAAAAAAAAAGACTAAGACTGCAGACTTAGAGATCAGCCTGATCCTTTTGTGATCATCACTGAGTGCCACACAGAAAGTATTCTGAAATACCTGTAACAAGATACTATGACATTTGCACTGGTACAGAGAAAAATAATCTAATGTATACATAATGAACCATTTTAGGTAACTAATGGTGTTTTTCTTTTATTGGAGGTATGATTATTTAATAAATTTATTTTATCTGCAGAAAGGGAGGCAAAGACAACAGAGGGATCATCTACAAACCAGGCATGTACAAGGAGGAAGAAGACACCTCCAAACTCTGACGCCCTACTTCGTCACAACAGCCCCTTTTCATTAAGAGCACTGATTTATTTTGCATTGTTGGAGCACTCCTCTTGTTCTTGACAATGATAAGACTCAAGAGTTTTCTGAAAACATACCAGCCAAAAGTTTTCTGTAGCCCTACTTCCAGGGAGATATGATCAGTGAATACTCCTGAATTCCTCACCATACTCTTTTCATGTTTGCTGGCAACTGAGTCTGGGTATTTTAACTGATTTTTACAGTTAACCCTGCACCTCAATTTTACGGTTTGTTTAGCACAGATTTTCCCACAGGTACTCAAATCTGAAGACACTCATCAAGCTACAAGCACTCTTTCCTGCTAAATCAAGGTGCTGGTTTTAGAGTCATGAATATAAACATGATGCAGGGCAATGTGCATTTCAGATCAGAATTTGAGCTAGGTTGTTCAGCAGATAGATATTTTACCATCACAGCAAATGATACTGGAATATTCACCTGTGGCTTTGTAACAGAAGTGTTAGAGGAAGACAAGAGAAAAGGCAATGACTGCTACATACAGGAACTCGACGCTGAAAAAAACCAAACTACTGCTAGGGGAAAAGCATTTTCCAGTTATTACACAACCTCACAAATCTATTATGGAGGTCAGTCTTTGTACGTCATTGGAATTAGAGAAGCAACTTGTCTTATTACCCTGCTCTTATTTATAGCGTATGTATGAAGTATGTGGAGGTAATGCAGTTGCTGCTGCTTTTAAGCAGACTTGCCATTTAATGATGAAAACTTGATTGGTTTTATAGTATGTATTAAAACTGCACTTACACAGTAGATGGCTTTGCTTATTTAGGTGTCTGCACTTAGCAATTTAATTATTAGAAAGCAATTGAAATTATATTTTTCAAATATCATAAGATACTCTTTAAGTCTCATTATTAATTTTTGAAAGTGAAAGCATAAGCCTAACTCTTTCCACTGAAGACAATGTGAAATGTCATTGACTTCAGAAGGACAGCATTTAGCCAGCCTAGTTCCATATGTATAAAGAATAACGGCTGAATTTAACATTTCAAGTGTTGGTCTGGAATGCCTGTACATTAGTATACAGGCAGGAACTGATTTAGATCAGGCTTGCACCTAATATAACTTCAGATCTGAATGCTGCTAAACATTAATGGGGAAATTCCAGTCTGAACTTTACACTCAGATCCATTTTGCCTTCAGTAGCACCACCACACCATTTGTGATCTTAAATTAATACATTGTTATTTATATGTTATCACCTTTAGAGATAGCAGATGGATACTTGTTTTGATTTCTCCCCCTTACACCCCCAAGAAAATTGTTTTATGTCAAAAGCAAACTTTTGAGTGGGAGAAATAACTTACTAATACATACTGTACATGAAACCTAGGAGCACAATCTTACAACTAAGTACACAGCATTTGCCAGTATTTTTATCTCACATGAACAAGCACATAAAGACCATCCTGTTGAAATGCTAGTAAAAAGGCACTATTTGTGCGCTATGGGAAGCAATACTTACTCTTTGAATACAAGTGTTGAAAGACAAGAATAGATAATTGATGGATGGACCACTCGCTGGATAAGGAATTGGCTGGATGGTCGAACCCANATTGTTATTTATATGTTATCACCTTTAGAGATAGCAGATGGATACTTGTTTTGATTTCTCCCCCTTACACCCCCAAGAAAATTGTTTTATGTCAAAAGCAAACTTTTGAGTGGGAGAAATAACTTACTAATACATACTGTACATGAAACCTAGGAGCACAATCTTACAACTAAGTACACAGCATTTGCCAGTATTTTTATCTCACATGAACAAGCACATAAAGACCATCCTGTTGAAATGCTAGTAAAAAGGAACTATTTGTGCGCTATGGGAAGCAATACTTACTCTTTGAATACAAGTGTTGAAAGACAAGAATAGATAATAAATGCTTATGACTTTAATTGCTTCTAGAAAACCAACATTTAAATTAGTATTTTAATCTTCAGCTCAACTTATTATAAATGTCAACCAATTACTTTCTTTTGCACGCAACACGCTTACCACCTGTAAAAAGCAGCATAAAAATCTCAGCCCACTACTATAAGCTTACTTCAAGGGAAAGCCCTTGAAAACTCATGCACATGGTAATTTTTGGCTTTCCTTAATAGTGGATTACCAACTTCCACAGCCAATGGTCCCTGAGCTGTAAGAACCTAAACTCCTATTTTCTCGGTTTGTTAGTCACTATCATTTAATAAATCTATTGAAGTATCACACTATTTTAATACCTCCCAGGACATGTATTTTTTCATTCTTACATGCACAACATTTCAGATGTCCAGAAAAATCAAGCACCATCAGAAAGACAGATGTAATTAACATATTACTATAACAAATTAAATCAAATTACACAAATGACAATTCACTCCTTTTTAAATTGAATGACCCACTTTTGAGGCTCTAATAGTAGAAATTAAGCCTAAATAACAAGCTAGGAAAGAAGTGAATGAGTTAGGTGCCACAAGAGGTGCAGAGCTCTCCTTGCACTTCCTTGTGAAATAAGGAAATCCACTCCCTTACATTACCATGCACCTATGGCACAATTGTATACTGTCAAGTAGAAACTTCCTGTAAGCAAATACAAATATCCTCACAGAGGTGCTTTACCAGCTACCTTGCTTCCTGGTTTAGTCAAGAGTTTCTCCTCTCAGGAAGAGATTATCAAAATAGCAGCTATCAGGTTTTATCTTCAGAAAGGAGAACTTACTTCAGGACACTCTATCATAGTTTATATAACAAAGTTTGGTACAGCTTTCTCCAAATTGTTTGATCAGTTACAAAGTATTCTGCTAACAGGTGTGTACAGTAGAATCATGACAAGTATCTTCTTTTTACATGTTCTGCAATGTGAAAAGCCTAGGAGGACAACATATCCTGCACTACTAAATGTATTTCAAAATTTGCTCAGGAAGCATTGAGTCACAAAAAGTTTTGCATGTATCATATCTAATGTACATAAACAAATCCCAAAGGATTAATTTTAATATATACACCTAAAAGGTAACACACAAGAAAGGTAAATTTTAACTTCCAATAAAAGCATATTGAAATAGAAGCTTTAGGAACATTGAAAGGCTTCTTGCCTTCAGCTAAAACGGCAGAAAGGAGTTCTTTTGCTATTGCAAAACTTGCTGTGCTGAAGTAAAATGTTATTTTCATTAATTCTGTAGCAAGATCAATAAGTTAATTCTTATCTAAGTTTAAGGCCTAGTCCTCAACTTTAAATCTGTTACTCACAGTTAAACATATAAACACAATATTGGATCATTTGTCATACTATTGCAGAAAGCTACAACTGAATTGTTAAGGGATTTTTAAATGCACAAATATAGGTTGGGACATAAAAATTCAAAAAGACACTGTAAAGTTTCGATCATTACCATGTCAGGGACATTTAAATCTTATGAGCACTTCCAATTTAGTTTATATTCCTTGGTTTTCCTTCTACTTAAAAAAAAAAAAAAAACACACGCATTTTTCTTCATTACAAGAAAATGTAAACTGGAGCTTAACCTATTCACAGAGATCTTTAAATGAAGGTAACATATCTGCATTTTAAAATCACCAGATAATCAAGAGCATTGTGGAAAAAAGAAAATCTGAGACCCTGTTTCAGTTTTTGCCTGCCTATTCAACAAGTAAATGCGTACAGATTTCAAATCCCCTGTATTGAGTCAAAGGCAAGCAGAAGGCTGTAACTCACAGAGGAAATATCCACCATGTTCATGATTCAAAGTGGATCACCGTTGACTGCTGGATGGCCTTACACAGCTAGACACTTGGAGTGGATGTATCCAGCTGCCAAGAACAGTACAGGTTGACACAATTAAGTAGCCAGCACCAGGATATGTGCTTAAGCTCTTCCAGAAAGTAAAAAGTAACAGAGATAGTGGCTTGGAAGCCTGGGGGAACCATGAAGCTCACACAGCTGGTTAAATGTTTGGGGGCAGTGGTTTTAAATCATTAGATTCCATTAAAATCACAGAGGTTCTGCCCGTGTTCTAACCTACAACCATGACCCATTTACTGTCTAAGTTTACACAGCTTAAGTATCGACTACTTTGTCTGAAACCTACAAAGCTGTTCCACGATCAACCTAACCTAATGCACTCAAAAAAAGGCTTTCTACCACAATATGGCAGATACAGTTTTAGACCATCATCCTCACCAAGAAAAGACTGCTGGCCAACAAAGCAACACCAGGTACTAGGATCACTTAAAAGAAGTAATTTTGTTAACGAAAAGTATTCCTGTGAATGTGAAGTTCGACTTTGACATTCTCTGAATTTCAGCAATTCCAATAAAATGTCAAAGGCATTTTGCAGAAATTATTTTTGCAAGGCTTCCTATTTCTGACCAGCTAAATAGAAAAGAGATTAAACTTGGAAATAATACCCATCACTTGTAACTAACTTAATCAGCACACAAGTCGTGACAATATACTCAGTTACCACATAGCTTTTTAAGGTGAAACTAGGAAAGCAATGTTTCCTTGACAGCTTTTAGCCTGTTACATGAAGCTACACAAAGTTCTTCCTGTGGCATCCTAAGACTACAGTAAAATACATAAATGAGCCACTGCTGACTCTCTTCAATTCTCCACATAGCCAAACAGACATAAAAAAGTGATTGTTTGTGGATGAAAACAGTTGAAGTAATTTGTAGCATAGTTCACTTCCAGAGAAGTGAAACGGCACCATCTAGTGACGTTCAATCAAGTCAGGAAAGTTGCCACTTGTGCACATCAAACCTTCAAGTTCGGAAACAATAGCAAAAGGAAATGTAAAAATAAACATGAATACTGGAACACTTACAATGGAACAAGGAATAAAAGCAAAGTCTTATTACTCAAGGAGTATTTTTCCACCAAACTAGGTACCTATTACCTTTTACACAGGCACCATGCTCCTATATGCATTTATTCTCTTATTCACATTGCTAGAGACGGCTTGAAGTTGCCGGTATAGAACACCTCAAAGAGGAAGGATGAGCCTTTTTGCACTGTGTGAGAATGGCTTCTAAAAAGGCTTTTAGTAAACTCTGTTTTCTACCCTAACTACAGATCCTAGAAACACCTGCTAGGCGCCAAAAATGAAATGGTGAGTTGAAACGAATTGGTGACCATATGAAAATGGAGGGCCTGTCTAAACACTACAGTCGAATGGGTTGAAGTTGGCAAGCAAAAGGCAATATGCTGTGGAGCTCAGGGCCAGGCCTCCCCCTGGTGGGACACCCTGAGCACCTCTGCTGGGCACACTAGCCCTCTAGAACAGTTGAAACCCGATAGAGGCTGCACAGAGTGCTAACCTGCCCATGGCTACTTACCGCAATGCAGCACTATGAGTTTCCTCAATAATGCTCCAGGAGAAACTAAGCTGCCACCATCACAAAGAGATCTCGAACTTTTTACTCCCAAACACTACTACATAACAGTGAGGTGTCCACACAGCACGGCCTGTGCTTGGCATCCCCGGTACTTTGTCCCAGGAACGTAACTGACGGCGCAGGTCACGGGTGACCACAGGTGCAGCCCTGAGGATCCCTGTGGAGAGTCTGGGCCAAGGTACTCGGTGGCGGCCCGGGCCTGCGGGGCTGCGCTCGAGGCCTACGCGAGGACTGGTTTTGAGGCAGATGTGGCCTGCCAGTGCTCTTGGGGTAGCCCAAGAGGACAGGTCCACAGAAACGCCTAAGAAAGCTGCCATCGCCATGTCAGCACAGGCCCCGCCAAAATGGCGGCCCGGCGAAAGCTGCGGCCGCCTCACCCTCACGCGGCGGAGGGCGAGACTGCGCCTCCTGGCGGTCAGGGCCGGGCCCGCTGCCTCTGAGGGCGCCGCCAGGGTGCCGCGCCCAGCCCGCGAGGAGGCAGGGAGGCAGCGCGCGGGCCAGAGGCGATGAGCCCCGGGGAGAGTCTCTGTGCCGTCCCCTTCCCCTGCAGTGCCGTGGGATGCCCAACGCCGGGCCTTAGCGGACGCCCTGGCTCTGCCAGTGAGGTGTACGAGTTGTAGCAGCCCCGCCCGCGGTGCCGGGGCTGCGGCGACAGCTTCCCACCACTTCTGCAGCTATCGCCGCACCCCGGGAGGTTCCCCTACATTTAGGTGTATGACTGCCCACCGGGACGCACCTGGCCACCTAGAAAGTATCATGGCGCGAAGCGTAGGTTAGCCTCACCTGCCCGTGAGCCAAGGAAAGGGCCTCAGTCCTGCCGTGCCTACTGGTCTTTTTCCTCCGCTCCCTGGAAGCACAACATACAGCTGCAGAAATACGTAGCAGCATGTACTAAATATGACACTCAAAGAACAGTTAATTAATTTAACACTATTTTTATAGTTGATACATAAAGCTAATTAGACATTTTCTTATTTCAGGTATAACTCTGAAATAGTATTTAAGGTAGATGGGGTGGCTTTTTCCCTGTTTCAGTGGCTCAGAGCATAAATGTGAGTTTTACAAAGTCATTGCGTTTCACGGGAGGAAGCTCAGAAGTGTTGAGCAGCACTAGACACTAATGGACTAGTTCATTACATTGCAGAGGGAGGGAGAATAACTCAACAAATGAAATAAACCAAATCAACCACAACTCCCTCCCAGAAAGTAAAAAAGTAACACCAAGGATTTGCGAACAGCCTTGAAAATACATACTTCCCCCCCACCCCTTTTCTCTTTTTAGGAAAAACATTGACATAGTAAGTTAACTACAGTATAACTAGGTAAGTAAAGACTACATATTTTCCAAGATGAGCACAAAAGTATGAATGTGGATGACAGTGTGGGAAGTGTCAGAAATACTGAACGTATGAAGTTCAGCAAAGTGCCATCGTGGCAGCTCTGGAGCCCACCATCTTCTGTCCCAAGATAAGTATGTTCACAGTAATATAATCTCTTTATGCTGTTCTGCAAAGCTGTTAAACAAAGTCAGAAAGATTAGTGAGCAGAATGATGTCTCCCTGAGAAATCAAAAATCATTTTGAAAGAAGTCCACTGCCCACCCAGCACACAAGGCCTTGGGATACCAGCTATGGCTGTGTTTGATGGACACTCCTTTGGAGTGGTAGCAGAAATGCAGTAAAGTCACAACTGACAGCAAGTCATCTCATCTCAAGGAAGGTCAAATTCTCACCAATTGGTGAACGTTGCAGAGGTTTTAGCTACCCAAGACAAAAGCCTTGTCGCTTTTGTCGTGAATGTTCTTTTTCACTTTGAAGTCAGTACAGTGTAATCAGTAGGAGAGTTCATTTTACATACTTTTCACAATCCATTTAACATGGTAATTCCTCAGATGAGGAATACTCCTATCCTACTCAAAATTTATTTTGCATATTGTAGGAACAATGTGTACTGAGTATGCGCTCAGAGAAATTTAGGTAATGTTTGTTCTCAGTAGCTTAGTGCTGATGTGCTCTGATGCAGACAGCAAAAAAGTTTTGAGTAGACTACAAAATACCCTAGGGCATTAAAAACTGTCTTCAGTATGTTTTGCATTCCATTTTATGCCCTTTCTTTAAACCTCTAGATGGCAAGAACATTATGCATAATAAAAGCTTAATTTATTTGTAGAAAATTAGAATCTGAAGAAAAAAATATTTCAAAATCTTACATTAGATCATTAGATTAATGACTTCACTATAGTTCCAAGAATTCTGAAGAGATACTGGTCAACCAAGTAGGAAAAAAAAAAAAAAAAGAAAAAAAAAGAAAAAAAAAGAAAAGAAAAACATTTAGAAGAAAGTATATTTACCAGATTACAGAAGCCGGACACATTCTGTGCGTATACCAACAACTTGCCTCTGTCTACTAGCATGCACTGTTTGTATAGCAACTGCTGGTCTGCAACCAAAAATAGATCCAGGAACTGTAATATATCACCATTTTAAAGCAACGTAAGTATGCCTGCTATTTCCTTTAACAAATGGAGAATGCAAATGTACTGAGTTGCGGATGCACGCCACAAACTTGTGTGAGAACCGGACTTGAAGTGATTTTAGGACTGTTAGGCATCCAGGAACCAATTCAGATCAATGGTATGTGCAAGATGACATTTAAACAACTGGTCCTAATGCAGCAAACTTACCTGCCAGAAGCCACCTGGAGAAAAACAACACCCACAACAAAAGAAACCAAGTCAACAAATAAGATCAAGAATGTAACTCTAAATTTCTGTTGTTTAAAGAGACCGTGCATCCTCACAGCTAAATACAGCTGCTTAAACATGCAAAAAAGCACAAACTTCAGAAGCTGTCATCCATGCATTTCCTATGGATTCCTTAGGTTGCCCACTAGGGTAATTTAACAATTTAATTGGCTTTTGTCTTGGGTAGCTAAAACCGCTTTCCCTAGGTTTGCTAATTTTGTACCAATTGTGAGTTACTACCAAACCACAATAATCTGAAAGTCAATGACTACTGCTAATATTCAGCATTGAAAGAAGGTGAACAATATTTGCTCTATTATTTCATGGCATTTCTGCCTCAGGTTACTTAAGTCAAACCTTTCACATAAAAGGGGTCATATATTTTATTCATTTAAAACAACAACAAAAGCAAATGTTAACAGCTCAAATGAGTAGATAATTCTCAATCAAACTGGAGATTGTATCTCATGTTACCTTTATTAGCACTGCTCAGAAGTTACTTTGAAATGGTATTTCAAGACACTAAATGCCTGGGAAAATGGTTCAATATAAAGCTGAAGGTCACTGAAACAGTATACTTCAATTTAAACAATTACTGCTGGAACTGAAGATATTTCAGCAGAAATCTAGATTAAAGAGACCAGTTTAAGAACAAGCAGAGCCATATAAAAACCCTTGTGGGCTGCCACCGAAGTGGCAAAGCTTTACAGATGCAACTCAGCTGGCCAACCTTTCCACGCAAGACGTGTAGAAAACAGAGCAGAAATGCCAACTGTATAAAAATTACATGGACTATTTCATACAAAATGCTCCAAATACTTTTCATTATGTAACTTTTATTTGAGACACACGTTGTAAAAAAGTTCACATGTAATAATAAAACCATTGGGAGTACGAAGGGTTTTTTTAGGGGTTGGGTCTGGGTTTTTGTCTATACACATCAATACACAATAAATGATTAGGTTTACAAGTTAACCACATGACAAGTTCACTTTTATCTGCTGGAGCTTTTCACATTACACCTTTATACCAGAGATAAAATGTGCTTAAACACACACAGTAGAACACTTCTATTTCAAAATTAAGCGTTTTCTCACAGACTATACTTTTAATTCTGAATTTAGTAGCTATATAACATTAAAATAACTGTAATTGAAGTTTTATTTGCAAAAATGTTCATAAGGCCATAGGAATGCACTAAAATACTTAAAATTTATCAGAAAAAAGAAAAAGCAATGGGAATCCTGCTTTCATGGAAGAAAGAAATGCAAGTTTTATTTATACAAATGAGAATGGCATAAGCAGTTCAGTGAGGAGAAAAAAAGAACTATTATCACCTACAGACCAATCCTTAAGAAGTTTAACATTGCAAAATTTCAGTTATATGAATTGATAACCAAATAACAGATGCATTTTCACAACACATTTATGCATTTGACATATTACCAATGTACTTTCAAATCGTTCTCCGTTCACAGTATTTTAATGTGATGTGTATATTTAAGACTCCTTTATTCACTTGTGAAAATGATCCACTTAATTCACTTGACTTCAGCAGACTAGTACGGGATAGGTACTTACAATGGGAAACGCTTTCTATAAAAGAACTACAGGTCTGAAATTAGCAGTTTTGAGACTGTCTCCTAAACAGAAAAATAAGTTGCATTAAGTTTCATGAGTGGTTTAAGCTTTAGCAATACTAAAACTTCCAGACAGTAAGTAAATCAAATATTCCATACAGACTCAACAAAATCTTCTTGTGCATGTTTTGCTGAGCACAGATCAAAAGCTAAAACTGCAAAGCACTGACACCCAGTTTGGGTTTTGTTCAAAACAAATTTTTTTTAAATTGCCCCCCCCCCTCCAATTTTCCCTAAACCATTTAGAAAACTATTGCTCAAGATGTAGTACATAGCCGTGGGGCTGAGGGAAAGATTTCACACAACTCCATTGCGTAAGCAGCATTTTTATTTTATCGAGATCCACCAAAAATGCCTGCCTTTCCTGAAAGGTTAATGGCAATTTCTGGAACAAAACAGAAATACATATGCTGCTTAATGAATAACAATTTTATGTCTAATGTTTTCAGTCCAATGGGCATCAGAACACTAGTAGTTGGTTGAGGTATAGTTAATATTCCTTCAAAATCTAGACTATATAGTCTTGAGCAAAGTAGCAACAGACAGAAGCTGCACAACACAATCATAGTGATACTAGAAAAGCCTGTAGTACCCAGCAGCTGATACGTGGGCAGAACACACCATTTTTCATCAACCGCTTGGAAAATACAGCTAAAAAAATTCCCAGTAAAAACACACAGCTCGTTTGCACACTAAGATACAGCACATTTTTCAATGTCTGACAAGGCAGACTGAACACAGGAAGAGGTCTATACTGACCAAAAGTTAGCACACCAATAAAGTGCAGCCACTCAGCCGTTTAATACTGCTAGAAAAGAGGCGTGAGGGAAAAAACAACTTAGAAAGAGAAATCTGCATTTTACCTTATCCATAAGATCACAAGAAATTAGAATTCTTCTGTTTCAGCAGGGGACAACAAAATTGCATTAAATTCTTCTACAAACAGAAAAAGATGAACTTTACATGAACATTAAGCAAAGTGAAATATTTACTGCATTATTCGTCATGCATAAAGTGACTTTCCTATGGTCTTACCTGACATTTATGTACAGATTAGCACAGCTAAATGTAAGAAAATAGCAAGTTTTTTTTTTCTCCCTTCCCACCCCCCAACCCATACAGAGCAGATACCCCAATTCGCTGCTGCTTCAAGAAGCACTTCATAGACTCTACTACCTACAGGCTCTTTCAGAGGGAAGTTCATGGAGACTAATGTTGAATGAACATTTAACCACACAGCAAAGACAGGAAAAACAACACAAAGCATTCTGTAAACGGTGCCAAACACAGAAGATGTCAGTTTTGGTTTGCAGACAACCCCTGAGATAAAAACGGAAGTGTTACGACACCAAATAAGTCAGAGGTAAATTAGTGAAAACAAACATTCGTAATTGGTGTCACAACACTTTCTGTATAGAAGCACTTTTTTTAACCATACAGAAAACATAACTGCTTTAGCCTGTCCAAGAAAAACATCAAGGGTAGACAACACAGCAGTTAGGGTTGCTTTGTTTTTTCACTAAACCTTGTTGCCATGAAGATTTTTCTGATTTAATTCAGCAACAGCAGTTTATCGGATTCGCCATGTAGCTACAGTAACTATTTCTATTAAACTACACATGGGGCCATGTTGATAACCAGTTAAAACTTTATGGAACCAGCTACTAATGTTAAACCTTTCAAAAATCAAGTATTTTAACACTATTGGCCTATTCAGTTTCAAAATATTTACAACACTCAGAGATGACAAATTTAGTACCTGACACCAAAAAAATTGAAGTGGTTACCTGTGATTAACAACCAACTCACTGTTCACAACTCTAGACAACGTAGTGAAGCAAAAGCAAGCACATCAGACATAAACGTTGACAATGACAGAACCCATCTATTCCCTAGCGGCAAGCATTCTGGACACAAACTTGTAGTTAAAGTTTACAATGGTCCAGGTTTGGCACATCAACAGAACTAAAGCACCTGTTTCAATTGCTCGTTGAAGATTTTTTTCAGAAGACAATAAAAAAGTAGTAGAACAAAGACTAAGTTATACAATGCTCAGTTGAGTAAAAAAAGGCAACTATGTTTCAACTCTGCTTCTAACAGTCTAGGTCACTGTACCAGTTTTTGAAGAATAAGTAACTGCTTGAGCAGACCAAAGAGGGCTTCACACATTCAGCACTAGCTGCGTAACTAGTAGTACATTATAGCCCTCGTGTGACCATTTCCTTAGTGCCAGAACTTGACAAACTTTAGCAACTGCACAGGAAGCTAGTTTTTGGACACCCTTGTTGCATGGGTCGGTGTTTACAGACATTAACAAACTATACTTAGAATTACAGTAGAAATGCAAGTCACCTTTAGAAGTAGTCATTTCTGAACAAATGAATCCACAAAGACGTAACTTAAAACTCATGCATTCAGCTCCCACAAGCCACTTAAGTGATAGTGATGAGGCAAATTTGTGTCAATCATTTAGTCTCCAGAGTGCACTTCCTCATCACAAACAAGCAAAGGTGCAGAGTTTGAGCTACCGAAGGGAAGTTCAGTGAGGAATGACACTGTGTTTGTTCAAATAACTGAAAGGTGCATCTGTGAATCAGACAGTGACTGGCAATTCAGAATGCAGCTTTGCTAAGTCTGGTAAAGAAAGCAAAGCAGCATACTACATTCAGAATAGAAGCCATAGCTCCTGCATGAACAGATTTGTGCATCTAAAAGACAAAACCCATAAAAATTGTTAGATGCCAATTGTTACAGTAATTCTTACCACTAGAGTGTCAACATCCATACTGCAGTCATGGCCACAAGTATACAGCACAGAAAATAATGGAAGTGAGACTTAATTTTTTATCCTTGCTCTTCTGCTTGAAAATAAATTTGTTCAAAAAGAGAACAAAAAAACCTGCACAAATCTGTTAAGAATCCTACTTACAAATCAAACTGTGCAAATACAAATGTAAGATTGTGCTGTAACAGGCAGTAAGAGGCCAATATGGACGTGCAAAGTTAAAAGAAACATAGCAGCTTTTGCAACAGGCAGTAAAACAGAAAGTAAAAAAGGAAAACAGTTAACTCTTGCATTTGTGTCTCCACTTCATAGCTTCCATATCTCAGAAAGAAGAGCCTGACAGGTCAATAGGCTTAGTGAGCAAAATCCACTCGGTATTTTGTGTATCGCAGTCTACGTTCAATGGAGCTCTCAGCAGCAGCTTGGTGGTATTATTTCTGAGGCTTTGTGACCCTGTGCTTTCAAAGAAGCAGAAAAGGTTCTAAGTGTGCTGCAGTCTATCATTATAAGTTCATCAAAGTAGCGTGCATCGAAAGAAGCTGCTCTTCTTAGATCGATTTTCTGTTATTTTTACCGGCCCACCTGCCCCTGGTGAACTGTTGTCATTCTGAAAGAGAAGATAGTATCGATACTGTGAGATGAAGGAAAATCAAGTAGCTTTCCTATTTTCCCTTCCCACTTCCACCCCTTGCAAAGCACATAGGTTTGTTGCAACTTGAGCTCCTCAGTTATTCAGAGTCTGTTAATCAAACTGCCTACTTTAAAAAGAAACATTTAGCTAGCAACCCAGAGCTCAACTGCTAACTGAAACAGTGACTATGTAATCTGTCATTTAATAAAGCACATCAGTTCAAGGTTACCCAATGTTAATGCTCATGCAAAGTAAGGAGTAACTACACTCTGATCTGTAATAAGGTGCCATAAAGCATTGCTTGCTCAAATTTGATCAAACGTGCTATAATCCCCAGCAGCTTCTGGGAGGGCTACTACTCAGTCAACTGTTATTTAATGTCAGTGTATCTAGTTTGCATGCCAATTGGAAATACAAACCATTTTTCTGTTGAGCTTTGTCATAATGTCCCGTGCAAGTGTGAAAAATGCCTGGTGAGGAGCAGAAATAACAAAGAAAGAGTTAGTCAGAGGACACATTACGATCGGTTTGGAGTAGCCAGATGTATTAACAACATAGTATTCTGTAGGCCATTGATACCACTTGAGTTACAAGGCACTCTATGTACAACAGCTGTTTATGTAAAATTGCAGAAAGCTCGCTTCAGAAGAGAAAAATACTTATTTTTAGTCTCTAGTCCTTCAATCTTCCAAGTAAGTCAGTACACATTCCCACTGCACATCTCTTGGGAAAAGATATCTGCAAAGAGAAGGCTACCTATCATAGAACCACAAGGTGTTAGGGGTTGGAAGGGACCTCTGGAGGTACTCAGGTCCAACCCTTCTGCCAGAGCAGAACCATGTCATCTAGTGTGGGTTGCACAGGAATGCATCCAGATGGGTCTTGAATGTCTCCGGAGAAGGACACTTCACAACTTCTCAGGAGAGTCTTTTCAGTGGTCGGTAACCAATACAGTAAAGAAGTTCTTCCTCATGTTGAGGTGGAACTTCCTGTGCTGAAATTTACATCCATTGCCCCTTGTCCTATCACAGGGTGATAGCAAGTGAGAAAAGGCTGTCCCTTCTTTCTTGGCATCCAGCCCTCATCTATTTATATACATTTATTAGACCCCCTTCTCAGTCTTCTCTTCAGACTAAAAAGCTTATACTAATAATTTTTTTTTCTTTCAAAACTGTACTGTGCATTACAACTAGAAACCCACTGAAAGGTCTGAGGATAGCATGCCTGGGAGTTCACATTATGGTTATCTTGCTTTCTGTCCTCTAGAGACTTTACTCCTGGGTATCTATAAGGTTATTTCTGTTTCCAACTTTACTCCTGGGTATCTATAAGGTTATTTCTGTTTCCAACACCCCTACTAAATCAATCAATCAATCAGGCAAAATTTGGCACCTTAGACTTCAAAGTATGAAGGAACAAAAAAATTTCCGTAGCAGAAAAATTCTACAGTTTTCCAGAAAACTGTGTTCCGAATATATCCAAAGGTGGACACCTAGTCCAAATAAAACCCAACAAGTGAAATAAATTAATTCACTTCTGATTACAAGAATATCACAACATTGTGTCATTTCCCACAAGTTGAGCATTTGGTAGAAAGAAGACTAAATTGTTGCTTGCTGACAGCCTATATCAGCTGCATTTTTAAAAATGTTTTCTCCACCATTATGTGGCTACTCCTTGTTTTTCAATATAAAATAATATTCAAATAGTCAAGTTGTTTGGAATAAGTCCAAGCTGATGTTGGACATTTAATGACCTACAAGAATTAAAATTAAATTGGAGGACATGTCAAGAAAGAGCAAGTCAACCACCTGGAGGAAGAAGATGGGTACTTTTTATTAGGACACTACTGCTATCCACCACAGGTATTAACTGCTAATGTTCACACTTCCATTGTCTGCTGCAGAATCATGTCACTGAAAATCACGTCAAGCACTATTCCAGATGCAGCACTATGCAAATACACATTGTATAACAATCATTCTGCAATCACAAAAAAACAAAAAAAACCCCTTGGCTGGCACTGCATCAGTCATGTTATTTTAAAGTAACAACCTTTTCAGTTTCTAGTTAATTTGTTGGCTGCATGATCAGCATTAAGTGTAGGTCTGAAGAAATTTTAAAAGGTGTCTCATAAATAGTCACAGAAAGGTACAGGAACAACATTTAAGAACCATTCTGCCTTATCATAATGAACTAATCTTAATGTCTTTTGATGGCCTTTTTTATTTTTTTTCCTCTCCACACTTTTTAGACAGTTAAGATCACAAACATACATCATTCATGGTAAGATGGACTGGAGCTGAGCCACTCTTCCTTCTGATTCCATTTCCTACGCTCTCACACATGGGGCTCTTGTGTTTATAGCACAAAACTAATTTGCAGGGAAACAGACTGCAAGTCTACAGGCAGTGCACTATAGACCTCCTCTAACATTAGCTGATGACAGTCTATGCTGATGTTCCAGGCCAACACACAAATATCCAGTCTCATCTGCATAGCGCATAGTCGGTAGTAACCTGAAGGCTCCTTGACAAGTTATTCTGAAAGTAAAGAATCTTGACTCCAATTTCCTGCACAAAGCATTGTTCTAAAATGACACCTGTTCTCTGTACAAAACCATTTGCCATTTAAGTAGTAAGGCACAGAAGTCTAAGCAAGTGTACCGTAACAGTAAACTACTCTGTATCACTCATTTAAGAAACAATCACAGACATTACCAGAAACAAGAAAGGTTGGATTTTACAGCAGATCCCTAAATAAAACAAAACTGGGGAGTGGAGGAGGAGGAGATGACAGACTATGACAGAGGAGCACAGTTGGGTCTTCACATCCCAGATCAGGTCAGGAAGTCCAATAGGTCTTGGAACATACCTCCAAAGATATAGAATCATAGAATCATAGAATGGTAAG
>VWZE01022816.1:0-12318 GCA_013396675.1 Eubucco bourcierii | reverse complement strand
GGTGGTTTGGATGTGGTGCTTGGGGCTGTGGTTTAAGGTGAATCTTGCAGAGCAGGGTTCTAGGTTGGACTTGGTGACCCTGAGGGGCTTTGCCAGTCTGGGTGCTGCTGTGATTCTGAGCACCCTCCTGGTTCCCTTCAAGGCTGGTGCTGATTAGCCCTGCTTTGGGAGTGAGTAGGTTAACTGGAGAAAGAACAAGGGGGAATGGCCTATAGTGGAGGCTGGAGAGGTTTAGATTGGATATTAGGAAAAAGTTTTTCCTGGAGAGAGTGGTCAGGGCCTGGAATGAGCTGCCCAGGGAGGTGGTGGAGTCCCCCAGGCTGGATGTGTTTAAGGTGGTTTGGATGTGGTGCTTGGGGCTATGGTTTAAGGTGAATCCTGCAGAGCAGGGCTCTAGGTTGGGCTTGGTGCTCCTGAGGGGTTTTGCCAGCCTGGGTGCTGCTGTGATTCTGTGGTTCTGTGCCTATAAGAGGGAACAGAAATGTTGATGTCCTCCAGCTCTGGGAGGAACAGGGCAACTGCTCTACAAAAAGCCCATTCAGTTCACAACCATAGTTTTGAAGTGAATCATTTGGGGGGAAAAAAAAAAGAAAGAAAAAAAAAAACAAAACCAAAAAAAACCAACAACCAACCAACCAAAAGATTTGTTTCCCAGAGCCAGGAAAACAACCCACTTACATTAGTAGTCTTCTTATAATAATCTATATTGTTGATGTCTCTGGCTAAACCAAAGTCTGCAATCTTCATGACATTGTTCTCAGTCACCAGGACATTTCTTGCAGCCAAGTCTCGATGGATGCACTGGAAAGACAAGAAAAGAAGAAAAGGCTCACTGAAACAAACTCCTCTGCAAGTGAAATTACTTCTGCACCATGAGTAAGGCTCCTTTACAGATTTTAGCCAAAATCACAAGGTGGGGAAGTCCTACATTTATTGCAAGCCTGTGATCAGAGGGCTGGAGCTGCTCTGCTGTGAGGAGAGGCTGAGGCCGTTGGGGCTGTGCAGGCTGGAGAAGAGAAGGCTCCCAGGTGACCTTCTTGTGGCCTTGCAGGATCTGAAGGGGGCTACAAAAAAGCTGGGGAGGGACTTTTTAGGCTGTCAGGGAGTGATAGGAGTGAGGGGAATGAAACAAAGCTGGAAATGGGGAGATTCAGACTGGAGGTGAGGAAGAAGTTGTTGAGCATGAGGGTGGTGAGAGCCTGGCAGGGGTTGCCCAGGGAGGTGGTGGAAGCCTCATCCCTGGAGGTGTTTAAGGCCAGGCTGGCTGAGGCTGTGGGCAGCCTGATCTAGTGTGAGGTGTCCCTGGGCATGGCAGGGGGGTTGGAGCTGGCTGCTCCTTGTGGTCCTTTCCAGCCCTGGCTGATTCTGTGATTTGGTGATTCTAAATATGACTGCCTTAACTACCACATCCATCCCCTTGGCTGGTGCTTCCTAGTTGAACAACAGCCCTAAGAAGGCTCTTAGGCAAGCCTGTTTTAATCAAAACTGAGCTTTTGCTAAGCAGCTACCCAAATTGTGTCAGGCTGCTTGTGATTCACTCTCTGTTACATGTGCCCAGGTACAGCTCTTACCAACACTGCTCATTAAATGCCTTTTATTAGAGGTTGCTTCTCTTCAATTAGATCATCTCATCACAGCTAAAACCTGACAGTCTGGGTCAGTGTAACCCTTTTGAACACAGAAAAGTCTTAACCCCACAGTATGGAGTGTTGAACTGGGTGTCTAAGGTGTGTGGATCTACCTGGACCTGCAGACTGTCACCACTTAATTAAACAAGCCCCAGCCAAACAAACCAAACCAACACAATCTGTCCTGGGCTGTTTGCTTTTTAAACAGCTCTGATACTCAAACTCATAATGGTGTCTCCTCAGACCTTTCTCCATGTAGCATTGGCCTGAAAGCTTCCAACTGCTTCTCGACCCTGAAATGATGTTGTGACTGCTGTGGGTATTACACTGCTGTCCAAGCAGCCTCATTAAGGTTGATGGCAGCAGAAGCAGGGTAAGAAACATTGCTTTTGGAATCCCCTCAGGTTATTCTACTTCTTTTAAAGCCAAACATAATTTTTTAACCCCTCCTGACTTTTGCATTACTCTTTCTGTTGCCCTCTCTATTTCAGCATGTGCAGAGACATGCTGGGCAGAACCACTACCAAAAAACCTGCACAACAATTTCTGTCTTGCATTGTAACCTGCCCCAGCAATTCTCTGAGATCTCTTGTCATAGAATCCTAGAATCAGGTAGGTTGGAAGAGAGCTCCAACCTAGCACCCAGCCCCAGCCAATCAACCAGACCATGGCACTAAGTGCCCCAGCCAGGCTTTGCTTCAACACCTCCAGGGATGGGCACTCCACCACCTCCCTGGGCAGCCCTTTCCAGGCTCTCACCACCCTCACACTGAAGAACTTCTTCCTAATATCCAGTCTGAATCTCCCCATTTCCAGCTTTGTTCCATTTCCCCCATTCCTATCACTACCTGACAGCCTAAAAGGTCTCTCCCCAGCTTTCTTGCAGACCACCTTAAGATCCTGAAAAGCCACAATCAGGTCTCCTGGGAGCCTTCTCCAGACTGAACAGCCTCAACTCTTTCAGTCTCTACTTACAGCAGAGCAGCTCCAGCCCTCTGCTCATCCTCGTGGTCCTTCTCTGGACACCTTCCAGCACCTCCACATCCCTCTTGTAATAGGGACCAATCAATTAATCAAGAAAGGAAAACCAATCATGAATCTCCACAACAGGCATGGAGGTTTACACTCAGTCCATGTCTTTGGTTAAACACAGCTGCACCCCTGGGAGGTGAGCTGACTGGAAATCAGTATAAATCCCACTGAACTACTCCACACTCTGCAGGAAGTGCTTAGCATCAGTATCTGGTTTAGCCACTGAGCCCAAACACCACCCAGGTGGTTCATTCATGCTTGCTTGTCCACCAAGCCACACTGTGTTTGCAGAGTTGGCTCTGCAGGGCTATTTAATGCTTCAGAACTGTAATGTAACCAAAGTACTGGTTGGAAAAAAAACAACCAAACAAAAAAAAGACACCTGAGGGGAAGCTGAAGAAATAAGTGCTCAGGGACATGACAAGACAAACAGACTCCTTCAACCAGCTTGGTCTGCTGACAAACATCAGCTTGAACTGAAGTGCCTAATTTAAGTGCCTAATGCGCTCCACCAAACATTTTTGCCTCTTTTTTGCTCCCAGTTTTCACCCTGGCACCTTGTGGTTGTCTCAGCTCTGCCTGGTTTTAGAATCAGAGAAACACAGAATGGTAAGTTTGGAAGGGACCTCAAGGATCAGCCAGTTCCAACCCCCTGCCATAGGCAGGGACACCTCCCACTAGAACAGGTCACTCAAGGCCTCCTCTAACCTGACCTTGAACACTTCCAGGGAGGGAGCAGCCACAACCTCCCTGAGCAACCTGTGCCAGTGTCTCACCACCCCCACTGGAAAGAACTTCCTCCTAACATCCAGTCTAAATCTCCCCTCTGCCAGTTTAAACCCATTGCCCCTTGTTCTGGCATTCCAAGACCTTGTCAATAGTCCCTCCCCAGCCTTCCTGCAGCCCCCTTCAGATCCTGCAAGGCCACTCCAAGCTCTCCTGGAAGCCTTCTCTTCTCCAGGCTGCACAGCCCCAACTCTCTCAGCCTGTCCTCACAGCACAGCTGCTGCATCCCTCTGAGCATCTTGGTGGCCTCCTCTGCACTGGCTCCAACACTTCCATGGCCTTCCTGTGCTGAGGGCTCCAGAACTGCACACAGTACTCCAGAACTGCACACAGTTCTATCCTGTGCAGCCTTTCACTAAGCAAATGCATTTCTTTTTTTCTGTGTCAGCTGATTTGGTTGGAAGCAGAAGGCAAATGGTGCCTGTGGTCTCTTGGGTGGAGTTGTGGGCTCCAGCAAAGCACCACCTACTCCTCTGAATCCAACGAGCAGCTACGTATGCCACAGTGACTTGAAAACAATCCACTCCAGGCCCCGTTTCAGCAGCATTGTGAAACAGAGATTAAAAGAAGCAAACACTGATTTTCCAAGAGCCTGGCTTAGGCAACTTCACCAAGAGAGGTCCTTCCCCCAGCAAACTCTCGAACACGGAGATGAGGATGAAACCAAACTGGGGGATTAAAAACAAAAGTGCCAAAACAAATCCACTTCAGGAGCAGTTGGCTGAGTTCTACCTACTTTTTGTGAGGCCAGGTACTCCATGCCTCTTGCCAGCTGGTAAGTGCATGACACTAAGTCCTTGAATGTCATCTGCTCTTCTGGCACCCTGTTGATATCAAAGGAGTACTCCATGCCCGGGGGCCGACGCGCTCGCAGGTACTCCCGCAGGTTTCCTTTGGAGGCATATTCCACTATCACGTACAGGGGACCTGGGGATAAAGAGAGTTGGGTGTGAGAACTGCACCAAGGCTGAAGGGTGAAATGTTTTGAGGTGAAGAGGCCTCCTGTGCTCTGTAATAAATGAAGCAAACCAATAATTGTTCACCTATGACATCAGTAAGCGTTAACTTGAAAGAAAAGGAGGTCTGGACCTGGCAAAGCTTCGTGGCAGGGCAGTGGTGGAGCTGCAAGGAGTGGCTGGAAATACTTAAATCCTGACTCCATGCCTTGCAGACCATGCAAAAGCAAACATTTTCAACCAAAAAAAAAAAAAAAAAGAAAAAGAAATGCTACCAGATCAAACCACTGGAACAGGTCCAGAAGGCAGCCATGGAGAGCACTTCCCCTATGGGGATAGGCTGAGAGAGCTGCGAGAAGGCTCTGGGGAGACCTTGCAAGTTGTTTGCAGTGAGGGTGGTGAGACACTGGCACAGGTTGCCCAGGGAGGTTGTGGATGCTCCCTCCCTGGAGGTGTTCAAGGCCAGGTTGGAGGAGGCCTTGAGTGAGCTGTGCTAGTGGGAGGTGTCCCTGCCTATGGCAGGGGGTTGGAACTGTCTGAGCTTTGAGGTCCCTTCCATCCTTACCAACCTATGATTCTAAATGCCATGATCCACTTCAGTGCTTTGCTCAAAGCAGCCTCATCTGACCATTAATTAATATTTAAGCAGAACATCCAAGCCTGCAGCACTGAGCTCTGCACAGTTCCCATCAAACCCTAGGTGCAGCTCATCAGGATCTGAACTGATGCTCACAGAAGGAGGTGCAAGCTGCTCAGCAACGACTTCACCTGGAATGTTTTCCCTTCCTGATTTGGCCCAAAGGGTTAAACAGCAAAAGGCTGACAGGGTAGGGAGGACAAATCAATTTTCTCAACCTCTAGCCCCACTTAGGTGCAGGTTATGGCAGTAGTATCAAAGCAGCTAAGCAGAGGCAAAAGGTGTAATGCTGGATGAGGCTTATTCCACACGTAATAAACCTCCTCTTCATAGGTCTTGCTGGCACCTCCCTGGAGGTGTTCAGGACCAGGTTGGATAAGGCCTTGACCAACCTATTCTAGTGGAATGTGTCCCTGCCCATGCCAGGGGGGGTTGGAACTGGATGCTCCTTGTGGTCCCTTCCAACTCAACCCATTTTACATATCCATGAAACTCCAACAAGGGGGAAAGTGTTTCTTGAGTTGTTGTGGGTTTTAAATTGCAGAAGCTTTATGCCATTCTGCATCACTTCACATCATGTAACTAGCTTTTCATTTAAAAAAACAACAAAAAATTAAAAGTGGTCTTTAAAGAAGAGGAGAAGAGAAGCAGAGAACCACAGAACCAGAGAATCTCAGAACCACAGAAGTATAGAATCATAGAATTACAGAGCCATAGAACCAGAGAATCATAAAATCAGTCAGGGTTGGAAGGGACCACAAGGAGCAGCCAGTTCCAACCCCCCTGCCATGCCCAGGGACACCTCACACTACATCAGGCTGCCCACAGCCTCAGCCAGCCTGGCCTTAAACACCTCCAGGGATGAGGCTTCCTCCACCTCCCTGGGCAACCCCTGCCAGACTCTCACCACCCTCATGCTCAACAACTTCTTCCTCACCTCCAGTCTGACTCTCCCCATTTCCAACTTGGTTCCATCCCCCCCAGTCCTGTCACTGCCTGACAGCCTCAAAAGTCCCTCCCCAGCTTTCTTGTAGCCCCCTTCAGACCCTGCAAGGCCACAAGAAGGTCGCCTGGGAGCCTTCTCCTCTCCAGCCTGCACAGCCCCAATGGCCTCAGCCTCTCCTCACAGCAGAGCAGCTCCAGCCCTCTGCTCACCCTCGTGGCCCTTATTTCAAGCTCTTACTTCAAGTTCACAGACTACAGAGTCCAGTAACCCAGGACTGATGATTCAGAGCAAGAGGCACAGGTAAAGGCCCTGTGCAATGTCATTTTCCCCCTACAGCATGGGGTTAGAGAGTTTCCCTGCTCTGCAGTGCCCCTCCTCAGGCTACAGCTGCAAGCATAATGAGAGACAGCAGTTAAAACAGCTGCTAAGCTGAGGAAATATCTAAAAACCCCCTCACAGCATGACTGCTTCCTTAGAATCCTCTGCAAAAATGATGATGAATGAGGCTCCCCCAGCCCTGCTGCAAGGTCCTGCTCTGCTTTCTTTTCTCTACTCACCGTCCTGGGTACAGGCTCCCAGAAGATTGATGATGTTTTTATGCTTCCCAATCATCTTCATCATCTCCATCTCTGACACCAGGTCAGAGAGGTCTTTCTCTGTAGCATCATCTGTACAAGAAACAGGTTCAGTTCATATTTTAGAGGCTGCCAGCCTGAGCTGCACTCAGCCTGAGCTTCACTCAGCCTCTCCAGGATCAGGTTGCCAGCCTGAGCTTCACTCAGCCTCTCCAGGCACAGGCTGCCAGCCTGAGCTTCACTCAGCCTCTCCAGGCACAGGCTGCCAGCCTGAGCTTCACTCAGCCTCTCCAGGCACAGGCTGCCAGCCTGAGCTTCGCTCAGCCTCTCCAGGCACAGGCTGCCAGCCTGAGCCTCAGCCAACCTTCCCAGCTGGTTTAAGCCACGTGTGCTTTGCAGTGCAGAAGACAGCCTTTGTTTCCCCACAGACACTGTAGGTTACCAAAAACTATGTGCAATGTCCTAATGTCCTGGTCTCAGCCTCTGAGGGCCTGCCTGCCCTTCTATTCAGCTGAAAGCTACCAACATCAGACATCAAAATGCTGCCCTTAGCTGGTGGCCCTGCACCAAGGCCATCCTGCAAACTAACCTCACAAAGAAATGGAAAATAAACCAAGCACCCAGACTGGGTGGGCATATGAGCTGAGCTAAAAGCAGGGAGCCCTGCAGCATGCCAATACATCTCCTGGTCCCTGAGCACTGCTGGAGATAAACAGGCTGTCAGGGGCCCAGATTTACACCCCACACTGCACAAGGCTGAGCTCAGCTATGTGCTCTTTGACCTCCCCCACACAGACAGAGTTCAGATGCCACAAAGGGAATTTTCCTGGCTGAGATCTGCCATATCAACCATCCCAATCTCTAACCAATCCAATTTTCTTACCTTTCAGCATCTTCACTGCCACAGTCACTGCCTCTTTCGGCCTGTCCTTGTCAATCCCCACAGCTTCAGCCATGACAACTTGCCCAAAGCAACCTTCTCCCAGGGGCTTGCCCAGTGTTAGCCTAGAGGTGTAAAAAGAGGAGATTAACACACAGCATCTGGTGGAGGGATGCAGACAGTCTGGGTCCAGGGCTCCATAAAGAGCTTTCCACAACTTGCTGAGGCACCAAGCAACAACTACCTGAGGGGACATTGTACAGAGGCTGCTGCTGGGCTCTGCTCACAGGGAACTGGAGACAGAAGAAGGGGGAATGGCCTCAAGCTGAGGCTGGGGAGGGTTAGATTGGACATTAGGGAAAAGTTTTTCCTGGAGAGAGTGGTCAGGGTCTGGAATGAGCTGCCCAGGGAGGTGGTGGAGTCCCCCAGCCTGGTTGTGTTTGGATGTGGTGCTTGGGGCTATGGTTTAAGGTGAATCTTGCAGAGTAGGGTTCTAGGTTAGACTTGGTGCTCCTGAGGGGCTTTGCCAGCCTGGGTGTGGCTGTGGCTCTGTGATTTATCTCACAGAACTAACAAGCCTCTGGGTGTGCAGTGGTTTTTCACATGCCCTGCAGCATGCTTCCTTAGGCATGCTCCAGCAAAGCACCTCAGCTAGGCAGACCAGATGCTAAAGCCAGCTTTCAGACTCTGCCTCTTCAGGGGCTAAGTGGCTGCACTTGATGGGCAGGGGTAAGGCACAGCATGTAAGGGGCTGAGCTTGCCTGAAGCATCAGGCTGCAGCAGAAATTCCAGAGCAGCCAGCAACAGACAAGCTTCTCCTGTCATTGCAAGGCAGCTCCTCATCTGCTTTTGCCACACTGACTGCAAGGAGATGAAAGAAAAGTTTCTTTGGCTGTGCTGCCAGGTGGTTGCTGGTGGTTTGTGTGCTGAGGAGTGGCATTGAAGTGCAGGGGAGATGCTTTAAATAGATATTAAATTCATCATACACACAAACACACAGAGAATGCAAAACCCAACACCTTCTCATACAATCATACCATCACCCAAGCTGGAAGAGAGCTCCAAGCTCACCCAGCCCAACCTAGCACCCAGCCCCAGCCAATCAACCAGACCATGGCACTGAGTGCCCCAGCCAGGCTTTGCTTCAACACCTCCAGGCATGGGCACTCCACCACCTCCCTGGGCAGCCCATTCCAATGCCAATCACTCTCTCTGCCAACAACTTCCTCCTAACATCCAGCTTGAACCTGCCCTGGCACAGCTTGAGGCTGTGTCCCCTTCTTCTGTCCCTGGGTGCCTGGCAGCAGAGCCCAAGCCCAGCTGGCTCCACCCTCCCTTCAGGGAGCTGCAGAGAGCAATGAGCTCTGCCCTGAGCCTCCTCTTGTGCAGGCTGCACACCCCCAGCTCCCTCAGCCTCTCCTCACAGGGCTGTGCTCCAGGCCCCTTACCCCCTGCTTCTGCTGGCCACACTGTTCCTGATCCAGGCCAGGATGCCATTGACCTTCTTGGCCACCTGGGCACCCTGCTGCCTCATGTTCAGCTGCCAACCAGTCCCCCCCCAGGTCCCTCTCTGCCTGGCTGCTCTCCAGCCTGTAGCACTGCATGGGGTCGTTGTGGCCCATTCCAATGCCAATCACACTCTCTGTCAAGAACTTCCTCCTAACATCCAGCCTACACCTCCCCTGGCACAACTCAAGACCATGTCCCCTCATTCTGTTGCTGGTTGCCTGGCAGAAGAGACTTCTCAGGCAGTTTAACTTCAGCTCACTGTTCCCATCCCTGCTTTCTGTTGGGGAACATTTGCCTAACCAGCTCCAGTGCTGAAGGCGACGGACCGGCCAGAGACAGAGTAGGCAGCACGCTGGGGTGCAGTTGTGGCCACTGTCACACCCACTTGGCTTTCATGCGGCTGAGGAGGTGGCCAGAGAGCTGCCTTCTTGTGGGAGAGAGGAAGGAGGAGAAAGGAAAGGGAAAGGAGGCTGGGGACAAGCCTGGGGCGGAGGAGGGAGGGAGCCTGTCGCCCCTGCCGCTCACCAGAGCCGCGATGCTCACGCGCCGTGAGCGGCTGCCAGGAGCTGCCACCGCCTGCGCTCCCCAGCCAGCGTCCCAGCGCAGCTCCCACGGAGGTGACCCTGGCCCTGCACAGGCTGCACAAAGGCAGCAGCTCCATGGCACAAAGCACTTGGCAGCCTGCAGCGGCCCCTGCGCAACACCTTCTGCAACGCCTTCCGCGCGGCCTCCCGCCCGCAGCCACAGCCTCTGCCGGCATCTTCACCCCGGCACTTTGACCCTGTTACCCACAGCTTGGTCTAGCCCTTCTTGGCTGCAGGCTCTCTGCTGCTGCTCGCCACAGCCAGAGTGACTGCCCACTGGGATGGGCTGCCTGGGGAGGTGGTTGAGTCTCCATCCCTGGAGGTGTGTAAGAGGAGGCCACATGAGGCATGGGTTGGTTAGTTAGGAGGGTTAGGTGACAGGTTAGACGTGACAATCCAGAGGTCTTTTCCAACCTGGTTAGCTCTGTGATTGTGTGAAATGTCAGGTATGAGGGTAACAGGAGGTGCTTCCTGTCTGCTCACAGACCAGGGCAAACTGGAGCTCAGTTACAATCACAGCACCAACACAAAAAGCCTTTTCAAAAGAGAAGGCATTAAACGAGCTAAGCAAAATGTGCTTTGTGGGGCAGGTACCTGGCTGCAAAACCTGCTCACCTCTAACAGACAAAGTCCTTCCCAGCAAGGGGGATTGGCATTGGAATGGGCTGCCCAGGGAGGTGGTGGAGTGCCCATCCCTGGAGGTGTGTAAGAGGAGGCTGCATGAGGCACTTGGTGTCATGGGTTAGTTAATGAGCAGGTGTTAGGTGATAAGTTGGGCTGGATTGGATGATCTTAGAGGTCCAACCTGGTTAATTCTGTGATTGTGATTCTGTGAATGGAGCCAGTGCTGGCTGTGCTGCCAGCAGCTTTTATAGAGATGGCAGAACTGTGGGATTGGATCACAATTTTACACTTTTCCTGTGTCCACCCCTGGTCTCCTCTACTCCACAGAGGATTTTTTTAACCCTATAGCTCCAAACCCAGGGCAGTCATGTTGGAGCTATCACTTCTAGCAGGAAATGCTGAAGAAAATACATAGAATGGTTTAGGTTGGAAGGGACCTCAAAGCTCAGCCAGTTCCAACTCCTCACCATAGGCAGGGACACCTCCCACTAGTACAGGTCACTCAAGGCCTCATCCAACCTGGTGCTGACCACCTCCAGGGAGGTTGTGGAGCACAGAAGCACAGAATGTGATCAAAGATCACATTCTGTTCCTGTGTGCCCTGAGCTAGATTATCTGGTCCTGCTCTGACAGGGGGGTTGGACTGGATGAGTTCTTTGGGTCCCTTCCAACTCTTGACATGCTGTGAAGCTCTTAAGGTCTTTGCCTTCCAATCTCAAAAGCAGGATTCACAGGCAAGATATAGACAGAGTTTTATTCTTAAAAGCAGAGACTTGTGTCTCTCTCTGTGAAGGGCAGACAGAGATTGGCATCCACAGGGCAGTGCTAGGCCAGGCCTAAGGAGTTGGAAAGCCCTGCTCATCTGCTCAGGCACAAGACAGCAGTGAGGGGTGGCCCCTCCCAAGGACAGCCCCCAGCCCCCTTGTCAAAGGGAGTCTTTGGCTGGGTGAGAGTTCCCCGAGCTGTTCTGGATTGGTTTGCAGAGCAAACCTGAGTGTCAGAAGGTGCAAAGCCTGAGGGCAGTGTGTGCTGCGCTGAGGTCGCCCCGCGTGTGCCGCGGGACTGCGACTGCACTTGGGATCTTGGCACAGAACAAACATTTGCGTTGGAAACTGGTTCAGTTATGTGCCTTTGCCCTGCTAGCACTGACCTAACAAACCCCTCATTGTGTGCCTCCTGCCCCCCAACCTAATAAACTGCCTCTAAATAGCCTCCTTTCATTGCAACTCTGCTCCACCTCCAGTTGCGCTGAACCTGGGGTCGGGCTGCTCAGCACTCAGAAGTCCTTCCCCGTATCCCCGCGGGGCATGGGGCTGACAGGAGGGCAGGCACAGGCCCCCACTGTTGGCTAGGATACTGCAGGTGGCAATTACTGCATTTTACACCAGGGTTTGGGGGTTGTTTTTTTCACCTATATCATTAAAATTACTTTCCAGAGCAGTTGTCACAAGATTCTAGCCAAAAGTTGTAACTCTGAGCTTTCAAAGGCAACCATTCAGGATAAAAGGTCTTATTCTCTCAGAACCACCTATGGACTTCTTAAAGGTAGTACTAACTTTAATATAGTAAGCATGATTCTACCTGCCTTTGTATTATCTCTCTTTCACATGCCTTTTCATATTGAGAAATACAGTTCCAGTTTCAATTAGGTATTTCAGAAGCTGCTTTTGCATGCCAGCCAGCAGGCTCTGAAGGAAACATTCTGTAGCCATGGCAATGTGCACAGATCAAAATTCAGCATCTCCTGCCTGACAAGGAATACTTTTGAGCCACTTTAAGCATTCTGTAGCCATGGGAATGTGCACAGCTCAAAATTCAGCATTTTCTGCCTGACAAGGAATACTTTTGAGCCACTTCAAGCATTCTGTAGCCATGGGAATGTGCACAGCTCAAAATTCAGCATCTCCTGCCTGACAAGGAATACCTTTGAGCCACTTTAAGCATTCTTTAGCCATGGGAATTTGCACAGATCTTACTTCTGAGCCACAGAAGATGCAGACACACACACACACAAAATGCGCCCCCCCCAAAAGGAAAATCATCCTCTCCATTAACACAGGCTAACACAAAATCAACTTAAAAGTCTGCCCAGAGTCCTGACTGGAAGAAAAGTTTATCTAATCCCAGATTCACTCTGGAAACAACAGATTCACTCTGTTGG
>VWZE01022811.1:0-13814 GCA_013396675.1 Eubucco bourcierii | reverse complement strand
ATTCCAACGGCTGAGAACTCTCTCTGGCAAGAAATATTTCCTAGCATCCAGCCTGAACCTCCCCTGGGGCAGCTTGGAACCATTCCCTCTGCTCCTGTCCCTTGTCACCAAGCAGCAGAGGCTGCCCCCTCCTCACTCCAACCTCCCTGCAGGCAGCTGCAGAGAGCAATGAGCTCTGCCCTCAGGCTCCTCTGCTCCACCTGCACACCCCCAGCTCCCTCAGCCCCTCCTCACTCCCAGCTGCTCCAGACCCTTCTCCAGCCTCACTGCTCTGCTCTGCACAGGCTGCAGCCCCTCAGTGTCCTTCCTGGAGTGAGGGGCCCAGAGCTGAACACAGCACTCGAGCTGTGGCCTCAGCAGTGCTGAGCACAGAGGGATGGGCACCTCCTGTCCCTGCTGCCCACCCTGTTTCTGATCCAGGCCAGGATGCCAGTGGCTTGCTTGGCCACCTGGGCACTGCTGGTTCCTGTTCAGTGACTGCCAACCTGCACCCCCAGGTCCCCCTCCGAGTTGCAGCTTTCCAACCACACACTTGCAGGTCTGTAGCTCCCCATGGGGCTGTTGTGACCCAGGTGCAGGACCTGGCACTTGGCCTTGGGGAACTTCACACAATCAGTCTTCATACAATTGGCCAGGGCCTCTGTCAACATGAGCCCCAGCATCTACTGCAACCCCTGTTTTAATTGCACTATACTGCAATACAAGAAAGCAATTATTTCAATGAAGAACATCTAAGGACATGTGAAGTCTGAATAGGAATGAGGAAAAGGACTGAGAATAGTCACTCAAATCCTTATGCTTGAGAGAAAAGCATCAAAATCTGGGAGTTATTTAGAGAAGGGTAATATACAGTTCCAAGTCAGTAAGAATGCCTGGAAATTTCCTCCAAGCAGCTTACTGAGTACAGTAGACTGAAAGCAGCAATGCTTTAGTTAATCTTTTATTGCCAAATGTTTTTATAATACAAGAGAGGATTTAACATTCAGCAAATTGATTTGCTGGCTACTGATAAACTACTGGATTCCATCTGAAAAATAGGTGCTGTAAGTTTAGTGAAAACTAAAAGGCACCTGGTATTTAGAGGGGTTTTGCTGCACTGGGAGTGGAAGCTCTCCCTTCTGAAATAAACAGGGTAAAGGTGGAGGCTTGCTAGCTGTGCAGAAAAACTGCTCTTGTCTAAAACAGAGAACTACTCCCTTTAGTCTTCCAGGTAAGACCAGTGATGTTTAACACCTTTGTCAGTGCCATGGACAGAGGAATCAGTGCAGCCTCAGCAAGTGTGCAGCTGGCACCAAGTTGTGTGGCACAGTCATTTGCTAGAGGGCAGGGATCCATCCAGAGGGACCTGCACAGGCTGCAGAGCTGTGCCCAGGCCAACCTCATGACATTCAACAAGGCCAAGTGTAAGGTCCTGCACCTGGGTAGGCACAATCCCAAGCACAGCTCCAGGCTGGGTGGGGAATGGCTGAGAGCAGCCCTGAGGAAAAGGACCTTGGAGTCTGGGGTGGTGAAAAGTTCAACATGAGGCTGCAGTGTGAGTGCAGCCCAGACAGCAACTGTGTGCTGGGCTGCAGCAAGAGCAGTGTGGGCAGCAGGGCAAGGGAGGGGATTGTGCCCCTTTGCTCTGCTCTCCTCAGACCCCACCTGCAGTCCTGGGTGCAGTTCTGGAGCCCCCAGCACAGGAAGGCCATGGAANGGTCCAGAGGAGGCCACCAAGATGCTGAGAGGGCTGCAGCAGCTGTGCTGTGAGGGCAGGCTGAGAGTTGGGTCTCTGCAGCCTGGAGAGGAGAAGGCTTCGAGGGGACCTGATAGTAGCCTTCCAGGATCTGAAGGGGGCCTACATGAAGGCTGGGGAAGGATTACTGACAGGGTCCTGCAACGACAGGACAAGGGGAATGGGTTTGAACTGGCAGAGGGGAGATTTAGACTAGATGTTAGGAGGAAGTTCTTTACAGTGAGGGTAGTGAGACACTGGCACAGGTTGCCAAGGGAGGTCATGGATGCTCCCTCCCTGGAGGTGTTCAAGGCCAGACTGGATGAGGCCTTGAGTGAGCTGTGCTAGTGGGAGGTGTCCCTGCCTATGGCAGGGGGTTGGAACTGGCTGATCCTTGAGGTCCCTTCCAACCTTACCATTCTATGATTCTATAAGACTTCTGGCATGATCAGCTTTTGTTTAGTACCACCAATACCACAACAGGGACTGGCCAAAACAGATCAGTCCATCCATTCAGACCCAAGCATTAACCCTGCTGAGTAGCCTCTGCTGAGCTCCTAAGCTGCGGTGAGTTGTGTTTGTTTTCCACAGGAGTAGCATTCCTACTCAACCTCAATTACAGACCAATTCTGTACACCTGGTAAGCCAAAGCTGGCCTCAGAGTCCTCCTTGACTATCTAACAGGGCCAAGCCAGACTACATTCCCATTCAGAATTCAAAGTTACAAAGATCAAAAGGCCTTAATTTGGGTTTGTTTTTTATCCCCCAAAAAGTGCAGACCACAGATGGTGCAGAAGCCAGCTGCAGCAGAGTAACCAGAACCTCATCATTCTGCCGACCCCAAAAGCAGTTAAATAGTTGCATGGCATCGGTTTGCCAACTGAGATCAGAACAATTGTTGCTCCACATTGGAATTCATGGATGAACTCTCTGTTTGTGGATGTGGGGAAGCCTTCTGGAAAGAAAAACCTGCCACAATGCAGCTTTTCATTCATCTGTTTCAACATGCTGCATGCTACATTACTGCAACTTTTGTACTCCACCAGCACTGAGATTCCAGCCAACGAGCCTAGATGTGTTCAGCCATGCAGCTTAATTTTTAGACTACATCCATCTTTTATTAACCCAAAATCTAAAGACCAGAAAGCAGCAACAAGAACTGCTGGAGGCTCCTTATTTACCATTTCTGACAAAGGAGGGTGAACACACTAGGTGCACTTTTTAGCCATCATTCATATTTCTTTGGTCTCCCAGGAGTTCAGAATAAAACTAAGTGAAGATTATGCTTCAGGACTTGCAGAACACATTTTAACTCAGCATGGTGAATGGTGAAGTGGATGCAGGACTACCTCCTTCAGGATCAGTACACCTGCAATGAGCCTTCTGCCAGAAGGTCAGCAGTTATGCTTTGATAGGCTGCTACTCATTTCTGATTCAGGTGGATGCAGGACTACCTCCTTCAGAATCAGTACACCTGCAATGAGCCTTCTGCCAGAAGCTCATCTCCATCAGGGTCAGCAGCTATGCTCTGATAGGCTGCTACTCATTTCTGATTCAGGTGGATGCAGGACTACCTCCTTTAGGATCAGTACACCTGCAATGAGCCTTCTGCCAGAAGCTCATCTCCACCAGGGTCAGCAGCTATGCTCTGATAGGCTGCTACTCATTTCTGACTCCAGGGCTTTTCTACAAAACTTGGTTAAGCAGTGCCTGGACTGAAGACGTGCTGATAGAAGGAACTGCTAAAATGAGGTAACTTTTCCTGCTTTAAACAACTGATCCTTGGGCATTGGGTTGAGTTCTGAAAGCCTGCAACTTCACAGCAAAGGACAAGTTGAAAAAGGAAAGATTGCCCCCAAAAAGTTGACCCCACCACATCAAACAGGAACACAGAAGGGGCAGTGTGAAAGTTTTATTTATTCAAAAGAAAATGTTAATAACTCTTGAGGTTACATTTATAAGAGACAACCACCCCACACACAAACAAAACCCAAAAAAACTACCCCAAACACTCCAAACCAAACCAAAATACCCCAACCAACAACCCAGAAACCAAACTCTAGCTCACACTTTCAGACTAAAACACTACTTGTTCTACATGGCTCCTTCCACTCCGAACCTGAGTGAAGAAGTAGTTTCCTTGTTGTCAGCCCACCTGGTTTCCAGGGCCCACAGAAAGGCAAGATGCTGAGATTCTAGGGTGTTAAACAGGAGGTGCATTGCTTAGCGCACTTCAAAGCACCTCTGAAAGGCAATTAGGGCCTTGTGCTGGTTTGAGGCTAATTAGAATATTTTAATGGAGAAAATTACACTCTAGGCTGTGAAAGGAAAACATCATGATGTCTGCTGCACTCATAGGCTTGCTGGAGAATTGTTTGGGAACACTAACCAAAACAATAGATCAGTCAGTCTCTCTCTGGCTCTTGCTGGAACAGGAGCTGCTGGGGGATCCAGCAGTTTCTGGGCTCTGGCTCCTCTGCTGATTAATCCTCACTAATCACTTTTCTTCTAACCCCCCTGGCTGATCCTCCTAATTTACCTTGCACGTAAGGCAAACCTTGGGGTAAGGTACAGGGGTGGGGAGAAGGTGGAAGGGTGGTTGGGAGCCCCTCCTGGGGTCTCTGATTTCTGGGAGGGGAGTTGTGTTGCTGTATTACCTTTTACTTGTATATTTCTGTAAATATTCTGTCTATAGTGTATTTATCTGCTGTACATTGTGCAAAGCTGTAAATAGAGCTTCATCTCTTGACTTCCAGCCGGCTGAGTCTAGTCTGGGACATTTTACAAAGTGTGGGGGGGGCGGGCAGGGAACTCCCAAACCTTCACAGGCCTGCTCTAGGATGTGGTAGTGTTCAGTTTCTAGCTTCTTCTGCACAATCAGTCTGGAGTTTAGGCGAGACTCAAACCACAAAAGCAGCAGCAGCCTGTACTGCCTGTTGCCCAGAAAAATGGGGAATATAAATGACTATTTGGAGCTCCAGAACTGAAGTCCTGCTGAAACCAGCACCCAAGAGTGAAGCCTGACTCCCTAACTTACAGGGATGACAGTGATAAACCATTGGAATGCTCAAGAGGCAACACTCCGAAGACTTTCTTCCCAGATCCAGGAACAGTCAACCTGCTTGGAATGACAATGTTCCAGTGTCAGATACTTCACACCAAGACACTTCTGACCATTCTGTATTAAGAGAAAACACTACAGAAGTGTCAGGATCAGAGGTGCTGATGGCACACTGGCACTTACACGTCCCAGAGGAGAACAGTAACCCACTGCACAGCTCCCTGTGCATTTTAACTGACCAGTGCAACACAAAGACAACAACAAACCACAGAGTCCCTTCCCTTTATCATTCTTCATCTACACAGCAGATCCCTCCAGCAGCAGAGAAGCTGTCATTGGAGCCAGGCAATGCTAAGATAACCAAAAGATGTGTGGGTGAGTAAAAGCTACAGACTGTGTGCAATGGGTTAAAGCACAGCCAGCAAGTTAGCCTGCCTGCTTCCCCAACACACAGGGAGGGAGAAAGAAAACACCAGAACTGAGCCTTAGGATAAGGACTTAGCAGTTTAATACAACATAACATAACCATCATTATCTTGGATTAGCCTGCTTGCAGAAAAGGATAACACAGACCACAGCATCACAACAACCTTAGCTTAGCCTACCTGCAGAAATGGAGAACAAAACAAACAGGCCAGCAGGAAACAGAAAACCAAGAGAAGCCAAACCAGCAGCTGCCCCACTGCCACCTGCCACACTGCCATGCCTGAGGAAAGGGGGCAGCACCCAAAGCACCTGCAAGCAGACACAAGAAGCCTCCCATGTTGCAATCTGAACTTCGAGTCCCATGACACCTTGCTCCAGGCAGCACTTTCATTTTGAAGCTGACCGAAGGCAGGATGTGAATAGCAGCAGATTAAACCTCAGCCCAAAACCATGTGAAAAGGATACTGGAAACAGGCACAGCTTGGTCAGCTGCCATCTGAGGAGCAGTGCCACTCACTTGAGCACAGCCTGGTCAGCTGCCATCTGAAGAGCAGTGCCACTCACTTGAGCACAGCTTGGTCAGCTGCCATCTGAAGAGCAGTGCCACTCACTTGAGCACAGCTTAGTCAGCTGCCATCTGAAGAGCAGTACCACTCACTTGAGCACAGTTTGGTCAGCTGCCTTCTGAAGAACATTACCACTCACTCCATTTGTTATCTGACAGCAAGCAGCATTCGATGCTGTGCAATAGGTTTCCCTCATTACAAGAATTCAGTGTATTTATACACTCCACATCTATTGCTTCCTTTTCCATGTAAGTCCTCAGCAACCTGCTCTAAAATCCCTTGTTTAGTCATCAGCCAAAGCCAGCTACAGCTAGAAATGGTTCTCTGTTCCTCAATCTGTTTGCCTGTTCTTAGCATGAGGATTGAAATGTGAACACCACAGAGCATTTAATTTGGCCAACGCAACCTTAATCCTACTGTTAGTTTCCTTTCTTTCCCCCTAGCTTAAGTCACTCACCACAGCCACTTTCTCCAGGCCCTTCACAAACTGTCTTCACTCAATCCATGCATGCTACTAAACTCTCATTTAAGCAGTTTGCACCTTACCAAGGAAGCACAAAACATACAGGTCTATCCCTCCAAAAAGCTGCCTCCCTTAAAATGCTCTTCTGTGTGCTGAGGCCACAGCCCGTTTGGTTGACTAAGTACTGCTCTATTTCTCTGAATCTTCATGTTAGTGACTTCAGGAAGATGTTTTTCCCTTCTCCCCACTTGTCAGCATTGAAGAGCTTGTTGAGACTTCCCAGTGCCATAGCTGTGGTAGCAGGGAGAACAAAGTATCCTATACATCCTGTATACAACCAATGTAACAAAACTACCAAGTAACTTCAGCACCCCACTTCATTTATGTGCATTCATATCACTGTCAACACCAAAACTGCAACAGGACTTTGTGACCATTGCAGAGCCTTCAAGCTGACAGAGCTAAGAGTAGCTACAGCCCAAAAGCAAAACATTAGCTTGGGTGCTACACCTGTTCACAGCACAGACCTAAACCAACTAAGTTCACAGGGACTGGAAAAATGTCACTACACTGCTCAGGAATTCGGTCCACAAGCCCATAGATTTCAAAACCTCTTCTTGAAAAGGCCTGGGGTGAGAGAGGAGACATTTCTGCTCTGCCTTCACCATACAAACAATACCTTCTGCAAGTACCTACAATGCTGCAATTCACTCTCATAGAATGGTAAAGTTGGAAGGGACCTCAAAGCTCATCTAGTTCCAACCCCCTGCCATAGGCAGGAACACTTCCCACTAGTGCATTATTTTTAATGCATCTTAGCTTAAAACTTCCTCACCAGGATCCTAAAATTAGGATCCCAGAATCCATCCAGTTGGAAAAGACCTCCAAGCTCATCCAGCCCAACCTTCCACCCAGCACTGCAGGGTCAACACCAAACCACAGCCCTAAGTAGCAGCTCCACAGGCTGCTGGAACACCTCCAGGGATGGGGACTGCAGCACTGCCCTGGGCAGACATAGTAAAATAGAGCAAGAGTTCGAAGTGACACTTTTTCTTTCCAAAGTTTTCCCTTCAGCATTCCCACTACACACAGCAACATCCATAATAGCAGATTCATTCTAAGTCTCACAGATCATCACAATTTGGCAGAGGGGAGATTGAAAGTGGATGTCAGGAAGAAGTTGTTTGCAGTGAGGGTGGTGAGACACTGGCACAGGTTGCCCAGGGAGGTTGTGGACCACAGAATCAAAGATCATGTTGGGTGATTCTGTGCTCCACAACCTCCCTGGAGGTGTTCAAGGCCAGGTTGGAGGAGGCCTTGAGTGACCTGCATTAGTGTGAGGTGTCCCTGTGGCAGGGGGCTGGAACTGGATGAGCTTTGAGTTCCCTTCCAACCCTACCATTCTATGATTCTGTTAAGCTTTCTGATTCCTCCCATAGGTTTTCCAATATCCATTTAGATTAGAAAACAACCCAAACCCCACAGGTGGGCAAGCTGTTACACACAAGGCCATGCATATAAAGGGGGAGGAACACAGAGTTCATGCTCCAATCACTCTCCCAGATCAAAGCAACTGATGCCGTTTTAAATGCTGCTTCATAAAGCACAAAGACTACATAACCAAGTGCCCTAAATTCAGAAAGTCTCGTGGTTCCTTTTAACAGCTTTTCACTGCTCCTGGCTTGATATGTTTTTTTCACTGCCACTTTAAGTTTAAACATGGAGGATTTCAGCTGCAGCAACTGGACTTGCTCAAACATCTGAAACAGTGCAGTCAGGTCAGAACACAAACTCTGAAGAGGTTGTCTGATAAACCATCTTTTGTCTTGACAGTCTCCAAGATAAAGATAACCACAACTGGTAGACAGAATTCCTATGTGCTTTTTATCACTTGCCCAGACAGTGAACAAGTACAAAAGGGTACAGAGGGAAAACCACCTCCTGTTCAGCTAACTCACAGCCTCAACACAGGAATTCTTCAGTCCTGGTTTGCAGTTACAACGTTCTGCAATCACCACCATTAAGATGCTAAACAACCCAAGCCCCGGACAGGGCCGCTCGGGAGCCCAAGCCCCGGACAGGGCCGCTCGGAACCTCAAACCTAACCAGAACCACTCTGAACCTAAGACCTAGACAAAGCCATTTTCTACAGCTTTACACGAGTCACCTCAATTCCCTATCACAAGCAACATTTTAAGGAGACAAAGGAATGAGCCCCCATAAAATCCTTACTTCCCTTAAAGGAAACCATTACCCCAAAGCTCAAGGTGCAGGCTCTGTTTCAGAACTGTCCTGCCATGCAGTCCCACCTCCAGTCCATTACCACGACATGAGATCTAACGTGAGCACACCGCTGTGAGTGCCACATCAGAGGAGGACTTGATCTGAATTAGGAAAGAAGTCAGTTTCACTCCTGCCACCCAGCTACATAAACAGGGAGAGCAAACTGGTGGAAAGGGAATGATTCAGTCAGTGAAGTCTTCCTGAAGCCAAGGTCAGTAAAGCGACCCTCACAACTCTATGCTGTTAGGCACACAAAAAAGGATTCCTGCTTATTTTATGATGCAACTTTGATAAACTGATGGATGAGAAAAGAGAAGGTGGCCTATTTTACTGGATACACAATAATGCAGTCTGCCTGGAGCACAATTAGGAGCCTGATTTAGGACAAAGGGGATTTGTTTTGCTTTGGTTTGTTGTGGTTTGGGTTTGGGTTTGTTTTGGTTTTTTTTGAAACACAACAGCTCCTACGTGTGCACAGGAATTGCTTTTAAGAACACAAGACTTTGCATCAAGATGGATCAGATCTGATCTTGTAGGTGTTGGGGCAGACTTCTCTGAGAGATGCAAGCTCTTGTGTCCAGGTGTTCCCTTGTTTCTTCAGCTGTCTGCAGCTATATTGTCTGTGTTAGAAGAGTTGTTGCTGTTGAAAGGCCTAACTTTGTATTTACCAAAAGAAGCAGAAATGGCTTTTTATCCTCACTACTCACCTATCTAGATAATGCTGCATTCTCAGTTTTCTTAGTGTAGTTGTTGTGATGGGAAGGGAAGGTAATTAACAAACTAGCTAAGGCTCTTGAAGTCTTCTTTCCACGTCACAAATGTACAAAAGGAGATAAGAACACATTTTGGCTTCTATTACATCTTTTGCACTTCCAGAGCAACTTTTTAAGACTCAAAAAAGAAAGAAAAAAAAAAAAATCCTTGTGCTCCCTTATAAATAGTTCAGGGTTTTCCTAAAAGGACAGATGCTAATTATTTAAGTCAGCCCAAGTATCTTTCCTGGACGTATGGCTGGTTTTACATTGGACACCCTGGCAGATCTTGGAGACACTCCCCCACTCCTGGCTGCCGATCTTAGACACTCTAGCAACAAGTGAACATTTGTTCCGCAGGAATGCTGAGCATGCAGCTGGGGGAGGGGGAGTACTATCAGCCACAAACTTATCTGCTGGTTATTATTTAACTTCGGTCTTCCCTGAAACTGAAGAAACAGCATTTCCTACCCAATGTCAGAGACAGGCATTTAACAGGCAGCTTAAAATTTGACTATGAAGAACACAGCTTTGCTCCAGCTGAACTCAGAAGATATTGGGGTTTTTCCTCTGCTTGTTCACAGCACTGGAAACTGCAGGTTAATTCAGCAGCGCTCTAATACTGCAAACCTGCAAAGGAAGAAGAAAAGCTCAACTCCTATGACTTTGGTCACAGCATCTGAAAGCCCAAAGCTCCCTAATAAGAGCCTGCAGAATGGCAGACTCCAGAGAACAAGAAGGGCAACCTGGACTGGGAAATGAAAAGCGGAAATTCTCTCTCTCAGTTTAAGCGCAACACTCCTGGGGGAAAACTTCATCTGTAGCTACATTTCTCTCCCATAAATTTGCACTGTAAACTACTGGGTTTTGGGTTTCTCTCTGGTTGTTGTGGGATTGCCCTCATCTGGCCTTCAGTAGTTCATTTATGGAGAGAGTTTTCTGCAGCACACCAGAGGTCTATTTTCTGTGCAGAACTTCTCAGGTGTGAGAAATCTGCCACTGGACAGGAACAAGACTCACAGCCAGGAGTCTCCATGATTTCTGCTCACGAGAGACCAAAAAGAAAGGGCAGGGTGAAGGAGGGTGGGACGGTAAGGGAAGCACGGGAAAATGATCGAGTTGTTTCTGGCTTGCTGTGGTCCTAGAGTTCGACTAAGAGCAGCAGTTTACATGCCCCTCTGCTTGTTGTTGCTCTTTGCTTGGTTGGATTTCTTTGTTGGTTTTGGTTTCTTGTTTAGGTGGTTGTTTCTTGGGTTGCTTCGGTTGTGTTTTGGTTTGGTTTTTGGTAGGGTTTCTTTTTCTCTGAGTTCTGCCACAAAAAGCAGCAGAAGGTGTAAAAAAAACAAACAAACAAAAAAACACTACTGTTGACTTGGAGTTCTTAGCAAGAGATTTGCTTGTGAAAAAAATTAAGGAGTAGTGAGTCTGTTCTGCTCCTTGTTTGCATCCCTTAGATTTCTTAGTCTGAACGGTTTTGGTTTCAGATTGACAGAACTAATATTCAGAAGTGACTACCACTTGGAGGTATGTGACAAGGCACACTATGGAATTTCGAGGTCAGAGAGACTGGAAGTACTTATGTCTCAGCATATAAAAGTAGCAGGGTTTATGAAGGCAAGTTCAAGAGATGCCAAAAGCTGGGAGTCAAGACAAATGATGACTTTGCCACCTAACAGGCATTTTCTGTGTGCTGTTCTCTCTATACCACTCCCCAGCTTTCACACAGCCCTGTCAAGCTCAGCACTCAATAGAGACCGAGTTGGTACAGAGTTTAGCAGTGCCTGCTGTAATGCAGGCTGAGTGCCACACTCTGCCTAGACCCTTGGACTATTGTTCCACTTTCACCTGCGGTCAACCCCCTGTGCCAGTTGCCTCCTTCTTTTGCTGGTACTCACTACCACCTTACAGACAGCTCATGAAAATGATCTGCCTGAAAACTACTTCCATCCTTCTTAGGACTATTTTTCAAGCAGATCTGAAGCTGCACTTTCAGGAGTTGCTCCTTCCAGCTGCCTTACACATGTCCTAGTCTGTCTCAGTCCTGCCTTCCATGCTGGCACAGGTTGCCCAGGGAGGTGTTCAGCACCAGGCTGGATGAGTCCTTGAGTGACCTGTACTAGTGGGAGGTGTCCCTGTCTATGGCAGGGGGTTGGAAGTGGATGAGCTTTGAGGTCCCTTCCAACCTTACCCTTCCATGATTCTACGCTACCGCAGCTCACAAGGTAACTACTATGGGAACAGTACCATCCAAAGCTGCAAATAAAAACTGCTTACAATTCACCTCCCAATGGCTTACTTGGTTCAGCAAGAGGATGAACAAAGTTCTTCCAGGCTAACACATTTAAAGCATGCAGCCTTGAGGACCAAGATGGGGTAGAGCTACAACCTACCAAAAGGCCCACATTTTAACGTTAAGTTACAGAATTACTTTCCACGTATTACAACTACACAACACTTCATCAGACCCTGGAAGCAGATCAACATTAAAATGTCTCTTCAGACAACCTGTCAACATCCTCAGATGTTATTTGTGTAATAGGATTTGCTATGTTTGTCTTTCTCTTTTTTTGCTACAAGAAATAAGAGAAGCAATGTGCTACACTTGGCATAAACTGCTCTGGGTTGTCCTGAAGGTTCTCAAAAGCCATACAGCTCACACATGTGATAACCACTGTGTTCTCAGGATCCCTTAAAGTCAGCTGCCCAGACAACATTTTACTTTCCCTTCTCCAGGGAAGATGTTGTTCTCCAGGGTGAGTTGTGGTTTTTAATTTAGGACACGAAAGGCTATAAAAAGAAAACCAGCACCATCCTCCACCAACATTCCAACCAGTCCAACTTCCCTTAAAACTAAAACCAACTCCAAATACTCCTTCCAGAGCCTGTGGCAATGAAATGTAAATGTTAGCAGCTTAGCTTGCCCACCTCCCAAGCATTCATACCATGAGGCGTCATCAGACAGGTAAACACAGGTAGATGTGAAGTTGCACTTTCAGAAGTTGCTCCTTCCAGCTGCCTTACACCTGTCCTAGTCTGTTTCAGTCCTGCCTTCCATGCTGGCACAGGTTGCCCAGGGAGGTTGTAGAGCACAGAAGCACTGAATGTGATCTTCGATTGCCCTACTTGTCAACATCCTCAGATGTTATTTGTGTAATAGGATTTGCTATGTTTGTTTTCCCCTTTTTTTGCTACAAGGAATAAGAGAAGCAATGTGCTACACTTGGCATAAACTCCTCCAGGTTGTCCTGAAGGTTCTCAAAAGCCATACAACTTACACATTTGATAACCACAGTGATCTCAGGATCCCTTAAAGTTAGGTGCCCAGACAGCATTTTACTTTAACTTCTCCATACATTTTGAGTTATTGTTTTTAATTTAGGACACAAAGTGCTATCAAAAGAAAACCAGCACCATCCTCCACCAACATTCCAACCAGTTCAACTTCAACCAACTCCAAATACTCCTTCCAGAGCCTGTGGCAATGAAATGTAAATGTTAGCAGCTTAGCTTGCCCACCTCCCAAGCATTCATACCATGAGGTGTCATCAGACAGGCAAACACAGCCAGTGTAGGGTGTATCAAAGAGCAGACCTTTCATTGAGAAACATAAAAAAAGGAATAAAGAGCAAACAGTAGAATTACACCCAGGATTGCAAATTACCATCATTCTGATCTGCAGTCTTCACTGCATGACTTCAGATTTCCCTACCAAACACAACCAACTGACTTTCAAAAGCACTGCCTAAGAAACAAGACATTAATATTTCACATTGTAAAAAAAAAATAAACAGAACCCTGATGCTAAAATTACTTCAGTGCCTTAATTGCCCTCCAAAAGCACACCTCAGCAGGCCTGGAAAGACTGAAGAGATCAGGTATTTTTGACCCTCAGGCACTATATTCAGTAGGCAGCTCCTGGGATTTAGTGTAGCATGCAATTAATTCCAATCTCCAAGGTTTTGAAGTCACTAGAGATTACAAGTTCCTTATTTTGAGGAAGCTATTTCACTTGGCACACCTTTAAAATTGTCCCACTGGGGCTGAATATCTTAGCCTTCAAATTAGGACCTGATAGGTTTCAAGTTGGGTAGCATTCCTCATTCTTGTGAAAGCATTGGTGCTACTGTGAAGAGGATGCAGGCATTCCTGGCCAGGCCATCCAGCTGCACAAGTGGTTTTAAACTGTGCTTTGGTCAGGGGGGAAAAAAAAACCAACAACACAGATTAAAAAAAAAAAAAAACCAAAACAAACAACAACAAAAACCCCAAAACTCCGCACACAAAAAACCCCACACACACAAAAAAATAAAAACCCCATGAAAACACACACACACACAAAAACACAGACCAAAAAAACAAAACACAGAAACACATACACACCAAAAAAATTAAAACACAGAAACGCGCACACAAAAAAAAAATAAAAACAACAGAAACACACCAAAACAATAAAACCACAGAAACACAAAAAAAAACCCTACACACCAAAAAAAGCCACAGAAAACCCAAAAACCTCTGCACCAAAAAAAGCCACAAAAAACCCAAAAAC
>VWZE01022783.1:814104-873256 GCA_013396675.1 Eubucco bourcierii | reverse complement strand
GAGAGGAGAGGAGAGGAGAGGAGAGGGGAGAGGCAGCTAAGGTCAAACCGAATTTAACAATCTCTTAATCTGGCACACACACGCACACATGTGGGTTCCCTCAGCTGCCACATACCCACTGAGCTGGCTGTTTACAAAGTTAGTTTGAGACTGCCCAGTGGGGGAGTTAAGCAGAGTAGAATTTAGGCAGAAACTTGAAGTTTATACAGCCCATTTTTCACCATCCTTCTTAACTCATCTCTTGCTGGGGACTCAACAGAGGATACACTCACACAGCCTCAAAACACAGGCTAGGACACAGTGTCTCCTAAAAACCTCTAGTTTTTGGCAACCAAGCCTGCAGGTTCTCCAGGACATTCCCTCATGCTTCCACAAGGGTTTTCTCAATACTGGGTTCTGCAGGTGGTAGTGGAGGAAGACTCCACTGTTTTGCTGAAGTTGGGATACACCAGAGAAAGAAGAAGAAAACTGTCTGAATGGGGAGAGAAAAAGGCTGAGCATGTCTGCACAGTCCAGTCACAAGGGATTTTCCAAAGAAATGAGGCTTCCTGTTCAATATGTTCCAGAAAAGGAAGAGATCAAGTCATCGTTGCCTGCATCAGGGTGGGAGTATCTACCTAGGAGACTATTTGATTAGAGGGCAGAAATAAGCCCAACCTTACTTTTTAAAGTTTCAGCCTTTTAAATACTGTGGGTGAACACTTCAGGAGTGGATTCCTGGGCATTAATTGCATTTCATTCTGCAGCACTAGAAATGGTGTTACAAGGTAATGCACCTTCTTTTGCCTGTGCAAATGCTCTAATCATTCCCAGGCTGCGCAGCTTAAAATAGGTCGAGAGTCCAGCTTTCTCTCAGCTGTCATGTCTAACCCAAGCAATAACCATCTGGAGCTGCAGGTGTCTAACATATCTGAGCATGTGCCATGATCCTCCAGCTCGGAGCACTCACACAATTTTTCCTCATCATGGATATTCCTGTGTTTTCAGGCATGAATGGGTCAGCCATTGAAAACTTCTCCTGTGTCATTTATAACATTTCCTTCATGAACTGCACTTGGCAAGCAGGCAGGGATGCTCCAGGAGATACTCAATATTTTCTCTACTGGCAGAACTCGAGGTGAGTAGATCTGTTTGAATCTAGGGAAGTCTGGGTTCTCATTCAGCACACTACACTGCCCACATTTAACTAAAATACCTTGCTATATACAGAGATGACGATGTAATGGAATGTGAGCTTTACATTAAAGATGAAAATGGCAGAAATACAGGATGTAGATTCCACAATGTAAGCATAGAGATTGAAAAGGCTTACTTCCTGGTGAATGGGTCTAGTAAAGATTCCCTAATCCAGTTCTATGATGAGTACATCCAACTATATAAAACTGGTAAGTGAAAGCTTTTATTTTCTGTTTTAAAAAATAAGAAAGTGGGGAATTTTCCTCTGAAAAGAGCAAAACAAAGTCTGTAGCCATCACAGGATCCTACACTGCAGGACAGATTTTTCTCCCTACAGTTGACAGAATATTGTTCCAAGAGTTTATGAAAACAAGGACAGGCAGAGGCAGCCCGAAATAGCTGCTTAGAAAAGTGACCTGAACATATCCATAGAAGTCAAGAGATGAAACACAATGGTTAGACTTTCAAGGCCACCTTTGGGCTTATCTCTTAATTCTATACCACTCTGACAGCCACAAGAGATATGTCCTAAAAAGAAAGGGTGGGTTCAAATTGCAAATTAAGACTGTTTTAGTTAAATGTGTTGTCTGAATTAGGTGTTTAATCTCCAACAGAGATCTGGGACAGGACTCAGTTGCCTAAAAAATATGCCTCTAGTGCTATTTGAGACACCTCAGACATTTGAGGCACTTTGCATGCCTTGCAGATGTGGTCCATGACCTGTAAGAGACCAGGGTCCTCTTGGGTGTCCTTTATGGTCTGAAATGCATAGCATGAGACTGAATCCTGCCTGAAGCTCATGCAGGCTTTAAGGCTCAGAGCTATTCAGACAAGCACACCTGATCCATGGTGCACCAGCTCTGCAGACATAATGGGCACTACTGATGATGTATCCACTGACCATAGTGTTTAGACACTTAGGTCACACCCAGTCAAGTATACTGTAGACACTTAAATCCAGATAGCTTGATCTTTTGTATGAACAATATCACACACACAAAAACTTAAAAAGAACAACCAACCAACCAAACAAAAAAAATCCCACAACAGTCTGTGGAGATTTGTGTTGTCAATGTGAAGTTTAGATGCAGAAGAAAGTGTCAGTCTGCTGACTGTACTGCTGAGATACATAAAATCCTTAATAGGTTTTTCACATGAGCTTCACAGACTCACTGAAACATTCTGGTTGCAAAAGACCCTCAGGATCACCAAGTCCGAATGATATCCCTACTCTATGAAATTCATCCTAAACCATATCCCTGAACACCATATCCAAAAGGCCTTTAAAAATACCCAGGTTTGGTGACTCGACCGCCTCCCTGGGCAGCCTTCACCTGGCCCTTCACCAGCTTTGTTGCCCTCCTCTGCACTTGCTTCAGTACATTGACTCCCCTCTTGGATTGAGGTGCCCAAAACTGAACACAGTACTCAAGGTTTGGCCTCACCAGAGCTAAGTACAAGGGGACAGTCATGTCCCTACTCATGCTGGCCACAGCATTTCTAATACAAGCCAGGACGCCACTGGCCTTCTTGGCCACCTGGGCACACTGCTGGCTCATATTCAGCTGCCTGTCATTTTGAACCCCCAGGTCTCTATCTGCCAGACAGCTTTTCAGTCACATTTTCCCAAGCCTGTAGTGTTGGTTGGGTGTTGTGGCCCAGGTGCAGGACCTGGCACTTGGCCTTGTTAAAGGTCATGCCATTAACCTTGGCCAATTGATCCAATCTATCCAAGCCCCTCTGTAAAGCCTTCCTACCTACCTGCAGATCAACACTGCCACCCAACTTGGTGTCATCTGCAAACTTACTGATGACACACTCTGTGTCTTCATCAAGGTCATCAATGAAGATGTAAAANGCTCTAATCATTCCCAGGCTGCGCAGCTTAAAATAGGTCGAGAGTCCAGCTTTCTCTCAGCTGTCATGTCTAACCCAAGCAATAACCATCTGGAGCTGCAGGTGTCTAACATATCTGAGCATGTGCCATGATCCTCCAGCTCGGAGCACTCACACAATTTTTCCTCATCATGGATATTCCTGTGTTTTCAGGCATGAATGGGTCAGCCATTGAAAACTTCTCCTGTGTCATTTATAACATTTCCTTCATGAACTGCACTTGGCAAGCAGGCAGGGATGCTCCAGGAGATACTCAATATTTTCTCTACTGGCAGAACTCGAGGTGAGTAGATCTGTTTGAATCTAGGGAAGTCTGGGTTCTCATTCAGCACACTACACTGCCCACATTTAACTAAAATACCTTGCTATATACAGAGATGACGATGTAATGGAATGTGAGCTTTACATTAAAGATGAAAATGGCAGAAATACAGGATGTAGATTCCACAATGTAAGCATAGAGATTGAAAAGGCTTACTTCCTGGTGAATGGGTCTAGTAAAGATTCCCTAATCCAGTTCTATGATGAGTACATCCAACTATATAAAACTGGTAAGTGAAAGCTTTTATTTTCTGTTTTAAAAAATAAGAAAGTGGGGAATTTTCCTCTGAAAAGAGCAAAACAAAGTCTGTAGCCATCACAGGATCCTACACTGCAGGACAGATTTTTCTCCCTACAGTTGACAGAATATTGTTCCAAGAGTTTATGAAAACAAGGACAGGCAGAGGCAGCCCGAAATAGCTGCTTAGAAAAGTGACCTGAACATATCCATAGAAGTCAAGAGATGAAACACAATGGTTAGACTTTCAAGGCCACCTTTGGGCTTATCTCTTAATTCTATACCACTCTGACAGCCACAAGAGATATGTCCTAAAAAGAAAGGGTGGGTTCAAATTGCAAATTAAGACTGTTTTAGTTAAATGTGTTGTCTGAATTAGGTGTTTAATCTCCAACAGAGATCTGGGACAGGACTCAGTTGCCTAAAAAATATGCCTCTAGTGCTATTTGAGACACCTCAGACATTTGAGGCACTTTGCATGCCTTGCAGATGTGGTCCATGACCTGTAAGAGACCAGGGTCCTCTTGGGTGTCCTTTATGGTCTGAAATGCATAGCATGAGACTGAATCCTGCCTGAAGCTCATGCAGGCTTTAAGGCTCAGAGCTATTCAGACAAGCACACCTGATCCATGGTGCACCAGCTCTGCAGACATAATGGGCACTACTGATGATGTATCCACTGACCATAGTGTTTAGACACTTAGGTCACACCCAGTCAAGTATACTGTAGACACTTAAATCCAGATAGCTTGATCTTTTGTATGAACAATATCACACACACAAAAACTTAAAAAGAACAACCAACCAACCAAACAAAAAAAATCCCACAACAGTCTGTGGAGATTTGTGTTGTCAATGTGAAGTTTAGATGCAGAAGAAAGTGTCAGTCTGCTGACTGTACTGCTGAGATACATAAAATCCTTAATAGGTTTTTCACATGAGCTTCACAGACTCACTGAAACATTCTGGTTGCAAAAGACCCTCAGGATCACCAAGTCCGAATGATATCCCTACTCTATGAAATTCATCCTAAACCATATCCCTGAACACCATATCCAAAAGGCCTTTAAAAATACCCAGGTTTGGTGACTCGACCGCCTCCCTGGGCAGCCTTCACCTGGCCCTTCACCAGCTTTGTTGCCCTCCTCTGCACTTGCTTCAGTACATTGACTCCCCTCTTGGATTGAGGTGCCCAAAACTGAACACAGTACTCAAGGTTTGGCCTCACCAGAGCTAAGTACAAGGGGACAGTCATGTCCCTACTCATGCTGGCCACAGCATTTCTAATACAAGCCAGGACGCCACTGGCCTTCTTGGCCACCTGGGCACACTGCTGGCTCATATTCAGCTGCCTGTCATTTTGAACCCCCAGGTCTCTATCTGCCAGACAGCTTTTCAGTCACATTTTCCCAAGCCTGTAGTGTTGGTTGGGTGTTGTGGCCCAGGTGCAGGACCTGGCACTTGGCCTTGTTAAAGGTCATGCCATTAACCTTGGCCAATTGATCCAATCTATCCAAGCCCCTCTGTAAAGCCTTCCTACCTACCTGCAGATCAACACTGCCACCCAACTTGGTGTCATCTGCAAACTTACTGATGACACACTCTGTGTCTTCATCAAGGTCATCAATGAAGATGTAAAACAGAAGTGGTCCCAACACTGAGCCCTGGGGCTTCAGCTACCTCAGATGTCCAACAACTGAAATGACACATTCCCAAGTTCTGCTACTGTGTTTTACTCCTGTTTACCAAATAATATTTATGAACATCAATAACACACAGTTGAACATCAGTTGATTTAGCCTCACATGTATCTAGCTATGAGCAAGTTGTAGCTGATTACTGACATTAATTATTTCCTTTCTTTCCAGAAATACTCACTCCTCCATTAAATGTTGCTGTCAGTTGTACTAGAGAGCCAGCAGGTTGCATAATTACATGGCAACCACCTCTTACAAGTCATGTGGAAAACATAAAGTGTTTTCAGTATGAAATTAACATACAAAATAAGGTAAAAACAATGTATTGATTTGTATTTAGCACCATACCTATATATATATGCCTATCTATAATATGCAAAATTCTGTTTATTTATTAAGTTCTGTCTCTGTGGTGTCCCCCTGATTGTGGTGTCCCTCTGCTCCAGTTGTGCTGGTCTTGCTCATCACACCACTCATGACCTTGTTTCAAACTAATAAGAAGTGCAAAGCAGAAAATCAGAGAGCGATGAAATACTCTGTCCGAAGACTGAGGTGCTTTCCTGCAAGGGCATGTTCCACAGGGGATGACTGCCTGATGGCAGCCTGCTTTCCAGGGCACCTTGGCTTCAGTGCCTTGGTAGTATTTTGCAGATGCTGGGAATCTCATCACAGCCACTTCTCAGTTTAGAATCATAGAATGGTAAGGTTGGAAGGGACCTCAAGGATCATCTAGTTCCAACTCCCTGCCATAGGCAGGGACACCTCCCACTAGTACAGCTCACTCAAGGCCTCGTCCAACCTGGCCTTGAACACCTCCAGGGAGGGAGCATCCACAACCTCCCTGGGCAACCTGTTCCAGTGTCTCACCACCCTCACTGGAAAGAACTTCCTCCTAACATCCAGTCTTTCTGACATTTTCATTAATTGCAGCTATCATTCTGACATTGCACATGATAGATGCTTCCAAGACATCAGCTTTTCAACATTTTCTGGGATCCTTCCTAAAATCACTGCTGCTGATTTTGTTTACTCAGTTTTTAACCTACACTTTTCTTTTTTAAAAATTGATCCACGCCGATGTTTCATTCTTGTTAATGAAGTTTTGATTGTAAGAGATGTATAAGCAACTCTTCACAGTACTTTTGGGCAAAGTCCCTGATGGATCATTCAAACATCTCGCAGAGACTTTGACTGGAAGGAGGGTAAATTTGCTCACACCAATTTTTCTCCCTATGTTACCAAACTATTGTGAAATCACAACTTCAAGATCTGCTGTGGCCATTGCAGGACGATTTGATTGCTTGCGTAATTAGGACAGTGCAAAAACATCCCTAGAGGCAAATGCAGCTTCTCACAACCACTGATAATTCACATTTCCTTAGTTTTCCAAAATTAAAAGGAGGAAGCCAAAACTCTGTATAAAGTGATATATTCTGGGACATTACCAGAGCAAATCCAATTGAATTTTCAGTTCAAAATTAGTTACGATCTCTATGAACAAGCAAATGAGAACAAAAGAGGAAGAAATATTTCATTATCTGGCAATAACGAAGATTTGTCTTTGGTTTGCAGGATAAACCCAGAGAAGAGAAAAAGGATCCTCCTATAACAGTAAGCAATTTTGTCATATACAACTCTGTGCTTTTACCCACATTAGCATATGGATTCCATTACATCAAATATACTTATTTCTGAAACTATAATTATTATATCAATATGGCAATCGGAATTTGGGAAAGCATGTTCCTGTGGTATTTTTATGGGTAAGCTTAATATATCTGCTTTGGATGGAGCAGCTTGCACTAGGCAGAACTTTCCACACATTTCACTAAACTTTGTATTTTCCGTTTATTGCACAAATAGATTTTGCTTAATGCAGATGTGACATTTTGCTTAGTAAAAATTGGAAACCTTCTCTTTCCCAGATCTCTTGGTGTACTACTGTAGTTCAGAACAGTCAAAGTCTTAAAAATCTGTGTAAGTTAATTTGTGAGACACTGGCACAGATTGCCCAGGGAGGTTGTGGCTGCTGTTTAGCCTGGAGGAGGCTCAGGGGAAACCTTATTGCTGTCTACAACTACCTGAAGGGTGGTTGTAGCCAGGAGGAGGTTACTTTCTTCTCTCAGGCAACCAGCACCAGAACAAGAGGACACAGTCTCAAGCTGTGCCAGGGGAAGTTTAGGCTCAAGGTGAGGAGAAAGTTCTTCCCTGAGAGAGTCATTCACTACTGGAATGGGCTGCCCAGGGAGGTGGTGGAGTCACCGTCCCTGGAGGTGTTCAAGGCGGGTTTGGACGTGGCACTTGGTGCCATGGTCTAGTCTTGAGGTCTGTGGTAACGGGTTGGACTTGATGATCTTTGAGGTCTCTTCCAACCTTGGTGATACTGTGCTCCCTCCCTGGAGGTGTTCGAGGCCAGGTTGGACGAGGCCTTGAGTGAGCTGTACTAGTGGGAGGTGTCCCTGCCTATGGCAGGGGGTTGGAACTAGATGATCCTTGAGGTCCCTTCCAACCTTACCATTCTGTGATTCTATGATACTATACACCATCCATCTTTACCTGTAAAATGAGTGGTCCTCTCAGCCCTGGAAGCATCTTATGATTGGCAGATTCCAGGTCTTGCATAAAGTATCATGAGGCCACATCATACATACCTGTTATTCAATTATCTTGAAAACATGAATCTGTTTAGCAGACACACACACAATCCAAGGAATATTTGCAATCCCTGTAGAGGTTGTAAAGTGAATTTACAGGGTAGTTCTCCAGTATCAGTTTTCTACTCTTTTTTTAATTTTTTCTTTTAAGATCCATTAAAAAAAAAAAGAGAGAGAGGACAAAGAAGTGTCCTTAAACCACAATAAACTAAACACTCATCAAGCTTGAACTTAAAAAAACCCAACCAACCAAACAAACCAGAAAGATTTGGTGGATGAGCTAACAAGCACATACACTTACAAAATCCTATGAATTTGCTTTTTTATAGAAACAATATCAGGAAATTAACCCCCAAGTTTTATTAATATTTGTCTATGAGATGATATGCAGAGTCTGATTGCATTGATTTTAGGTAAGGAACCACAGATATGAATTTCAAAATTACAATGAGAAAAAAAAGTATATTTTGAAAATCAGAGCACAAGGGAAAAACTGTCTCGTAAGCTCAAAATGGGGGGAATGGAGCGAACCCGTCGAGTTTGGTAAGACTCTTAAATACTATTTTCATACAGTTTTGTTTGGGTTTTTTCCCATTACTGCCATGTTTGCCTCCCTTTCTCTCTCATACTCACTGACACGAATAAAACTTTAACTCTTATCCAATGGCATGGAAGAAACTGGGTGGAAATTACTGTTGTGGGGAAGCTCCAGAGGTCTGCCAAGTGACTGATACCAGTCTTTGATTAGTTGGGACTGTAAAGGCAGCAGTTACTCAAGACATGGAAGCCACAGGAACAGGCTGAGATAGACTCAGTCTGGTTTTCAGTCTAAAGTGCTGAGAGGCTGCTGCCTTTCAGTTCTTTAAGCTTTGATCATGAACACTATCTCCATCTTTTTGCACCTTCCTTTTCATGCTTTCCTCAACACTTTTTTTACAGTTCTACCACTTCTGCTCTGTTGTTGTGTTAGGTTGCTGTTTCTTTGCCTTTTGTGGGTTTTTTAAATTCTCTAAATTTTAAATATTTGAAAAGGTTTACAATTCTTCAAGTGTCAATTCTCCAATTTTTTAAACAAGGTTCTGTAAGAAGTCCAGTTGAAATCCTTTAGATTACTCAAAAATTAGGTTAAATTTGCATTCATTACTGACAATCCTAAAGGCAGCTCTTTTGGCATGCTAAGATATTTCTCTTTTGGATGTTTCAGGTCAAGGAAAAGATTATTTTATCTTTGTGGTTTTATTTCTGATAGCACTTGGAACAATCTCAGTAACGCTGCTCCAATATTGTCTTTTTAAAAGGTAAATCAACCATACCAACGTAGAAACTGTTGTTATAGGTCTATTTCTATAAAACATATTCCTCCTGTCTCCTAGCTACAAATTTAAAGAATCCAATTATCAATGCCATTAAGTTTTATTACCAGTATTATTGTGGAAGGCACTTTGGCATGGAAAATCATGACAAGTGAAAAAGGGGGAAAGGATGTCAAAGTGAGTGACTGATTCCACCCGATCCTGAAAAAAAAAAATGTTTCTTTTCATACTTTTAAGCATTTAACACCCACAAAGCTTTGAAGCCACTAGCCTCATACAGTACCAAACGAGAGGGAATTAGGACAAATGAACATTGTCATTATTTTGATAAAACATCACACTTAGTGGTGGAATAAAGCTGTGTTATGTGACTTATTGACAGTAATTGTTTATTAAACAAAAGTATTTACTGTGCTTCTCATCAGAAAATAAAATATACTCTAGTAACAGTTGTAGTAATAGCTACCCACCAGTTACACTCAGAATTTATTTCTCAGTTATTTGTAGAGTTACAGCTATTCAACTTTGAAAGTAAAAAATGTCCTTAAGGGGCATCTCAAAATATTTGTCTAAGTTATTTTAATAGTATTTTTAAGCTCCTTACAATCCCATTTCCTACCCAAAGGTATTGCAGTATCAAGAGCCTATTGTCTCCCATACCACAACCAAGAGACAAATTTAATGCATCAACTGATGAAGACATCCAGGTATGCTTTCTTTTCAATTCAGCCAAATTTGTTAACTATTTGTTAGCTATCAATTACAACAGGCCAGAGACTAGAAGAATGTGTGTGCATATATATATATAACAACATTAAATTTGGCCCATTAATAACCAATTTGCTCTCACAGATGTTTTGAAACTAGAAATGCTTTATGCCAGCCCTGAGACTAGTGATTATCTTGTATGTATTTGAAACCACATTTTAAGACCAGAGTTATCACTTTAGCTGAAATCACCAATTTGTGTGTGCACCACTTTTGATTGGTTGTTGTTCATACTTGGAAAATAACTTAAGTGGGGAAGCACCTTTCACTAGCATTTTCAAATACCAATTATAGTAGTACAATGTGAATGCGTTTTATAAACCTCACCCACGCTCATGTAAAAATCCTGTTGCACGGAATCATGAAAATCAACAGGGATGGGAAGTTTCAACAGTTTAATTTGCCTTCTGCTTTATCTCAGTATAGGATTAGCTGGGACAGTTTAGATGTTCTGTGTAAATTGTGTTTTATCAATATTCTGTAGCATCCTGATGTAGTCTGTTCTAGTGTTTAATTACCCACACTTACAACAAGCTTTTTTAATAAGCCTGTTTTACTGCACTTAGAACACATTTTTTTATCCTTATTCTTTTCCTCTTCACAGTATTTCATAGTATTTACACACTGCCAACAGAAACTATCTCTTCCAGTCTGTGTGGTTTGGCTCTTGCTGAGGGCCAGATGCCCACCAGAGTCACTCTATCATTCTCCTTCTTAGATGGGCAGGGGAGAGGGAAAAATATAACAGAAGTGCAGAAGTCAAGATAGCAGCAATTTAATAAAAGGCAAAGCCAAAGCAAAGGCCACATGTGGAAGCAAGAGCAAACAAAGATGTTATTCTCTACTTCCCATCAAGCCAGATGATGTTTGGCCACTCCTGGGAAGCAGGGCTCTACACGCAGCAGTTGCTCCCAAGGGCAGACAGCATCAACAAATGTCCCCATAGTTCCTTCTTTCACTTAGCTTTTATAGTTGAGCTGACATCATATGGCATGGAATACCCCTTTGGTCAGTTTGGGTCATCTGGCCCAGCTGTGTGCCCTCCCAAGACCTCATCCACCCCTCGGCATACTCTTGAGGGTGGGAGAATGTTGGAAAAGTATAGCTTTGGTGCTTGGCTCAGCAGTAACCAAAACATTGCTGTTATCAACACCCAGCTACAGCACTCCAAAACACAGCACTATAAAAATGCTTTGGGGAGAATAACTCCAGCTCAGCCAAACACAATACAGTCTTTGTTCACTTCATGACAGCCACATTCCAAACCATTCATGGAAAGATTCAAGATCGAGTTTGACAAGGCTCTGAGTAACCTGATCTAATGGAGGATGTCTTTGCTGACTACAGAGGGGTTGGATTAGACAATCTCTGGAAGTCCCTTCCAACCCAAACCCTTCTATGATTCTAGGTTTCTCTTCAGATTTGTCAATTTGATCAGTGTTTAGTTTAATGTCTGCATAGTAAAGAACACTTTGTTACCAGCTGGCTGAAGCAAGGACATGCTTTAACTCAGTAAATAATACTAGTTTATTACCTGTAACATTTCAGCGGGCAACACTACCCTTTCTATGAGGCTTTCTGAAGTGACACAAATTTTCCTTCAATCTGTTACAAATAAACCTCAAAGCTTTATTACTAGAAGTCAGTAGTTTGGGCAACTACATACCAGAACACTGCCCTACCTGTCTTTGGTCCTACCATCTCTGGTTTTAGTAAAAGTGACATAATGATATAAATTAGAAGGGTTTCCTTAAGTCAAAAATATCTGAGATCTCATATTGTACCTGGCTGCTGTACCTAAGGTAGCATTCCATAGTCCATCACATTATTAAATGGTAGTTGCTAATAAAGTAGTAACAGTCCTTAAAAAATTGCACATTCAGAGTTGCTTGCTTTTATTAAACTTCAGGTGCTTACAAGCTCCTGTATACACACTACCAGAACGACTCAAATAATTCTACTACAGTCCTGAAGCCTTTTGTGGACGTTATTTTGTAAATGGTGGTGCAGTGACTTCCGTGCAGTGACTTGGCAGCAGTGATTGTCAGTTCAAGCAAAGCCCTCAAGTTGCCTCATACCTGCCACCATGCTCTTGTGAAGAAAATTCAAGTCTCAGACACTTCTAAAGAGCTTTTATGCTCCTCTTTGCTGATGTTAACTTAGTCTTTAAGACTAATTTTCGTTCTACATTCACATATGTTTAACACTAATTGAATGCTTGTAATTCTTCAAAGCTGTTAATAAACCCAAACAGGTTACCTCAGGGGAGCCCTCCTCCACTGAATGCAAGGAGTGCCCTTCCTGGCATTTAGTTCTAATATATTTACGAACTGTTTTGATATCTATAACATCCTTTTCTAATAATGCCTTTTTAAAGCTTACATTTCCTCATTTTGTCCCTACTTACTTGATGACTTTTTGTATTTTTCCATCTGTCATGTTTCACAATACAACTTTAATGACTGAAAAATCTCATGATTCACAACCTTAACCTTCCTGCACTGAGATTGTACTTCCATCTCTAACACTGGCTGTGGGCAAGACCCTACCAAACAAGTCACTTAGTGATTTTAACAACTTGCATTCCTCTAACCCATTTTAATTTACTCATCTTTTCACTCTCTGGTCATTTAAACTTCAAATGTCTCACTCACCCTCACCCAGAAATTTAATTAAATTTTTCCCTTTTCCTGCATTAAATCCATTTCAAGAACTTGCAAGACAAACTGTGTGCTGGTGCAGTTTTCCTCAGAGGACAGCCAAGTAGCATAAAACACTGTGACCACAAAGCCCTGCAGCATTTACCAATCCTACAGGTTTTGTAAGAGAAATTTCCCCACAGACATCCTGGTTTAATGCTCTGTAACAAACACACCCTCAATATGACAAGCTTGGGGTTTTTTCTGGCTTTTTCCCTCCTCCAGCACTATTCCTCCTACTTATAAAAATCTAATTTATCTTCCCCCAGTAGTTTAAGCTCCACTGTATCAGTACAATGACCTTATCTCCACTCTCATGTAACTTCAGGTTGACCATGGTATGACTGTATACTAATGACCAACATGGTCTAGAACAGCTCAGCTAATTAACGTAGTAAGATGAGGTGCCTTTGGTACTGGCGTATCTAACATTTACCCATTTCTCTGATCTTCAGCAGTGACTCTGTAGCTTATTGCATGTTTTTTTTTCTTTAGTTAGAACATTTAGATCTACAAAAAAGAGACTGTACTGAGGAAATAACTATGGTTGAAGAGATGACCTGAATTTTTTTAAAAAAGACACTTGGATTCCTCAATGCGAAAGAAACCCCTGGATCCTCCCAACAAGTACTCCAAACCAGATGAAAAGTTAACACCTCTGAAACTACTGGCCCCATAAAAATTCACCTAAAATGAAGCAGGAGAAAACATTTGAGAAATCAGTAAACTTCGTTTCCCTTTTTCAAAACCACGAAGCTTGGTGGCTAAGTTTTTGTGCTACCTTAACACTTCCTTAACCTTGCTGAGATTTTCTTCACGACGAGACAAGGCTTCTCATCTGCAACAGAAGAAACTTCCTGTCTCCAATGCTACGATGCCTTTCCTCTGGATATACTCATTTCCTACAGGATGACAGGACTGCCACAGCGATCAGTTTTCTCAGTTTACCATTTTTATGTACTCAAATATTTTCTGAAGCAGAAACTACACATTTAAAGCATGTTTAAAATCACCCTTCAACCTTGCAATCAGCAATACCAAATAGTCACTCTATCCAGCAAACTTTATGCAAAACAGACAAGAAATGACACTTGCCAAATAGCAAGTATTAATGCTGGGCAGCCAGCCAGCCATTTCATGAGCTCCATACTCCCAATGCAGATGTGAACATCTGCAATAGTAGTATGAACTGAACTCACAAAGATGTTGCCTAAAACTAGAAAAAACAGTGCAAAATGTTATGCAAGAATTGGAATAAAAATAAGATTAAATAACTGAATTTTAAATGTAAAGATTTTCTCTAATGAATTTCCTTCAGTGTGCCTTATTTCCAATGCCTTCTAAAAATGTCAGCACTTTCTTATACAAATTCCAGATCTTATTTTGTTAAAAGTATTTTTCAAATGAAATACATTTCAACAGCAGTTTGAATAAGGCAGAAAACAAATGCCTTTTTTAAAAGTCTCATTTATTGATCGTCTCATGTTTCTGCACTGCATAATTACACATTGAATTGCTGCTGCATGAAGGGAAGCCACAGACTGAAAAGAAAAAGCTGAACACCAAGTGGTACATGCTGAAAGCACAGCATAGGTAAACTGCAGTTCCACTTTGAAAAAAAACCAAACACACCAAAAAAAAAAAAAAGCCACACACCTACACTTGCATTTTCCTATTTCTTCTGGTTAAAACCCAGTTCTGAAGAACAGACAGTGGAAGGCATGATGAAAAATGTCCTCTGCCTTTCAGGGGCTGCTGAACTGTCACTTGATTACTCCTCACAAAGCTTGGGCCACCACACACTATTCTACCATTATCTCTACCTCAGGTCAATGACATTGAAGATAAACCCAAGCAATGTATTTCTATAGAAACTCTTTCTCTGTCCTCCCAAATCAATGATCACAAGCAAAATTGCAGACAATTTGGCAAGGTCAGCATCAAGTGATCTGCCCATAGCACAGGAGAGCTAGCATTACTGAACAGGATAAAACAACTTGCAGTAGATAACTGAGGTTTGTCACAAGCTAGTGTACAAAGCAGCTGTGTACTTACATTCACACACAGATGTTAAAAGCAGTGTCTGTGCAACCTGTGAGGAAGGTAATAATCAGCCAAAGGCAAGTAGTTAATTTTAAATACTTCATCTTGAACAGCAACCTTGGAAGGCACACAAAGGAACTCAAAAGACAGATCAGCCAGCCTTCAATGACTCATACAGTGACACACTGTTTCTTTAAGATACAGGGAGAGTTCTTAAAAACATGACTGGAGGATGAACACCTTGTTTTCCTTTACTGGTCCCTCTACGTCTTTGCAGATTACAAAGTATAAAAGATTATATACATATGAAGAATGGCACACAGGTATTATCTTGAATAGCAGTATGTGAAATTATTCAGTTCTTCCCCAGAAGCAAACATCAACCCCTTAATACTGAAGGTTGACCTACCTAGATCTATATTTTACAGCTACGCAGAAGCAAATGTATTCACTCAACCCTACCCCACCCCAACTTCACCTCTTGGAATGAACATTGTTTAGGATTAAATTCACCTTCCACAGAGGGACTGACCACTGCTACAAATCAGGCCAAACAGTACCTTGTATGGCACAATCAGCATTTCCAAATAGCAGCAACTATACAATACACAGGTTATTCAGAAGTTGAAGGCATTTACTAGGTTCCTGGGTTTTTGCATGAATGCCATGTTGCTCTCTATTTTAACTTCAAAAAAAAAATTTCACTTTAAGCTATTTTACCAAGGGTTAAGAGCATTACTTTTTGACTGTCTTTGGGACTTTGGGTTCTCCTAGCACTACAAGAGAAAACCCTTAATTTTAAAATAAAATGAGAAGTTGCAAATGAGTTTCTAAGAATCATGCAAAAAGCCACTTGCAGCAGCAGCCCATCATACGCTATCAGGCACAGAGAATAGGAGTAATTTCTATTAGTATGACCCATGCTTCCCTGCCCTCCTCCCCCTTTACCCCCAATAAAGTTCTCACATTCAATTATTTCTTTAAAAAAGTCAACTTATTCAGTTAAAGAGTACAGTGTTTAAGTGTATCAGAAGAACCATTATCAGAGAAAACATTATCTGAAACCAGTTTTTAAACAAAAAAAGGCTTTCCTGAAGCTTTTATGTAATAATTTCAACACAGAGTAAGTATGTTTATTGTTTTACAGCAGAATGCCCCAATTTAAGAACAAAATTGCTAGATGTTCAGCTGTGCAAAATGGTATATAGTGCTTCAGTACAAGTGGAAAAGAACATGATTTGTTAAGCAAGTACTTTGAAATACAATTTTATGGTCCTACAAGATAGGACTTGAAACTGGGGACTGATCCACAGGCAAACGTTTTTTCTGCCTAAATTGGACCCAGCCACTTTGGACCTAGAACCAATGCCAGTTGTTACTAAAAAAAAAAAAAAAAAAAAAAAGAAAATGACCACACTGAACTGCCAGATTCAGTGTCTTCATGTATGTTACTAAGAAGTGGATCAGTCCTCAATTGACAGTTTCCAGCCCCATCTGCAAGTATCATCAGGCTCTGATAAATAAGACTCACAGGAATTTCTTGAAGGTCAATGGTCCATAATGGTTGTTATTCTACATGATCTGCTCAACTTGATTTCCAACTCTAGTTAGGCTCTTTAAATGACTTTCTTGAATTCATCATACAGCACAAGCACAAATGCACCCCCCATGCCTCGGAGAACATTAGACCATGCACCCTTGAAGAACGCCTTTCCTCCCTCATCCCTTGCAATCTTCCGCCAGCAGTCAATTGTTCCAGAGTACATGATGTCAGCTGTAGAAAAAAACCAAAGATTTAACTCCTGTAACTGTATCCAATTCACTACTTTAGCTACTTTGTCATGTCCCACACCACATTTTAAGACTGTAACACAATACTTGGATGAAGTAATAAAAAAGCTTCCCATCTGCTTGCCTAGCTCTTAAAAGCAAAGTCAATGTTAAGCCTTCTTTTAGGCAAACATACTGTCCCCTAATCACCTCCATGTAATCTGTCATTGTGAAGGGGCAGTCCATTTCTCTGTTTTATAGTCTATGAAGAAATGTCCTCAGCATAATTCTTAACACCGCAGGCTGAGCTGCTTACTGCATTCTGTTGTATCATATATATGTAACAACTTAAATTTATAGAACAAAGATCTCTAATTGCCGAGAAACAACTACCAGGAAAAGGAAGAATTCCATCTTGCTAATACTGCTAGAAGAACTGTGCAAATTAATTGGATACCTCCTTTGCGTCCTGACTGCATCATCATTCTACGACGCACTGTATCGAAAGGGTAGGAGACCACACCAGCCACAGCAGTCACTGTCTGGGCAATCATCCAACTGATAACAATATGAGTATTTCTGGGATCTGGGAGCATGCCTGCAATAGAAAAAGGTAATCAGCATTTCATCCTCCTCCAGGTCACTCACTGCATGACAGATACTTTACAATTACGAAACACTCCAAAGCCATACTTTGAAACTGCAACAAGCAAAGAAACTTGAAACAAGTTGAAGCAATATAGAACACACTGAACGAAAAGTCAAGAAATTTTTCCTCCTGGTAATCAAAATAAGTAACGTTTAAGCACCAGGAGTCCTTTCAGACTGGCATGAGAAGGAATCCATTTTCTACTCTTATTAGTAATAAACGTAACTAAGTCACTCTCTGAATTACATCAAACTACAAACTATCAATGACGTCTATGCCCAAGTATCAAGAGTAACAAGTGCTTTGTAAAAGCACTACTCAATGCCATTCCATTTAAACACACTTGAATCTGTCCAAATTAACTACAATAATACACTGAAAAAAAAAAATTGAGTATGGTTACTGACGTGCTTTGTTTGCATTAGGAGAAACTCCTCTAACTACAAAACCAAGAGAAGTTGAAAGCAGCCTGCCATCATCAAATGCCTGTTCTGCCTTGAACACTACAGTGTCACTGATGACAACAGTATACCACCCCTTCCCAACCACACTGGTCCTATAGACCAACATCCAGGAACAGATCTAAACAGGCAACACAATTCTAAAAATGTTTATGTGATCCTCTCCAAAATGTTACCTTTTGCTGTATCATAGATCCCAAAGTAGGCAGCTCTATAGATGATGATGCCTTGGACAGAGACATTGAACCCTTGATATAAGCCACGCACACCATCAGACTTGGTAATTTTGACTAGACAGTCTCCTAGACCAGAGAATTCTCTGTCTGCGCCAGCTTTTCCAACATCAGCAGCCAAACGGGTTCTTGCAAAATCCAAGGGGTAGACAAAGCAGAGAGAAGTGGCTCCTGCTGCACCACCAGAAGCCAGGTTACCAGCAAAATACCTCCAGAATTGAGTGTGCTTGTCTACACCTCCCAAGAACACCTGCTTATACTTATCCTTGAAGGCAAAGTTGAGAGCTTGAGTTGGAAAGTATCTGATGACGTTTGCCAAGTTTCCTCGCCAGAATGACAGCACTCCTTGTTCCTTTGGGATACGCACTACGCAATCGATGATACCCTTGTACTGCTTATCAGCAGCAATTTGCTTACTTGCATGTTGCACCTGCAAATAAAAATAAATATATATTTTGACTGTATGCCTTGGTTGCCTGCACTACAACTGGACTTGAGTCTGCTTTCACTATAAAACAAAGAGTGTTAAGCCTGAGTGCCTGATGGCAGTTACATGCAGAGATCATGTCTACCAAGCATAGTAAAACCAGTTGTGACAGCTACCTTTCACTTAGGTCAGCCTGATTCTCAGAACCTAAAAAGTGCCATGTATTTGTATTTTGGGGAATAATGGAGAAGTGAAGGATTCGCATGAACTAAATGTCAAAGATTGAGAGCCTGGGTTTTACACGCAAAGCCAGGGAACGAATATAAACGAAGCAAAAAACAGATGTGGGAACTCCTGTACAATGCCAAAAGGCAGAAAGGGTTGAAATTGCTTTCCAACTCCGTAAGAGCTCAGGACTTGCCAAAACAGGGCCAGCTGAGAGAAATAAGGGCAAAGTCAAGGTAAGTACGCCGAGCCTGGACGACTTGGCGCCGACAGCCCTTACTGATAGTTGCCCGCCTGCGGGGCGGAGGGAGTGCCTGAGCGAGCTTCGAGGCGCCGAGAGGGTTTCCAGCCAGCGAGCCGGATGCAACTGGACGAGGACGCGTATGAGACCTCCCCCCCTCCTCGACGGCAAGCGCGCGGCTGCTCCCGCCGGCGGCCTCCGCGAAGGTCACGTCAGTCACCTTGGTCCACCAGTCCCGCCTGCAGGGGTCAAAATGGGCCCCAGACGCCGGATGTGGGCCCGGCTTCAGCCAATGCGCTGCGCGGCCGCGTAGTCACGTGAAGGTCACCAAGATGGCGGCACGCTGCCGCCCTCCCCTTGCCCTCTGCGCCAGGAACGGGATGGGAGGAAGTGACACAGGGAACCGCCCCTCGACCCTTTTTCCTGTCCCCTCGCGGCCCACCCCTCGCCGCACCCCGCATAGCGGAACCGGCTTCCCTGCCACCACCGCGGACGCCCACTGTCCACGTGACAATCCCACCAGCCGTCGCCAGGAGGATACCGCCGGCGGAAGGTCGCCTCGCGCGCGCCCTTTATTCCACCGTGGCGGCAAGCACCTCCCCCAGCCCGTTCTTCCTTCTTTCCCGCTGTCCTCAGCCCGGCCCACGGGGCCCTCGGTGGGCGCTTGCATGGGAAGGTGACGGGCTGCCCTTGCTCTCTGCTTCCGCCCGGCTCTGCCGCACTGCTGACCTGAAGCAGGAGCTTGACCCGCTCGATAGGCGCCACCGCAGTCTTGCTGATAGCAGCGGCGACGCCGCCCGCCAGAAAGTCCTTGAGGAAGGAGATGGCCTGGTCCGCCATGTTCACGCCGCGCCGGAGCCGCCGGGAAAGAAACTCCGCTGCCGCTCAAGCCGAAAGGGCGGGCCAGCTCCCGCGCATGAGCTAAATGCCGGAGCCCGCCGGCTCCGCCCCACGGTGTCTCATTGGTTGCACCGCCCCAGAGGCAGGGCCTTACTGGCCAAGGCAGGCGGGGCTGGGCCGAGCCGAGCCGGCGCAGGGTGGCACTTCCGACGGGCGGTGGGGTGCGGCGAGGCGCGGCGGAGCTAACTGCTGGGAGCGTTGAAGTAAGCTGGGATGCGTCCTTGCCCCCGCCCCTGCGGCGCCAGTGGCGCAGTGCCGCGTAGTACAGGGCGGCAGTAGGACCTACCGGCTACCTCCGCCCGCAGCTGCCACCGGTAAAGGACAACTGGCCTCGCTTCCGCCCAAGCCCGATTCCCGCGGGGCAGCACGACGCGGTAGACCCGACAGCGCAGCGCAGCGTTCCGGTCACCGTTGACAACACAGTTTTTTACGCGACGGCCGCTTTGTGAAGCATTTTTTGCGGTGTGTCTGTGCCGCGCTTGGTACAGTCTGTGCAATTTAGCGGGCCACACCTGGGAGAAACGGTGTGCTGCGTGGAGTGCGAGGTTGTGGTTTAGGAGTGTGACTAGCCAAGGAGCGAGCAGGACAAACAAATGAACTGGGATGCTTGTTCATTGGTGACTGCTGAAAGCCAGTGTAGGACGAAGGCACTGTTTTCTGAGCAGGGCCTGAGTGACTACAGAAACAGCCATTAGATGGAAGGGAGGAGTTTGAGGCACCGTTGGAGCACGAGAAGGTTTTTTTTCTTCCTCGCCACCCTCACAGTAATGCACACTGTAATTTCCATGTTCTGGTCCCATGTACTACTCGCCGTTGTGGCGGTAAGCATCAGATTTCCAGGCTCTTCTGCCCACCACTGAAGTGACCTGAGACAAGGAAATGCCAGAGAACACAACGGTGCCTCCCTAGAGGGATAACAGGAAAGTGTCCCAGCGTCTTGTTTGGGTAGTCAAGCTTGCTGCTCTGAAAAAAACTTTGGCAGGTTACCTAAGTAGGTACCTATAGCAAGGCCTCTGTCCCTACAAAGCCAGTTCTCTGATAGTAATTTCTGCTAATTTTATTGGGCAATTTTACACCTAATGACCAAACAAATGTCTGAAGTTACACCTATTTTTCTGGAAGTGACTTTTTGAAATTGAGCTGGAAGCCCTTAGTTCATGTATACCTTACGCTACTGCTCTCACTGTTGACAAATATTTCATACAAAAGTAAATAAAGCCAAATATTTTTTTTGGAAACAGATGAGTGGTGAGCCACAAAGTTGCAGTAGTTGAGGTGTGTGAAACCACTGCTTACACACGTGCACTTTGCAGGATTTCAAAACAAGGCACCTCAGAGTCCATGTTGCGAGAACAGAATGTGCCAGGCACAGACTTTGTTCTTGCTGGAGTGCAATATACTATGTATTATAATGTCACTATTCCTTTTTTTTCTATTTTTTTGCACATCAAAAGATTAAATGGTGTGCGATTTTATGTTGTAAATCCTAATACGGATACAGGGAGGTTCCTCCAATGCCCATGAAGTGTTAGACATGCCGTGCGCCAGGCTGAAGGCATATTCTTAGGCACACAGCTCACTGAGTTTTTTAGCTATTAAAAAAAAACCCCAAAACTCATAACTGAAAGCGAATACTCTCATAGTGCAACACAATGTGTGCAAGGCTGGGAATATTTCCCAACCTCATATTTTCTGTTTATTAAAAAAAACCCCAAACTTTTGGGACTCTGATGTGCTGTGGGTTTGAAAAATCTAACGTGCATTTTGTGACCTGAAACTCTTCAGCCAATAGTTGTCCTTTCCTGTTCACCTTGAGAGCTCAGATCCATCTGACTGAGGAAATCCTTTTATTGTTTTTGTCTTTTTTTTTTTTTTCTTATTTCCTATCTAATCTCATCTTCTCCTATCCACTTTCATAAGAGCTCACAGAGCAAGTAGGGCAAAAAAGGAGGGAAACGTACTTGAATCAAATGTGGTGCCCCCGCATTTAAACTCCAGTTATAATCACAGATGAAACTTGTTCTTTTATGCAACTGCCTTTTCCAAAAAAGCTCACAGAAGGCAGAGGAAGAGTCTTGACTCTTCTGACAAGCTGCTGCTCCAGTTGTTTCTAGTCTTGGCTACACCATTGCAGTAGCACTTTCCAGACTTCATTAGAGAATGTTTATTTACAGTGGAAAGTGTTAACAGAATGATCTTTAAATGGATAATGATGGAGTATTGATACCTGCATTAATCTCCTGAAATAGGGGGGAAAAAATGTGGTCCGAAAACTGGACTATTCTGATTGCTCCAAGTATGAAGAAATTGTGATTTCTTAGGAACATGATTACTCCTTGTGCTGGTTTTGCTGGGCCAGAGTCCCAGGCCAGTCAGAGTCTGCAGGCCATTAGCACTTTGAGTCAACCAAGGCAGCTGACTTGAGTTTGCTCACAGGTATGTAGACACTCCTGGAGGGCTGCTGACACCATCTGTGGTTGGAGACTTGTTTCTGAGGGTACCACAGAAAATGTGTCGTACAGCCACATTATCACTGCCATCAAATGATGCCAGAATTTTCTGGCACCATTTTACTCAAGTTCAAAATAAATGCAATCAATCTCTCCTCATTTTTAAAGGTAACTTCAGAAAGTTTTCACATCTCTTATTTATGATGCTGATGGGAAACTAAGAACGTATTTGTGTAATTATAAAACAAGAAGCAGGTAGAGACATTCGGATTTTACTACAAAATCCCACTTTTTCTAGGTCTTGAGAATGACATCTGACATTTTCCCTGTCAATCCGATTTTGACACTTGTGAATCCATGTTGTTTCAGTAATCTCGATATTCAGAGCCACTTCTCTCCTTACTTTCTCTCTGCACAAGCATGTTCAAAGATCAATCATCCTCTGAAAAATGTTTGTTTTCCTACTGATTGGAGAGCTCAGAGTGACTAGTTAATTTGAATGCCTAATATTCAGATATTCAAAAATAGGGTGATGAAGCCCATTTGTTACAATGAAGTGACTTCTGTTCCCTCCGCTCCTTCCAATGTGATTCTCTTTTTACTTTAGCAGAGACCTGTGGTTTGCTGTTCCTGGTTACACAGCAAATGTTGCTAGAAAAGTAATTGAGGAAAAAGTATAGGGAAAAAAAATATCCCTATATGGTTAATCAATATTTACTAATTGAAATCTCTTCATGAGAGGGACTGAAACAGCTAACTTTAAACCTTTTTGGGAATCATACTTTGATGGTTCTATCAGAAATAAGGATTAATAGTCCAAACATTTTTTTCTGAATTAATTTAATCCAGACTATCATTGCTTAGCAAGGACACAATTACCAATGGGAAGATAGAAGGGGTAAAAAAAAAAAATTTAAAAAATGAAATGCCCAACCCTTCAAAACATTTTATTAAAACAAAAGCCCACATTAAGTACTTCTGCTACTCAGGAGTCAGCTAACACATCCAAAACTGAACTGAGAGCTCACACAAAGGGGTTTAGCCATTAGATAGCTCTTCCCAAGCTTTTGTGCTGAGTGGCTCAGGTGCTACTCTTTGCTTCTGTCCTGTACACTTTTCCAGGCACAAGTTCTGTTAATAGCCATAACAAGGCAAAAAATTTGATGTAAAAATGATTGAGCTAGGACAGTCAGACAAGTTGTGTCTGTTATTTTATGCAGACTCCTGTCTTCCTCAGGGATTCTTATGTCACTGTTCAGTGAGTGATGAAGTTAATTTTCCGTTATTCAGTTATTAATCTATGAATTTGTTAACCCCCACAATTCTCCATCTCAAAAAATTTATTTCTCTGCATCACATTTCCCATGCACTGCTTTTAAGGCAGAATGCAGGTAAAAGGCATTGTCATCATGAAGGCACTGCTGAATGTTGCTTCCCAAGGAGCAACACAACACACAGGCTTTATTGGCAGAAGTTAGATTGGATTATAAAACCTTGTAAAACCTCCTTCTTCATGTTTAATTTAATTTAACTTAGTTATGTGTATTACTTAGGAAGTCTTTTCAGTGTAACACCACTAAATCTACCCCTTCTGACAGCTAGGAAAAGATACCATTCTCCTCCAGAACAGCTGGAAAAATCTCAGTTTGGGCTTTAATGAGAGAAGATGAATTTACCATTTCTCAGGTGACTGGCCTATGACAAATGACTATACAGTATCTTAGGTTAAAAAGGGCTCCAGGAGATATCTAGTCCATCCTACTGTTAAAAGCAGGACAGCTCCAGTCAGCTCAGCTTTTTCAGGGCTTTGTTCTCGGATCTTGAAATCCCCAAGGACAGAGATTCCACTACCTCTCTGGACAATGTGCTCCGATGCTTAAGTATTCTGAGAGTGCAAAGCTGTGGTGTATTACCACAGACACTATGCCCAACGGACTAACGCTTAGTGTGTGGAGTGTTGTGCTTCGTGATCGAAGAGCATGCTGAGGTTGTCTGGTAGCCAAGCACATTCTATTCAGATTTTACAGTCAGATACGTAACACTTTGAGGAACAGTTTTAAAGTCTGTGAAAGTTAACGGCTGTGCCAGCTTTAGGACTGAAATCTCCTGACTCAAACAGCTTAGAGCAAGTTAAAGAACTTTATGAATAACTATGAGAAACATCTGATTGCTGGACTGAGTCTCTCTTAAAATACAAACCTGTTAAGCATGATGTCAGGATGGAAAGCCCATTTATTCAGTTGTTGACTATTTAGCATTCCTTACCTCTTTAAATGTCTGTATGGATGAAATCAATCAAATACCCATTCATAAAACTTTTTGTTTAGAATAAGAAACCTTAGCATGGTGAAAGTCTGACATTTCCCTGATTCTATCCTGCTGGAATGCTTTGCAGTAAGCATGTTTCTCATGATTAACTGAATCACCACGGCACTTTCACTTTATTTAATGCTCAAAGAGCAAAGTAACTTCTGATTAACTAATCAGAGTCTACCAGGCAGATGCAACTCTTGACCTTACCTCTTGACCTTACTCATTAACGCTTTTGCTTGCTGAAGTTGGTGATTCAGATTAGACACAGCCTCTTTCACACTGGCTCACTGGCATTATTGCTGTAGAAGTGTGACAAGCAAGAAACTCACAACTGACAGAGAAGAAAGTTAGTTTGAAAGTGCAGCTTTAATCTCCAGGAAGGTTTCCACTACAAAGTCCATATCAAATAGAAAAAAATAAATATCAAAGAAGTATCAGGAAAAATTAAATGTTAGGAGAGGTGACATTAGTGACAAATTACTTGAAGAGATGAGATAGAATATTCGAGATACTTCACCAATGAATACTGGAACATGCAGAAACTACTGGTTTTAATTTTGGTAAGAGAATTTTATACATAAATCCTAAAACTCATCTCAAGTAAGGAGACAGGAAGCATATACAGCCATTTAACTATATTCGGAAAACACTGAAACTGATAGGAACCAATGGGTAAGAGCTCTCACCTGCAGCCTCTGTAGGTACATACTATGGAGGTCAAAGGCTGCAGAAGTTTCTCTCTGACTTCTGCCTGTAGGAACATGTTTGAGCTTTGACCGATTTTCACTTTTGTCTGTTGAAAAAGTGCTTTTAAAAAAGCATCCTTATTATGTTTTTTGGTCAAGCCCCATAGAAAAGTGAAAAGAGGACTATTATCTTCAAATCCAGACAGATAGTATTCATTTTTTATTTTTTTAATTTCTGATAAAGACTGAAGAGGTAGAATTCTCTTTAAGATCCAAGAAAAGTAAGGTATTAAATGTGGTTCATAAAAGCTTGCAGCTTTAACTTGCCATGCTATACAGTCAAGTCTAAGCTTAATGCGATCTGCAAACTAGACAAAAGAATTGGACATGAAGGTATTTAAACACATAGAAGTCTCAGCCTGCCCCAGGCACTTTTTAAATGTCTAGAACCCAGTCCTACAGAACCTGCAGTCCAACCTTTATTCAAGGTCTGTAACATCTGTACTTCAGATAAAGGGTCAAAATGATCCTAACTGACAATATAGGCTGGCTGATAGTAGGTAAGTTGCACAAGTGTTGCAAAAACTCAGCATCCCCTTTGCTTTTGAGCACACTATGGCGACAGATTCTTCTTGAAGCACAAAACAGCATCTACTAAGTTTCCTGTGATCTTAATTTGTACATTTGTGAATCCATATTTCTCCAGTAGCTGTATATATTCTGAGCCACTTCTCTGCTTGCCTTCAGTCATGCTGAGGGACTGTAGTACAGCTCTAGGAGGGTGCATCTTCTGTTCATCAAGTACAATTTCAGCCACTAACAAGGCACCTCCTGCATTTCCAAAACAATCAAAAGTGGTTCAGTAGAGTATTTCTACCGTCAGGCTAAGGGCTAAGGCTAAGGGAAGACCTCATCACCATCTACAGCCTTCTCAAGAGGGATAGCCAAGGAGGAGATGCTGATATCTTCTCTGGTGACCAGTGACAGGACTTGCGGAAATAGGACATGGAATAGAACTGCCTCAGGGGAAAGTTCAGATTTGACATTAGGAAAAGGTTCTTTACAGAGCGGGTGGTCAGTCACTGGGAGCAAGCTCCCCAGGGAAATGGTCATGGCACCAAGCCTCTCTGAGTTCAAGGAGCATCTGGATAATGCTTTTAATCATATGGTTTAGTTTTAGGTAGACCTATGAGGAGCAGGGAGTTGGGCTCAGTGATCCTTACAGGTCCTTTACAACTCAAGGTATTCTGTAATTCTAGGATTCAAATGTAGGAGAAGGCAGAAGACATCTCTCATTAAATCTGTGCATAAAACAGTGAACTAGCATTTACCATGTTCTGAGACAGCAAAGTGAAAGTAAAACAAACTGCTTCTTCATTAACCTGAAGGAGCTCTAGTGTGTAAGCACATGCTTAGTTATTTGATGATACAGGGTGTACAGGGGGGATAACATAGTTGTATGTGAAACCTGTAATGGTAAAAAGGGGTTATTTTATGTAGTTTTATTAGTTTTGTTTCCTTTTTTTTTTTTTTTCCCCTTAGTACATGTTACCATAATGCCAGCATAGACATTCAAGCAAAGGCTATCATGATTGGACAGAAAAAAAAAATGCTTTTCTAGTATGTGTATTAATGTGCACCTTGAAACCCACAAAGTAAAAGAATTTACCTGGTTTGCAAACAGCTGATATCTTGCTTAACAGAATGTGTACCTTTTCATCAGGCCAGTCATGAAGAATACGGGCAAGGATATAAAGATCTGCTTCTGGAATATTATCTTTGAAGAAGTCACCTGTTGGAAAGCAGAGCTGTTACATTCCTAGAGAAACCACAAAGATCACCCCTACAAAATTAAATGAAACTGTGGAGGAGGAGGTAGGAGCTTCAGCAGACGTAATGAAAGAAACAAGAATGAACAGGTATAGGCATGCACTGATTTGCAGATAAGGAAAGCACAGTTAAAGAGAAGGGCAGATCATAAGTAAGAATTCTGTAACATGTAAAAATGGAGACAAAGTGTAAAACAAGGAAGAAAAGATCACAGTAATTTGTAGCTACCAGGTTTGCCTTGCATGAGGCATAAACATATAGCCTTTACTCCCAGTGATACTAAAAAATTACTTAATTTATCCTTCCTTATTTATCCACATTCTGCAACCATAGCTAGGTTGTTTTTATCCCCACAAGCCTGAGAAGTAACATATACTTGTTTAGCATGGATGGGCCTTCATTGCCTTGTACTAAGACACACCTTTGTAGTTTGAGCAGGATAGCACACCATTTTCTGCAGCAAGAGCTTGCCCTGTGCTCCAGAGTAACAGAAATAAGACAAATGATCACCTGTGACATTTACCTGATACATATGTCACTGAAGCTGTGTGTTGTCCTGAAGGCTGGAAGTTAGTAGTATTTGCAATAACTTCCGGAAGGTCAAATACAGTGACCTTGAGATTTGGGTATATTTGTACTAAATCATGAGCCAGGGCTCCTGTGCAACCTGTTGGAAGTGTAAAAAAGTCAAATCAAGTCTTTTCTCACAGCACTTGCAGACATTTTTAAAGACAAGGTTGTACGTAACATTAAAGTAGACATCAAAGCAGAATTAGAGGTAGACAGATCAATGATTAACATGATAATTTCCTGGTGGGTAAAGCAATGCTTTAAAGCTTGGAGAATGCAACCGCAACTCCTTATTGTCATGGAATTGTTAATAGGAACTTTGATACAAGTACCACAGTATCTTTTAGACCTAGAAGAACAGTAATGAAAGGGCAATGAGTTTGTGGATGAAAAGCACTAGAACTATCTACCATTTATGACACACTGATAGAAGAAGCTTGACAAAAACTCTCTGGCATGGTGAAGGATAAGGATGGTAAATTCTTGGAGTCTCTGCACAAATGGCAAAGTTTGCATCACCAGTATTGTGTTAATTCCTCTGACATGCCATCCCACCTCCCCATGCACTATGTAAAGTGATCTTTCCCTGTGTAATAACACTTCCTCTGCTCAACTCAAAGCACAGGGCAAAAAAGGACGCTGCCAAGAAGAGCTATCATTGCTCTTCAATATTTGGTGTTCCTCTTAATATTAATGACTGAATAAAAGGAATCAATTCTAAAAGAATAAACCCCCTTTTTATTCTAGCAGTGTAGCATGTCAAGTCTGACACTCCAGGATAGAGGAATTCAGAAGTAAATCCTTCATTACTTTTCAATGTCTTAGACACGCTAAAGCACATCAACAGCATATTTAAAAATGGAGCTCCCAGCCCAACATTCTATTAGCTGAGCTGCAAAACGTCTTGCTTTCTGTGTTGAGCTGTGTCAGTATGCAACTGATTGTGGCAAACATTCACCTATTTCAAATTACTCAGATACCATTTAAGTAATTCCGCTTTCAGTTAAGTGCACTCAGTCCTTTTATTCTAATGTTACAATACCAGAAAAATAACATATATGTATGTTTTAAGTAATAAAATATAGAGCTGAAACAAAACTTTTCTTTAATTTGTATACAAGTTCAATTACAAGCAATACCTCCTAAATCACAAGCAGATTTAAACTGTGAAAGATCAAATGCTGTAGCCACGTCTCTTGCTGTCAGGTGGGCAATGCTGTGCATGGCAGCCATAAAACGTTGCTTCACCTCCTGGCTGTGATAATAGTCCTAAAAAGGGAAAAAACCTCAAGTTTATTTTTGTTATATAACTAAAAGTACGTAGAATGAAGGCAGTAGCTGCACATCATTACCATTAGAATGCTAACATTAGAAGATCAGTTAGAAGCGCCATTGACTAGTTGCTTATCCAAGTTCTTTGCTGTTTCACTATAGTGATAAGCAAATTTTGGGATCCCCTCCAAAGTACTGACCACAGACATATTTTGCAGTATACACACATTTGACTAGTTTGAACCTGTTTGAGTCCTTGGTGATGTTCCAAGGGCCATTAAATTTAGCACTTCTGCCCACTGAAGCTGGGGCAGTCTAGCAGGAAGAAGAGGTAACCTAGAAAGTGTTTTTAAAGAAATCCTCTGCCATCGATACATATTTGCTAAGACGTCTGCTCCACAGCAAGGTATCTCCAGACTTTCAACTGTGTGAAAGGACAGAATTGTCTCTTTCAGCCTCCTAAGTGTTCTTCCTTAATCTTAATATACTCAAAAATTAATTTAATTCTGACATTTATTTTCTTATCATGGGAGAATAAGTAGATGACAGGGCCAGGCCATAGCTTAAAGAGCTCGTGCTGTGGTTTTTTGTTTGTTTTGGGGTTTTTGGTTTTTTGTTTGTTTGTTTGTTTTGATTAGGTGAAATGCAAGCCTTCAGTATCAGAATCTCATGCTTTTACCTTTGAAATTAAACTTATGCGTGAATGCCTCTGTGTATCCCTTTCGTACAGACTTCAGTTACATCTGGCTTTACCACTGCCATGAAGCAGAAATATCTCTAGGTTGTGGTATGCAGAGTGCCATGGGCAGCCCATATTGGACATACTATCTTGTACGTCCTGCCACAAGCATCACCCAAGCAAACTCAAGTTGGTAATCCAGATAATTAAGAATGGGTGAGATTCAGTTCACCTACATTCACACAACTAGTACATAAATCTAATTGTCTACTGGGCAGGATATCTCCTAAAGCAAAGTATATAAATTCCCTTTAAAATGCCTTTGAAGGATTCCTGATGGAAGTTATAGCACCAGTAATCTAGGTACTAACATTAGGCTAACAAGGCTAAGTCTTCAAAGGCCCTTATTTTCTTCCATCAACTGTAAATGAGGGCTGTAGCTTTAGGAGTCTGGCTTCATCAGGACCTAGAAATTAAGTACAAATTAAGAACCTCAGAATGTACTCTGAATTACAGTTTAAGCCAGCACTGCTGTCAGAGGTGAAGTCCCTCCTGTTCACTCTGCTAGCCCTGTCCTTAAACACACACAATATTTATGCCCCCCAGCACAGGCTAGTTACAACTCTGTGATTCTCCAGTATGAACACATCCACTTGGGCTAGTGTTGGACAAGGAACACTACAGAGGTGGAAACAGATGGAAGAAAGGACTACAATTCTAATCATAACTACATACTGGCCTGAATCATATACAAAACTACAGACCTTCATAAAAAAGACTGTATCCCTTCTCCACTGCATCAACACAAAGCAACTTTGAAAACAGCTTTGATTATCTAGCACAGATTGAACTGGATGTACATCAGTACCAAGTGATTTCCATCCAATATGGAAGGAGTACATGTGTGATAAGGTGTTATCTGCTGTTATGAAAAGGCCACATAAATTAAGTGGTTGTTCTGAGAGTATGTTAGCTGGATGGGCAATACTTTAGCCAGAGAATTTTCATCAGCACCTGAAATTCCCAGTATATTCTGTGATTGCTCCAGCACTTTAGAGCCTAAAGTTAAAGGTAAGAGAAATTTGGGAGTAGTGAGTTTCATTATGTTTCTACTATTTCTGAGATTGACCACATTTCTTAGCTCCGTTGCCCATTTGCTCCTAGTTCTGGACTCTAAGCTTAGAGCTAGTTTTGATACTAGTAAGCGTTTACATTACCTTAAATAAATCATCTTTTGTTCCAAAGGCTCGATGGCTCTGCATGCTGCCTTCTTTGACAGCAGACTCCAGATTTGTGAAGAGAGGCCAAAGGTGGTCATTAGAATGGATAATATAACCATGAACTGAGTATTCACCATCTGAAGTCAGGTACGTATTTGCTGAATCTGTATTACTGTAACCTTATGGGAAGAAACCAGTTGTAATGAGCTTTGTTTCAGTATTTTATCACCGTCATTTAAAATCCAAAAGCACATTTTCCTGCATAGCTGTTAAATAGCAAATCTTGATTTTAGGATTATATACTTTTGTGGAGAGATTTCTATGAAATAATTCTAAAGGTCTTCTCATTTTTAAATGAGCAAGTACTTTGTTTATAAAAAGAACTTAGATGCGTCTGAACTATTATGCTGCTCCCTAGCACTGCCACAATTTTTTTCTTAGAAATTTGGTCAGTACTATGTCCAGAATGCAAAAGCAATCTAAGGATTCCTCAAAAGATACCTGTATGTCTTCATTAAATAAAGCCTGCCCACAAATGAAAGAATTCCAGGTACTAATAATGAAAGCAAAAGAGCATCAATCCATTCCCCTTTCCCCCAAATCCAAGTTACACTCACGACCCAGGTTATATAACCTTCAAAGCACCTCTTCTAGTTCTGCATATATTTCAGTATTACACACAATCGCAGGAAGGCGAAATTAGTCACCTTGTGGTGTTTTCTCCAGTAATCCAAGAGCAGCACATGCATCAAGGAGTCTTTCTGTTCCACACAGAGAGGCTGCAACCTCATTTGCAATATCCACAGCCTTCAGTGGTCCTTTATCTTTCAGATGATCAAATATTTTCAGTTTAGAGGCTATGAACAGAGCCTACATGTAGGAAAAAATGTTAATTGTTAGAAGAGCATGCTGATTTTAAAAGACTGTTAGCAAGAAACAAAAGAAGCTTACCTTTTACCCAGAAGTATTCTACACAATTACTGAAAGTGCACCATGGCTTAAAATTAATAATTGCTATAATACATTTCCTTTCAGAGGGTTTCACTACCCTAGTCAAGTAATAGAATTTTGAATGAAGATGTTTGGGAGAGAGGGAAACTCAAAATGTTCTGAGCAATAGCGTACAGATTTTAAATTTTATTCACCCAAAACATAAAGAATAGGAGAGTTCCACTAAGGCACTGTAACAGCTTCAGTTGCTATAATATTGGTCTGTGTTTAATAATAATAATAAAAAAAAACCAAACACAAAAACTTCAGAACACAGCTGTACTGCATGCATACCTTAATGCATGCAGTAATGGGACATGTACACATGGAATGGGAAAAAGACAACAGCTAGTGCTTGATGGTGAAGAAAAACTCAGAGCCAAAGCAGCTGTCTAAGCTGAAAAAACTCAACTGAACTTGCAGAGCTATGATAACCAAACCAAACCAGAAAGACAGACGTGGTAATATATACCTCTCAGTTTAAAATTAATTTGCAATTCTGCAGTTTCAGTATTCTGAACTAGTTAAAACACTTAAACCTGAGGAATTTGTGCAGACCACAAGAGTGGAAGTGTACACAGCAATCACAGAATTCATTTCTTGGCAATTGCAGGCAACTGTAATGTATCTTAAAAATCAAAGAGAGTCAAGGAAAAAATGGACCAACATTATAGATGTTAGGAGGAAGTTCTTTACAGTAAGGGTGGTGAGGCACTGGAACAGGTTGCCCAGGGACGTTGTGGATGCTCCCTCCCTGGATGTGTTCAAGGCCAGATTGGATGAGGCCTTGAGTAACCTCTACTAGTGGGAGGTGTCCCTGCCTGTGGCAGGGGGTTGGAACTAGATGATCCTTGAGGTCCCTTCCAACCTTACCATTCTATGATTCTATGATTCTATGATTATGATTAATAAAAATCAAACAGAGAAAAATAAGGTGTACTACTATGTGTCTATATATTTCAGTATCTTCATCCTCTTTTTACAGTTTCCTTTGTTATTCTACTAAGAATTATTTGGGATTTATTACAATCCAGGCTTTCACAGTACTGAGCCAAATGCAATTACTCTATGACCATTTGGATTCAAAGACCTGCTCAGTCTTTGGACTGGTATCACCTGGAAACTCAAAGAACAGGAAAGAGAAAGGTGAGAAGATAAGATTAAAAACTTAGCTTATCCAAATCTTTCTCTGCCATTCTGTAATTTTCAATTCAATGAGAGAAGGAAAAAAAAAATAAATCAAAGAATAAACCCCAAAGTTCTGAGTATGGATCAGACTATGCAAATTCAGAACACATTTAGTTCAAGAAGTATGATTTAGCCCTGATCTCCTCCTATTCTGCAACAGAGCTGTTCAGAGTAAAACAGGCACCAACAGCTTCAACTGCAGGAAGTCCTTGAAACAACATTCAAGGACCAAAGTGAATTGAACTTGGAGCTTTTGTGAAATTAAATATTTCTGTGCTCTTATCCCTGTTCTACAAGTGGAGAGATGATCGGGTTTGTCAGATCACAGCAAGCATTCATTGCAGCTGGTAATTTATTTTATGAAGATATGAGCCTGAGGAAAAATATTCCCATTACTTCAGCATGAAACTCGGCACTTCTTACTATGACTTTATACTGGCTTAGTGGGAAAAGTAAGCTTCTGCTTCTCTTTATAGCTCCCGCTATTTCACTGCACAACAGATTTCAGCATCACATCACTGTAAACAGTGTAGATAATGTCACAAAACGCTGACAATTCTCCACATTTATGTTTGTGTAAACTGAAGAAATCAACTTACCTATTTGAATACGTAAGAACTTGCTCCCTATGGACACATGGCGAAGTTTGCAAACATAGCAATGTGAAGGCTACTGTTATTTACATTATTTCAATACTGATTTGCAAGCCTGCAAGCAGTGCACTCACAGATCTACAGTGACCACATTGTGGTTTTTCCTTCAGATGTGAGTACAACTTTCTGCCTGTTCAGCGACACTACTGTTTACTGCTTTGTGCGGTCCCTCCATTCCCTCTCAGTTGTTTATATCTGTAGTTCTGCGCTTGTCATTCCAAAGCCACTTTATCAGCACGTTCACCTCTTCTTAAACCATGAATAACTTAGTGGGAGATCACTGATCTGTTTGAATGATTTGTGTTCACTTCTCCTTCACCTTTTTCACTATTCACTTCACTACACTTCAGCACTTAAGATGTCCAGCTACTTATTTCCCATCGTACTTGGCTGCTACAGAGTGTGACCTTCTGTCTGTAAGCTGTTATATGTATGGCCCCATCAGATACTACATGGAGACGATCAGCTAAACATACTTGGAACATGAAACAAGGTTTAAAAGAAAGTAATCTCTCTTAATGTGGAACAATAAAATTAAGATCTTTCACAGAATCATAATACTATGCACTTAAAGCTAGAATAGAAATATAATATATGCAATTCTTGTCACAGTTTTAAGTCAGATAACCATATTAAATGCTTTCTTTACAGAGTATTGTAAGTATGTAAAGGAAACTTCCTGCTTGACTGTGCTTTTGTGATTAGTCAAAAAACCCCCAACAAGTCAATCTTTCTTTCCTACCAACGAAAGAGACTTTTTTCTTTTTATATCAGATAACTGAAATGTCATAAACCAGATAAAAGCAAATACAGAACACCCCCAATATTTGCACTGCAGCAGAAGTTTCAGCTATCTTCAAGTCTCTGGTCCTTTTATACTAATTAATAATATATTCTTAACCCAGTTCATGTATTTCAGATAACCTTCTATTTATTGAAGTCCAATGAAACAATAATCTCAGTCAGTAATGTAACGAGCAGTGTTATTTTTTCCCCTTACCTTTGAAGCTCTAAAGCCATCCATCAGCTCTAGAATTTTAGGTGGAAGTTTTGCTGCACTTTTTGACACCCCATTTTGATTTTCCAAAGGTAACACAAAACCAGTTCTGGCACTAGAACTGTTCTGGGAGTTGTAAATAGCTCCTAAGGGACACATCCCACTGCTGTCCAATTTATTAGCACCTTTGTGCTCTGTGAAATTTGAAGATTCACTTTCTCCATCACTTAGGTTCTCGAAAGTGTCCACAGAAGGGATAGAGTCATACTTCTTATGCTGTATATTATGTTTAGGGGGTGGATAGTACAATTCTGCTAGTTTTTTGCAGAAATGGTTCAGCGGGAATCCCACCACATTCAAGAAGTCTCCATGGACATACTCCACTAACATTCCACCAAGCGCCTGGATTCCATATCCACCAGCCTTGTCCCTGGGGGAAAGAAAGCAAAACAAACACATATCTAACCAAGGTATGAGTAAAGGCAGCACAGAACACTAATCCATCAGTACTGCAGTCAGGATAAAGACTCACGTACTGAAATCACAGGCAGACTAAATCTACTAGTTAGGCCAAAGACTCCAATTTATAAATCACATGATAAATATAAGGATCAGCATCTCTACTAAGGGTAAGCAGCCTAAGTTCTTTATGCTTCATACAATCCAAGTCCCATAGTTACTTTTAAGCAGGAGGTACATCAACTGACTGCAGTTAGATTGTGTTGCCATAATACTGCTACTGAGTCACTCAACTGCATAGTGACCTTTGCTCTGTCCCACAAGAGGCTGAAGGGCGTTTAGGGATACTATAGCTCCAAAAGGAGCTCACACTGAAGAAGACACCTCAGAAGTCAACCACGCTAGTATGTGTCTGGCAGAACTCAGTCACAGGAATATCCAAAATGAGGATCAGGAAGAGAGGACTTTCCTGAGGAGGAGCAATCTATTCTAATACAACTTTCACCACCATCCCATTTTGCTCTATGTAATTATTGTGTAACCCCCTGAGATACAGTAGAGTTGTGGTTCACAACAGTGTGCTCTTAGATGTCAAAGTAATAGTAGTTTGGCACAGGAAATGTATTTCATAGATATTAACCTTGGAAATCCAATTTGTCTTTAGGTGTAATTAAGCAAATTCCACTGTGTGGAATGTAAATGCGTACAGGCAGATAAGCTGCAATATACCAACAATCTTACTGTTCAGATTTAAGGTAGAAGGCAGTTAGAAGTATGCTTACTACGTGATAACACAAGAATTTGAAAGTCTAAGCAAGTTTTGAAATTAAAGGTCAGTCAGTCTCAGATCTATTAACTTCAGGTAGAATGGAATTACAAAAACTACTTGTGAAAGAAGGTTACTACACAAAGAAGATTGTAGGTTTTTCATCTTCTGATTTTATTGGAACTGGCTTTTCACATTTTTAGAACTTATTTCTGGATTCCCTTTTCAGTAGTCTCCTAAGAGAAATGGAGGAATCTGTATCCCAACAAATGGATTTTTTGTATTACTATAAACTAGGCACCATGCTTTTCCTTTAATCTTGCATTTTAAGTACCACTGTATAGATTTGTCATTGTGTAAATTATTCCTTCTTTTATAACATACTTAAGACTTAGACCATCTAAATCAGGAACATTCTACTGATTAAAAAATATTTTTAATTTTTACATGAAGTTATTCTGGTATATGATGACAGAGAGGCAAAAACCGCTGTGAATATCAAAATCGGTGATATCATAGCAAGGGCATTAACACAATTTGCCACATATTTTTTAGTGTTATACTGAACTTTATATTCTGGCATTGGATCTTGAGTAGGACTCAAGAGTCCTAAAAATGAAGGGAGATGATTCGTTGGGTTTTAGGCAGGTTTCCAAAGGCAAGAACACGTGTGAGACAGTTGTGTATGTGTCTTGGTTGATATAGCTGCATTAGCAGAAGTACAGACAAATAGTAGCCACATAAGACAGAGTCCACCTGAGCTTATGACTGGGATTCACTATTAGAAAGATATAGACACATCACTGACAAAATTCACCTTTAATGAAGCACACATTTAACATGCGTTAGAAACTGTGCACTAATTTCTTGCATTAGTACCAACTACTAGTTAGTTGACTGGATACTCAAAAATAGGTATCTTCATGTATTTACAGATCAAAGTCCCACCTTTAGTTCCTTTAAATACAAACTTAGTGATTTCGTAGAGGAGAGAGACTGGCATGACAGAGGGAAGAAGAAGCAGAGTTTGGTAACCTCTCCCTAGTGAAGGGCAACAGGTAGATGCCCAGTCAGCTGACACACATCATGGTATCATTCAGAAATGCATTTCCATTTGAGCAGGAACTCGCAAAAGAGCAGAGAAATAGGCAGGCACAAGAAAAAGACTTGCTAGCGAGTTCTGGTGAAGAACACCTATTTTATAAAGAGGAGTCAACTAGCAACATGAGAGACTAAAAACATGATTCAAATATAATTCTGGTATAAGCACAATATATCTCCCCTTACTTCTATAATCCTGCACCTGGAAGATTTTTGCTTTTATTCTCTAAGAGCTGATAACCTCAAGCTATCCATGAGCTAATTTGTTCTGGGAGACTGTAATCATTTGCGAAATCTAAAAGATACATTTGCTATAGCTTTGAAGGAAGTAACTCTTGAGAAAAATTATACAAGGGGAAGAAAGTTAGACATTTATATTCTATGTTTTATTACTTCAGTGTTAAGTCTAAAACTGTAGAGCTCCAGACTCTGTAATCACCTCTTTCCCAGACTGCAGTAGGGGCCTTTGGTTTCATTGTCACCATTTAGAGCAAAGGTACCAAAAACCACATAGGATCTTCAGACTGGAAGTTGTGAGCAGAGACGGAGCGGGAAGATTACAAGTGAACGATTACAAAATAAAAAGCTGGGTCAAAGAGACTGGCAGAAACCAAGTCTATTCATTACACAAGCCTAAAATAGTCAGTATTACTATGGTCCAGCCCTATTTCTACAGTTAGAAAAGAAGAAAGACACTTTGCCTTTGCCAGCAAGCAAAAAATCCTTGCTTGTGAAGTGGGACATGAATGAAACATCAAAGGGAAAGGCCATCTTTCTGCAGCCAAAATTTTTGAGGGTTTTATAGCCTCATCACAGTCTACCTTGAGATAGTGCTTTCCTTCCTCCCTTATTCATACTTTGTCAGCTATACACTTTTAGAATTAGTCCCCCTGTCATCAGTGACTGGCTTTTAAAATATTATATGCCAATTTTGCCCTTTCTATCTAAAGAAGGCAATCCAATCCTCAACAGCAGAAGAGAGCAAATAAGCAAATGGTCACTTGAAATGCAGTAGCTTTTAGAAAACCTGAATGCACATAAATATGCTATGGGTGGCCATGGAGAAGCGGACAAAAAAATGAATCAAACACCAAAAATCCCCAAACCCAAAAAAAAACAAGAAAGACTTCTTACTGTTTTGCAAAATTTATAGGAAACTGTATTTATAGTTCCTTTGCAAGGCCAGAGAAAATGCTTTCTATCCTATTACTGGCTTCTGCTTCAGAGACCACAGAAACACATTCTCTGAACCTCTGGTTTCAAAGAAACTCTTGCTGTTCAGCAGAATCAAAAGAATTACTCAGCACTGCTTATGAGCCATTTTGCTGCAGCACAGCACTGCTAAAGTCTATTTTCTTACAAAGGATATAATCATATTCCAAAATCCTTTCAATCTGTTGTTCTTCCTAACAACCCAGGGTAATTTCTCCTTCAAATTGTAACTTTATGATCAGCTGCATACCAAAGAACACCCTCCCAAAACTTAATTAGGATTTTTTTACGAACTCTATTTTTGCCAAAACATTCTTCCCTGCATAATCCAGTTTAACTTCAGTGTTGTTAACAAGCTGGGAACCTTACACGTTCATAAAGTATGCCTCACTTAGACATCACTTAAATCCAAAGTCTGCACTGATTCTTTTTTCCACAGTAAAAACATGACTGTATTGTTTTATAGCACAAATGAGTTAAAAAAACACCATGACTGATACTCTTACAGTCAGAATTGAAGTTACAAAGCCAACAGTTCACCGCTGATCACCAGATATGCAGTCCATAGTGCTATGACCTGATTTGCCTTTACTAAGCTTCGGCTAACACAAAGGAAAGCTAAACTCCACAAAGTCACAAATATCCCCTTGTTGTCTACAAGTAATTATTTGTTCTTTAATGAATTTAAAAATAAATAATCTAGTCGACTTCATCTTAGAAGTAGTTAGACATTCCATTCTCATACGACTTCTGTGAAATCATTACTGTCTATGAGTAACTAGTATATTACAAGGGTAGCCATAAATAAAGACAGTTATGGCATATAAACATGCATAAGCTAGCCACAAGAATAATCGAAAATTAAGCTGGTGTTTCTTGCCATCATATCAATGTGATTTTGATAAACTAATTAAACCAAGTTCTAGCTTCTTTCAGTGAAGTTTTCCAATACTCTTATTACCCAATGCTCATTCTGTTCACCTGTTACTAGAATGAGAACTATGCATTGTGTCAGATATCCAAGCTCCCTGAATGCCTCTGTTAACAGAGTGATAATTGTTTATTGCAGGAGGGCTTGCTCTAATCCACAGTACTTCAACAATCTTAATTTTCAAATGTATTAGGATAATAAAGATAAGAACAATAAAAATAAATGCACCTTCTCTGGAGGAACGATAGCTCTGGACAGGAAGAACAGAATACCCACCTTGCATCACTCATGCTGTAATTTATCACATACAGCAAAGTTTCACAGAAGACAGAACACAAGGGTTCATGCTGGTGGCTACTAACATAACCTAAGACCTATAAGGCTGGAAGATATCACCCAAGTACTGTGTGATAGTTCATGGTCTTACTTACATCGGCTCACCACTATGAATGTACTCCCATAAAAGCTCTTCAGACAGGTCAGAAAATTTTACTTTAGTCTCTTCATAGAAATCAGTGACTTCTGTCTCTAGCTGATTATCTACAGAAAGGAAGAGGTCTTATTAGAAATGGAAACTGTAGTTCAGGGAGCATAACATCTCAGTTTTATTCTGTATTAATTCCCAAACGAAAACATAAAGCTTCTACACAGGTATCTCAAATGACTAATAATGGTCTTCAGGGGTAGTTGTAACTTCACTAAAAAAGGAAAAGCTTGCATTTGCAACCTCTGCAGTCTTGCCTTTGAGCTAACAGGTTGCTCTTCCTGTGTGGGATGCATTCTTAAATTAACGAATGACATTTATGCAGAGCTTTTTATGGACTTCTAGCATATGCATGCAGCATTGATTACAAAAAAGGCTACAAACACCCCTCTAACTTTATTACTACTGTCAAAGAACCCTTAACAATGCTTCATAGTTAAGCATGTATCTTTTATAAATGAGTGAATATGAACATGCAGTGGTATCTGCACACAGGTTCAGGCATCCAGCAGTCTCATCAGTAACCATCAGTGTCATTTCTGTACCATCTCCCAAGAAATAAGATTGTTTCAGATTTCTTTATCTAGAGTTGGTTGAGAGAAGGCCAGATGTGCAATAAAGTGCTGCACACCAAGGCACGGAACCTTGTTGCATATGGTACATTGAGAACCTCGTATCATAGCAGATGGAAGCTCTTCTAAAATGAAAAGGCCTTGCACAAATGAGTGGGCATATTATGAATAATTGTCTCTCTCTACTCTTTCCTATAGGTACAAAGATCAGCATCTCCTGTTATTGCTGTTTTGATGGCAGAGAAACTATTGAGGAATAAGAAAAACTCACAGTACAGACCAAGGAAAGAATACTAATCAACTGTTAATGGTGTCAATGATGAAAAAACCATTTATCAATACAGATTACATAAAAATTTGTTTCATATGAAGACAGATTACAATGTTTTCCAGTATTGATTAAAAAAAAATTGATTAGCTACACCTCCACTGATTATATCACTTGAGGGTTATGCAGACTTATAATAATTTTATTAATCTGAATATGATGTGGCTAAAATGTGTAAACCTTAAATGAGATATGCTGTCACCTGTCGAAGCATCAAGACTACAGTTTTATGCACTTTTACTTTCTTCCTAGAGTAAAAAAAAGGCATTATTATTCTTGCTGAATTGCTCACAAGAACCCTTGATAACATGTTTGGGATTTTTTTTATTTGCAGCAACAGCTCTCCTTCTATTATACTAGCATACTGATAAGTGTACTGGATCACTGCCTATTTCTGTTAAACGAGTTAAGAGCAATCATTCCAGTAAAGACTAAAAGCTCTAAGTGATTTTCCTAAAGAGACTATGCACAGTGAAATTTCAGAGAAATGATCTTTGCAAAAGTTCTACTAAAAGATTATTGGCATAATTAACAGAGCAAGTCCTTCAGAAATTCCTCAAATGATATTAATGGTGCAATTCTCATAAAAACCACTTGCTTACTATATAAACTGTCTGATAAAGAACATTGATTTATTGCTCCCTACAGTTCACTAACAGTCTGAGGTATTAAGTAGTTTACTCATCCCCTAAAAATGGGCTTTTAAATTGTCGTTATTGACTGAAAAATGAAGTAACAACACATGCAGCAACTACTTGTACTCATCAGCCACTGTAAACAGAACACAGGAGTAAAGTTAATGCAGATGAGATTCTGCTTCATCCCAGTTTGTAGTGATTTACTTAATTTAATTTAGAATATTCCCAGAGTTTACAGTTGTCTTTTAATTGGTCCCATAGCCTTCAGAGGAAATATTTCTAAAGTCCATTTTATTTTGCCATTCTCCTTCCTGTGTGAAAACTGAATAGTGCAAGCATGTTGGCTTTTGTGGGGGTGCTTTTAATTTATGTATTTATAAGGTAATTCCCATCATGAGTATGAAGCCAATTGAGACTGTGTATGAAAAGTTTCCATCCTGTTTCTTCACAAGTCCTTATGACAGTAATTTTTTAATGAAAATACCAAGTTTTAATAAAATGGCAGATGTACCTTTACTGCTGCAATGTATAATAGCCACTCCTGTGAAAACACTGTGCTCTTTCCCATTCAGCCTGTCAGGAAAAAAGTACAGAATGAACAGTTTTATGAAATTTGTTATATGCAAAAATGTTCTACATGATTATGTTACTACAGCCTGAGAAACAGATCATTATATTAAAGCATCACCTGATGGTTCTGACATGTATCCTTATTAAATGTATTTTATTTTCTTATTAAATGTATTTTATTTTTTCAGTATAAGTGAAAAGATATTGATAAACCAAACAAAAACATACTCTCAAGAGATTCAATCATTTCAGGAGTCCAAAATCTCATCTGTACCAATATCTACACATAGTCCATGGTGTAAGTTTATTAGCTGTACTAAAGAGAAACAACTATTTCAGATGCATAAGAAAAAGCCAATTAGCATAAACAGTACTGTTACAGGCATCTTCACTGAAAGCTGGCAATAAATAGCTAGGTGATACAAATTAGACTCAACAAATGATAGGCAGCTAGAGCTTATGTAGCCACTTTGACCACACTGGCCCCAGGGCTCCCATGGCAGAGTGTAGAGGAAAAGCGCCTGCAGTCCCTTGTTCCCCGCACCCACGGGCTCGCTTTTGTAGTGGCTCCAGAGCGCCACAATGTGGCCGTTTAATTTTGAGGGCTTTAAACTTATTAATCTAACATGCACGAAATATTAGTGTAAATAGCATGAGAACTTGAACCTTGGGAGACACTAATCAAGGAATAATCCTCTAGAGATTACCTAGGCTATTTGATGTGATCAGAAAAATCTCACCCTTACTATGCTCCACAAGATTCCACATAATTAATTGCAAGATGAAACCACAAGTGAAAATTTTAATCTGATGCCTTGGATATATGCAAATATGTATCCTGTCTGCATTTTTTTCCTGTTCTAAGAAGCTAAATTTTAAATGTACTTCCTATGCATGAATAACAGACTGACATATTGAATTTAAACACCACAAAACACCAAACCCTGACCTATTTGAATGTGTTAGAAGTAGATTAAGCTCTGTAACCAAAAACTGACATTATTTATTAACTACTAGAACCTGGCACAATTTCAAACAAAAACAATCTTGAGAAACCTCTCACCAGACTCCTTTTAGAACCTCTTACTAATGATATACACTGCTACATTTTTTTTAAAAATAATTTTAATACTACTTCTAAGTTAGTAACATGCCAAAGGATCAAAAATTCAGCCTAAGTAATCAATGAAAAAAATGTAAATATAAAAGTAAACTCAAAAAACTACCAAGCCACTTGCATTCACTCTTTAGGCGATGCCTGAGTTAAAACATAAACTGGTGACACCTCTTCCATATTCAGATGCATCTTTTCCGTAATTCCCTCCTAAATCAGAAGCCTGAGCAGTGGATTCATCACATCTCACCCTTCCCAAAGGAGGTGCCTAGAATTACTTCGGTTTTGTTTCTAAAAGGTTCATTAAGCTTGCAAGAAAAAAATACCCTTTAGGAAAAAAGCGGCAGCCTCAAAACCCACCAGCCACTCCCTCATGGTGAGAACTGATGGAAGTACAATTTGCCTCCTCAGTTAGCAGAAATTAAAGCAACTGTCCATGAACATGTGTCTTGTACATGCAATATTCTTCCTTGTCAAGCCTCAATGACTTCTATGATGGTTCTGTCCTCCTTCCCATCATGATTTTTCTCTTCATCCCCCCTTCCTGTACCAGCTGAAGCATATATACAGTCTTGTGATAAGTAACCCTGAAAACTAATTCAAGTGAGAACAAAATGGTTATGTCCCTGATCAGCTTCCTAAGGTGAAGGGACAAAAGCAAGCACCTGTGGGTAATGTTTTTACAGTCTATTTTTTTCAGTGGCAGAACTGGCTTAGTCTATTTAAAAATGACTGACATCGAAAAAGACTGACATTAAAAATTATGGAGTTTTCATATACATAAAGGAATCTATAGAACACCCTTTCAAACAAACAGTTTAATATACACATATATAAAACTACAGACCTTGACAGCATCCTATAAGCATCTTGCTTATCAACTGGTTTCTCCAGGATCTCCTCATCCACAGACTAAAATAAAAAGACAGAGTGAGTGTGTTGCTTTTTCTCACTTCTCAGAAATTGAGCTAAAAAATTACATTTAAACCATGGTTTCAGCCACGGATTCAAACACGAGTGAACTGAATAGAGGAAGAACAGATACTTTGGTAAAACAGGTAATTTAGTCTCAGGAACACGAGTGCAACATTCATGGCATCCACATCCCAAAGTGTTCGCTGTCTCTGATGCTCACTACAAGGCACAACACTGAACAGTTCACATGATCTTCTTCACAGTTGCCTGAGAACACAATTTCCATTACATATTAGAGGATCAAAGGCAATATTTATGCAATACAAGTGTCTCTACAAAAACAAGCAGCAAGCACTCAAGATACCAAACAGTGTCTTGCTGCGAAAAAAACAATCCTTCAACCCATACTCACAAAACATAAGTTGCATTATATTGCAGGTAAAACTTTTCGGTGAAGACAACTTTCCAATTTTAATTTTAAACCTAAACATGAAAGTATTTTCTTGACAATTATGCTAAACCACAGACGACTTCTTACCACAATAGTGTCTGCTCCTATGACAACATCAGGTGTTTTCAGGTGTTTCTAAAAAGGTATAAAGAAAGAAGGTATTTCTCAAAAGTAGCAGAACTAAGCATTTTAATACTTAAGGTAAGAAAAGCATAAACTCACTGGTTTACAAACAGGGCTCTACACTGACTTGAAAGCTAGACACTACTTCCCCTTTCACACTTTTTACAAAATAGTAATTTTTTATATCATCATAAAAGTGAGGGAAACAGAGGCTTGAGCAGACCATCCTCAGGTCAAAATTCTGCCTAAATTCGTTACTGATTAACAAATGCAACCAGAAAAGAACTAACTGCATTCTCAAAAGTCATTCTGGTCTTCAAGGCAGCAGATAGAATTCCTTTAAAGGAAGTGGCTAGCATCTGAAAGCAAGGGATTCTAATTCCTCTAGGATCATTTTACCAAGTCAGGTTTTGCTGAAGAAAACCTACAAAAAACCAACACTCCAACTTTCTTTAGCTACACTTTGCTAAACACATACAGTCCATTTTGGGGAATTGAGAGGTGGGGGTATATAAAGATTCCTTCCAGCCCTTTCTTGGCTTTAAACTGTTAATCTGTCCTTACAGGTGAAGTTTTACTTGCATGTTATGAGATACATAGCTATCACACAGCAAGACAGGAAACTTGTCTTTAATAGTAGCACTACATAAAAAAAAATTTGTAGGGAAGTATTCTCCTATAGAAAGGCTGCTGATGTGCTTTAGCAAGATTAATTAATGTGCTTTAGCAAGATTAATTAAAGCTATCACTGAAAAAAAAAATACTGTATGAAGAAGCACTTTGAAATCCACTGAACTAGCATACTGTTTTGCAGTGAAAGTCCAGTGTAAGTCAGTTAGTGGGGCTGGGTTTAAAATCCACTCTTCTAATGTCACACCATTCTCTGACAGAAACCCGGGTAACGATTTACACTGGAGATAATGCAATATTTGTTTTGAAGAATGGTGACATCTGGTTACATTGCGGGTTTAAAGTGTTAAACATTCCCTTTCTGCCACCAATATAGGCTCAACAAACATACTTCTCTCCTTCAGAGATGCATTATAAAAAAAAAATATGGTACATTTTGTGAGATCTAATCAGCTGGACATCAAAATAGGTTCTTGAAGTGAACAGCCTCACATGCTCAAAAACAGTGATCCAAGTCAAGGGCAGAAGTCAAGTATGCCACTGATGGTGTACATTGCATCACTAACTTTGATACTATTTAGGATACAAAATGTATGCCTTGACTACACAACATGGTATCACATCAGCTTCTCCCTTCTTAAAATGAAATTGCTTCTTTCTTTGTCCAGAATGCTTTAAAACACAACTTTGTTCTTTTTCTGCTCTGCTCTAGCACTTCTATAGTCACAACTTCTGATCTGTTGTCTTGCCACAACTGATCAGTTGAACTACTGTTAATGGAAAATGTAGCAAAGTGCTAGTAGATTCATACTAGTGTTTTCCCATACACTCTACCTCCACAGTAAACAAATAACCTGGAATGACAAACTGTCCAGCCACACATCTGGATGCTGGAAGGAACTACCAAGCATTTGTAACAAGCAAGAGGAGTTGCTGACAAGAGATGCAGACAGGCACAAAATGCCTTTTGTTTGTTTGTTGGGTTTTTTCAGTATGTTTTGTTTTGTTAGTAGTTAATTTTGGGAAGCTATCTTTCACAAATGAGAGGAGAACGTACATTTGACTTTAGCGGGGAAAATCACAGAATGAGAATGTAAGAGGTTGGAAGGGACCTCCAGAGATCATCGAGTTCAAACTCCCTGCCAAAGCAGGACTAAAGCAGTCCTAACAGGACTGCATTCAGGCAGGTTTTGAAAGTCTCCAGAGAAAGAGGCTCCTCAACCTTTCTGGGCAGCCTGTTCCAGCATTCTCTCACTGTAAAGAAGCTTCTGCTTACGTTCAGGTGAAACCTTTTATGTTCTAGTTTGTATCCATTTTTCCTTGTCTTATTACTGTGCATGTGCATCATGAAAAAGAGATTGACAGCCACCCCTCAGATATTTATAGCCATTAATAAGATTTCCCTCTCAGTCTTCTCTGCTCAAGACCAAATAGCCCTAGGTCTCAGTCTCTCTTCATAGGGGAGATGCTCAAGTTCCCCAATCATCCTCATGACTCTCTGTTGGACTATCTCCAGCAGATTCCTCTGTCTTGAATTGGGGAGTTCAAAACTGGACAGTATTCCAGGTGTGGTCTCACCAGGGCAGAGTAGAGGGGGAGAAGAACCTCCCTAGACCTGCTAGACATGCTTTTCTTGATGCATCCCATGATACCACTCGCCTTCTTGGCCACAAGGGCACACTGTTGTCTCATGGAGAACTTACTGTCCACTAGAACTCCAAGGTCTCTCAGCGGAGATGCTTTCCAGCAGGGCTATCCCTAACCAGTACTGATGCCTGCTGTTATTCCTCCCAAGATGCAGGACCCTGCACTTGTCATTATCAACTTCACGAGGTTTGCATTCACCCCGCTCTCCGGCCTGTTCAGATCTTGTTTGATGGCAGCACAGCCTAAGATGGTGTCAGCCTTCCCCTCCCAGTTTATTGTCATCAGCAAAATTGCCAAATGTACTCAAGAGACATGCAAAAGTACATGCAAATAAAGTCATCATTAAATAAAGTAGCAAGCACCACTGAAAGACTGACAATTTAATCTCACTGATTAAATTGTTGGTAACTTACTACATGCATTCTGTTTGCTACTTCAAGAGCTTTCTGTTTTGCTGTTTCCACGGCATACTCATAAGGAGCTGCAAAAGATGACTTTTCAAGTGTCTCCTTAAACCAGGATGGAACCACTTCAAACCGCAGCCCCTGTAACAAAGGAAAGCAATGCAATCCAGTCTCGTTACCAAAGGTTTTTAAAGCAACAAAAACCCAACCATGAAAAACAGCCCAACAAAACCCACCAAAAGAGTGAGCAAAAAAACCCAAACAAAACATCCAATAGAAAGAATTTTTAAACTCGTGTTTATTTCTTTATATTGTTAGTATTTATTAGTGCCTCACCACACTATTTCATCATTCTTTTCCTATAAAAAACTGACAGCATAAAATGTGTATGAACAGACTACTATACTTCTGGATTTTTATAAAAAAATCTCTGTTCACAGCACTTTACTTGTGCAGCTGCAGTAGACATTTTTACGGGAGCTTTACCACCTAGTCTTTAGTTGTCATTATACATGTGACAAACAGAAAACGAACCAGTTTCTGTAAGGTCTTGTCGAAACAAAACAAATTCATTCTTCCTACTTCTTCTTCATATTTATAACCATAAATTTCCTGCACCTAGTTATGTTCTAGTAACACTGTGCATGCTTGAACCTTGATGCATCTCTGTACTTTGTAAAGAATATGCTTTCTCCCATTCAAATTCAACATCTCCCATGAATAACAGCTACACTATAAGCAACCTGAATTACATGCATTGTGATACGCAAATGCCATTCAAAACTCTCCTGCAGTATACCCAATGAAGTTGACATATTCCTCCACAGGGGTGAATGGTCTGAATGAGTTTTGGTTTCCTTTGCACTTCACAAGTGCTTTTCAGAAATAAGAGCCAGCTATCTTATTCTCCTGCTAGCCTCCCTTCCCTGCTTAGAATACTAATCTCATGAAGCTCAGGTCAAACTCCAGTATTAAATATCTAAAGCAAGGACAATGAAAGTGCATTTTTAATCACTGCAGTCCATTTGAAGACCTTCCAAACTTTTCTACGACATGCCAGAAGTAATTATTCTGGTATTTTTCAGCCAGAGCAGGTATTTTAATGTCACTATCTCCCTGTCAGCAGAATACTTTAATCCACTCTATTAATCTGATCACACGCAAATCTAATGCACACGTACTTGCTTAGAGGAAAACTGACCAAGATGAATTTGGATTGAAAAAAAATAAATCCTATGTAAGGTGGGGAGCAGCTCGGCGAACAGAAACGAGACAGCAGCCAGCTGGTCTCACTGTTTGAGAGCCCCAGAAATGCCCAGCTCTGCAAGACGCTGCCCAGGCCAGCAGCTGGGCACGGGCACGGGCGGGCACGGGCACGGGCGGGCACGGGCAAGCCCGGCGGTTATGCCGCCGCCGCCATCACCCGCAAACATAATGAACCCGGCTGCTGCAGGAGGCACAGCTCGGGTTTCTGCCCAGACTGCGCCGCCAGCTCCCTAGAGCTGTTAGTCAGGAGGCGACGGACCCAGCAGGCCCAACATGGCCCCATGCAGCCGCTGCCCGAGCTCGGCGCCTGCGCGCTGCGCAGCCTGAGGCAGCGCCGGCCTTCTTCCCTGTCCCGGCGGGGTGAGGGGCCCGCCCGCACTTACCACGTTGGTGAGGATCTCCTGCCGGCGCGGCGAGGCGCTGGCCAGCACCACTCGCTTGCTGACGAGCTTCCCCAGCACCGGGTTCAACACCATGGCGGCCGCGCGCCTCGGACTCCCGCTCCGCGCAGTGTGGGGCGGGGTGGGTGGTGGTGGTGGCCGACTTATACTGCGCCGAGGCCGCGGGGCGGAGCCGGACCCGGACCAGGACCGTCCCGGTGAGCTGCGGAGTGCCCGCGGAGCTAAGGCGGGCGGGTAACTGCGGCGCCTGGGCAGAGGACTGGGTAGTTCAACCCGCCCGCCCCCAGCGTCCCCCGCTGCCTGTGGACTTTGGAGACCTCACGGAAGCGGGCAGTGTGGTACCTGTGAGGGGCAGGGCAAGTAACTGTACAGTGCCTAACGAACGGCTGGCGGCTTAAATAAAGAGGAGTGGAAAGCAAGGGCGTACTTTATTTCGTGGGAGCCACGTTTAACACTCACCTCTCTAATTATGTACTAGTGTTAAAAAATATGTCCAGTCACAGCAATGTCAGTTTGCATTGAATAATTGTGTCCCTTGATATCTATCTTGTGGGCGGTCTGCTTCTCCACGTGTATTAGGGATTGTCAAATGCTGTTCCCAAGGTGCGGCGCAGTGGGGTTGAGCATAGTCCCAGCAGGTGCGTGCGTGCACACGCACGCGCATACACACATACAAACACACACACACGCTGTGCACCTTTGACGTCTGGACTCGATGGTCTTGGAGGGCTTTTTCTAAACAAAACAATTGTATCATTCTATGTATCTATGGATGCATGGCACACCATACAGAGCAACACAGGCAGGCACGTAACAGCGCTTAGACACAAAAAGCACCAAAGGTCTCTTCTTGTTTCCTGACTGGTTGCCCAGAATGATCTCTTGGTGAAAAACACACCTCACCTACCTACCTACCTACCTACCTACCTACCTACCTACCTTTATGCAAAATGTACCCTTCCAATAGAAGACCTTAGGATTCCTGCGGCATCAGGGAGGGCCTGGGGCAGTGGGCTCTAGTCTCCTCTGTGGTGCTGCTGGGACTGTCTCTACCCTTTGGCTTTTGACTTCTGTCATAGTGCACGTGGATCAGTTATTTGTCAACATAACCTAACAGGTTGTATATCACACTGAGCATCAGAATTTAAATTTTTTTTCATGGGTGACTGACTTGAGGGCAGAATTGAAAATTTCCCTAGAGACATTTCTTCCTCAGTCAAAAAGTACTAAGAACCTAGGGAAATTATACTAACTTGGAAACAGAAAGAAAATGCTTACAGTAAGTACAGCTATGAATGCAGGCAGCTCTCCTCTGCAAAACCATAATACTGAAAATAGTTTTGAGATAACTGGAGAGCAAACTAGGAAAAAAGGACCTGTGTGAAACGGAAATAATCCATGCTGGTCATAGAGCTTCTTCTTTCTCACTTATTTTTGAGACTGGGAAGTGCAACACTGCTTTTTACAAACAAGAAGATATGAAAGATGCTACAGAAATGGAAAACAAGAGTATCATATGATACTGTGCTGGTTTGAGGCTAATTGGAATATTTTAATGGAGAAAATTACAGGCTGTGAAAGGAAAACAATGGGCATGTCCACTCATAGACTTGCTAAGATGCATAAGAATAAGAAGACATAGATAAGACTCTTGGGCTTGGAGAGTCTCGGTCTCTCTAGCTTTCTGCCTTCTCCTCTCTGCCAAGTAACCTAACTAACCACTTTCCTTCTAACCCCCCTGGCCAATCCTCCAAACTCATCTTGCATGTGAGCCAAACCTTAGGGTAAGGTGGAGGGGTGGGGAGAAGGTGGAAGGGTGGTTGGGAGCCCCTCCTGGGGACTCTGATTTCTGNCTACTAACACGATTTTTGACTGAAGATAAAGAATCTCATCAAATAACAGAAACATGTTTCCTCACACACATAGGACAAAGATGTGGAGTTATTCGTCTTGGAAAAATATTACATCCTTACCCCAATGTCTGCAAGTTTAGCATAATTGTAAATCTTAGTATGTGTATATCTCCAACATGGCTACAATACTAATCAAAGAAAGGAAAATTGCAGTTTCATGGATGCTTCTAGCACTTGGGACCCCAACTTATGCAAAGTCATCTTTCTATGCTATCTATGCCTTGTTTTGTGTGGGTTACAGGCAAGATTGACAAACTAAATTCAGATATTCCAGAGGAGCAAGACAGTAATTGTAATGAATGATCTCTCTGGACAATCTGTGTGTCCCTTCCAGGATTCCTCGTCTTGGCAGGTGTAGGCAGGATGTTTTGCAATGTGCAGTCTCAGCACAACATCATGCTGGCTGTGAGGTGGAGGCATTTAGAGCCTGTTCCTGGTAAACTCAAAGCAGCGTAGTTTCCAAGCAAAGAAACCCCAAGTATCAGAGTTTGTTACTTTGTGGCAGAGCCAGCCCATAGTTTAGCACAGCATAATGCTGCAGAAGACAGTAAGGCAGTGAGGCATAACACTACCAGAAGCAGAATGCATTAGCAGCAGGCAGCAGCAGACATGAATACAATGGCAGAGCAGGTTTATCTCTTTTTATCAATACAGCACTAGGCGAATAGGCCTTTGGACACAGAATAGCCAATCAGAATGGCAGATAGCCAAGCTTCACCATATTAGGTGAAGCCATAGGCTTGCTTTATCCAAATTTGGGAAAAACACAGGCCTTGCATGAGGCAGGCACAAGCCAACCGTGGATACCTTGTTTGCTATAGGATGTAAACAGGAGTAAAACAAGGCTGGGCAGGCCAGAGTCCTCAGACTCAGTGGCTCCAGGTTCTTTGTCGTCTTTCCCACAGTTTCTTCTCCCCACAACAGAATGAGGGAGAGCAGAAAAACACGTCTGGGCAAGCTAGGATGTATACAATTTTGGCCTATTCAGGCCTACCACAACAATAATGCAAAGTTTTCCATCTCAAACCAATGGACCTTATTTTCTTCTTTTTCTCATTTTATTCAGTCTTTCATTCAACTTTTTTTCCACTGGCATAGAAACAAAGCAATGAAGTTGTAACTCTGACCCAACACATACACATAAAGAGTGGACTTGACCTGTTCCTGACAATTTGTTTGGAGATAGACACAGATCTGTCTCTAGTGATCTCTAGGGCCTGTAGAGATGTGTACAAACTAATTAATCTTTTATAAATGTGGCAACCTATTAAGACAAACTTGACTTGCCTCCCTGTGAAGGTTTGGGAGTTCCCCACCCCCCCACACACTTTGTAAAATGACCCAGACTAGAACTCAGACGGCTGGAAGTTAAATGATGAAGCTATACTTACAGCTTTGCACAATGTACAGCAGATATTTACACTATATACAGAATATTTACAGAAATATATAAGTAGAAGGTAATACAACAACACAACACCCCTCCCAGAAATCAGAGACCCCAGGAGGGGCTCCCAACCACCCTTCCACCTTCTCCCCACCACTGTACTTTACCCCAAGGTTTACCTTACATGCAAGGTAAATTAGGAGAATCAGCCAAGGAGGGTTAGAAGAAAAGTGGTTAGTGAGGATTAATCAGCAGAGGAACCAAAGCCCAGAAGCTGCTAGATCGCCCCAGCAGCTCCTGTTCCAGCAAGCGACAGAGAGAGACTCGCTTATCTATTGTTTTGGTTAGTGTTCCCAAACGATTCTCCAGCAAGCCTATGAGTGAAGTAGACATCATGATGTTTTCCTTTCACAGCCTATAGTGTAATTTTCTCTATTAAAATATTCTAATTAGCCTCAAACCAACACACTCCTTTTGCTGAATTCTGCTTGGGTGCTGCTCCTCTGATTTGCACAACAGATCTTTTAAAGATTAAGTAAATAAATAAAGTGTAATGGATATAGATTATTTTCTATGAAAGTTCAGACAATGTCCAAAAATATAAACCACTGTATTTGTTATGTAATAGCAAAGAAGATGAGTTTGGCTTTTTAATGATTTTAAGGAATAGTAATTACTACATTTGGTATTCTGATAAACTTACATGACAGAATGATTTAGTTTGTTTAAAAGGTAAAACCATGAAGCTGTTGACATGCATGTTTTCATTTACTGTTATGTCATTTATGTAAATAAGTGTAAATGGTGTAAATGTTAATCCAAAGAACCCGGTGAGAAATGCTAAACCACATCATGTAAATTATTACAGTTGAGAGAGGCTTGGCAGTTATTCAGTATTAACTACTCCACAGCAACCTAGCAAGAGCCAGGCAGAACAAGTATAAGACTGCAGCAAGCTGACTAAAATGAAAATCAATGACACCAGCAGTTATCAGAAATGTTTCTGTCTTCTCTGGCTGTGCTAGTCAAAGATTAGCTTGTCCAAGGCTGGTTATGAAACTGTTGACTTTTTCAATTATCCATGGTATTTTGAACAAAAGCAAAATTGCAGTTAGAGCTCTGAAGTGCAGAGACCTTTCCTTGATATATTTCTTTTTTTCCCCTATTTTTCTGGACTTTTCTGTGCTCATATTTCTGTGATGGCCATCACAGTAATACCTGCAAGTATATAAAGAACACTGATGATCAAATTATAGTGCCTATTTCTACATGTATTGCAATGAGTGGACTTTCAGCCTGGATGTATTATTTAGCTCAGTCACCTGTACAAGCACAAGATCAACTTGTTTGGGGGACAGGTTTCCTTTGGGAAGATGTTAGTGAAGCCTAGGGACATTGCTATGGAAAAAAATAAGGTTTTGTCTTTCACGAAGCAGCTTGGATTTTTCTAGTGTAATCTCATTCATTGCAAGAGCTCAGATTTATACTTTTAAACAACACTTTTTCTGCCTTGGAAATCCTTGTCATAGTCTGATATGTCTGCACAGTTCATGAAAAAATTAGTATCTCTAGTTTCTATTACTGTAGGGAAAAGAACATGAGTGATTTTCAGATGTATTCTGTTTCACTTGCTAATCATTAGATTTCCTCTGTTTAGAAACATAATTGTGTCATTTAACATCACCCGTGCTGTGTTTTATTTTTATCTTTTTTTATATACACCTGGTAACAAATATTTTGTTTGTTTATAAATATGTAAAGCATGAGTGCCAGGAGGATGGACCCAGGCTCTTCTCTGTGATGCCCAATGACAGGTCAAGGGACAACAGGTGGAAGCTGAGGCATAGGAAGTTTCATTTAAACATGAGGAGGAATTTTTTCCCTATGAGGGTGACAGAACATTGGAACAGGCTGCTCAGAAGGGTCATGGAGTCTCCATCTCTGGAGATATTCAAAACCTGCCTGGACACCTTCCTGTGTGGTCTGGTATAGGTGACCCTGCTCTGGTAGGTGGGTTGGACTAGATGATCTTTCAAGGTCTCTTCCAGCCCCTGACATTCTATGATTCTATGATTCTTTCCCCAGTCTTACCATTTAGCTCTATGATCTCACACACTATTTTTTAAGAGCCCACATCAATGCAGTTTTCCTCTGCTCAGGTCAGAATGTTCCTTCTTCTTTTCTATCCATTACAGAAGATCTGCAATGGTTTGGTGTGTCTATATAATCACTTCCTAGAATTTACTTTCTGTTGTGTGATAGTGGTGATAGAAACTCATAAAGGTATTTTGGGGAAACCAAGGGAAGTCGGATTAAATAAGATTTTAAATTAAATACATGAGCCATATAGTATATAATGTTCTTGAAAAATGTTTTTACAATATGCTTAATTTGAAGATGTTTATTCTACACAGTTATCAAATGTGAGGAAACTTCATAGCTGTTGAGGGAAGGCAGTACACCTAGTATTAAGAGGAGTACCAGCCTGTCTCTCAGATTTCATGGGACAAGGAGAAACAGCTACATCAAAATGGATGTAGCAATGCCCTTATAGAATGTGGCCATTTGTAAAGCATCTTTTAGCAATGCAGAAATCATTATCCAAGCCGCACTGAAGCATCCTTTGCCAGCATGTTTAAATAGCATATTTACCTTTGGAGAGTAATTAAAGAAGGAATGCCAGGGATTCAGACTAACTGCTTTGCTTTTGTCCTCTGCCACAAAGAATGTATTGCAAGGTGGAGAAACCAACAGATTGGAAAGAAAGGAACATAGAATGACAAGTTCTGTCCCTATATTGTCCAAGATGATGAGCAGCAGTGTGGTGCTTTGGCCCTTGGATGGGGGCCAAATTACCCACCAAAGCCACTCTATAATAAGTTAGTAATAAGATAGAAGTAATTTATTAATAATGATAATAAGCAGAAGCTATGCACCGAAAGCAAAAGTGAAGAGTGATGTTATTCTCTGCTTCCCATAGGCAGACAGTGGTCAGTCTCAGGAAGCAAGACTCAACAGCCTTGGACAAAGCTCAGAGGCTGTTACCAACTAACATTCCATTCAGTATTCTTACCACAGCCTAAACAATCATCGGTGCAAAGAAACAAGCAGGGCCAGAGGGAGATACAGTGGGAAAAGCAAGCAAGCAAGGGAGCAAGAGCAGTCTGAACCTCAGATTATACAGGAAAATCATAAACCAATGAAATGAGATAAATATGTCTTCTGTTCTGTTCAACACCTTTTGGGATGTACTCTTAAATTCTCTCAAAAACCTTTATTTACAATTAAGACACTAGTCTTAAATTGTGACACTCCGGGGCTCCAAGGTGTAAGGTCCTGCACCTGGGTAGGCACAATCCCAAGCACAAATCCAGACTGGGTGGTGAATGGTTGGAGAACAGCCCTGAGGGAAATGTCCTGGGGGTCTGGGTTGATGAAAAGCTCAACATGAACCTGCAGTGTGTGCGTGCAGCCCAGACAGCAACTGAGTCCTGGGCTGCATCAAGAGCAGTGTGGCCAGCAGGGCAAGGGAGGGGATTCTGACCCTTTATTCTCATCAGACCCCACCTGGACATTCTGGAGCCCTCAGCACAAGGAGGACATGGAAGTGTTGGAGTGGGTCCAGAGGAGGGCCACAAAGATGATCAGAGGGCTGGAGCAGCTCTTCTATGAGGACAGGCTGAGAGAGTTGGGGCTCTTCAGCCTGGAGAAGAGAAGGCTTTGAGGGGACCTGATAGTAGCCTTCCAGTATCTGAAGGGGGCCTACAGGAAGGCTGAGGAGGGACTATTGACAAGGTCTTGCAATGCCAGGACAAGGGGCAATGGGTTTAAACTGGCAGAGGGGAGATTTAGACTGGATGTTAGGAGGAAGTTCTTTGCAGTGAGGGTGATGGGGCACTGGAACAGGTTACCCAGGGAGGTTGTGGCTGCTCCCTCCTTGGAGGTGTTCAAGACCAGGTTGGACGAGACCTTGAGTGAGCTGTACTAGTGGGAGGTGTCCCTGCCTATGGCAGGGGGTTTGGAACTAGATGATCCTTGAGGTCCCTTCCTATTCTACCATTCTATGATTCTATGATCCATCGTGGAGCTCTTAAGAATAGGTACATGATTTAAACCTCCACAAGAGGGCAGTGCATACCATATTTTTTTTAAAAAGTGTTTTCTTGCTTCCTTTAAATTTCAAGCAGGTGTAGAGAACTATAACTTTTCAGGAGTAAAGCCCATGCACCACAAATACTCGAAGCCACGGGTTTAAGTATAAGGATCACTTAATATAACTGAATAGGGATGTATGTGTGTGTATATATAGGAACAATCAAGGATAATGCTATTACCAATAGGTAAAGTGAAGCATTAGAACTTGAGCTATAAAGAGGCATCATAAACACATTATTAGGGACTGAGATGTGTTTGTAATAGAGCTTAAGGCCCCATCAGCAATTTTACATGTTTGTAAGGATAGGAATTATTCCACCCAAATAACTTTAGTGAATATAAGAATAAAAATATCAATACTGCCAGGCTCATTTTTTGTTCTTTGTCATCTGAGTCTGATCAGAGTTATCAACTCTGTTTTATCTTCATTTTATACTCCTTTAAATATTTAGTTTTAGCAGCAATATATGTGGGAAAATTCTCTTGTTAACAAAGCTCAAATTTATTGACATTTTAGGTGAAGATGTACAGAACAGTTTGTATTGTTCGTCAGAATGGGGTCAGATACTGATGCATTCTGCATATATTGTGGAATGCAAGGTGTAATAAGGAAAGGAGGAATGTCAGCCTGTGGACTGGGGAACTGGGGAAACTAAACCATGCATGGTATTGTGCTGAAACCTTTTGAAGGAGACACAAAACACTTCACTTCCATAGAAGGATTCTAATTGAGAAGATGAACAGACTATGTAAATGAGAAGGAACTTCCAGTCATTTAACTCATATATTTTCCCATATTTTCTGAAGCCATATGAGTTTTGAGAGACGAGAAAGACCTGCAGCCTATTTAAGTGTTTGCTGAGATGCCCAGTGTAGTGGTGGTTCTGGGATTTACCCATTCACCCCTCTCCCCACTTCCACCATGAATTCACCCAGACAAGACTCAGATGGCTGGAAGTTAAGGAATGAAGCTTTATATTCACAACTTAGCACAATATACAGACATGTATTTACAATATATTACAGATATTTGCAACTATATACAGAAATACACAAGTTAAAAGTAATACAGAAACACAATACCCTTCCCAGAAGTCAGAGAGCCCAGGGAGGTCTCCCAACCACTCTTCCACCTTCTTTCCACCCCCCTCTCTTATCCCAGAATCTGCCTCACATGCAAGGTGAGTTGGAAGGATTGGTAAGGGAGGGGTTAGAAACAGAGTGATTAATTGGGTTACACAGGTGCAGCTAGAAGCAGTTAATATGGCAGAAACCAAGGAGAAACACAGACTCCAACTCCCTTATCTGTTTGTGTCCTTGTTTTTATACATCTCAGCAAACCTATAAGTGAATTAGACATCGCCATTGTTTTCTTTACACAGCCTACAGTCTAATTTTTCTCATTAAAATATTCCAATTAGCCTCAAACTAGCACATCCAGGAATGAGATTTCTCAAGTCATGAGCCTACATGGCTTTCCATCAGATGAATAAATTGCTGCTACATGAATGAAGGTGGGAAAATCCTAAGACACCTGCCAAGAAGAAAGTAACAGTCCTGAAATATCAACATTGCTTTTGTGGTGTGGTAACACAGAAGTCTACCAAGATCTGGATGTCTGAGTGTAACCAACAGCCAAAGCAGCTGTAATGTAGATTCAGAAACAGATGTAGCAACCGAAACAGTAAGACACTTAGAACCACACTTGGTATCTGCTTTTGGTGAGATAAGTTGTACCTTTTGTGCCAGGCACTCTCACATTTCCAGAGATCTGAGTCCCTCTGTGAGATGTTTGCTCTGTATTTTGGTAGTGGTTTATTTGTCTGTTAATCACATTCCTTTCCTTACAACAGAGATCTGGAAATTTGTTGCTGCTTACAGCAGCAAAATGGGGTAGTTTTTACCAGGAGGTGAGGCGTTTGTTGAAGGATCATATAAGTTTATCATTACCTGAGTGTGAAGGACTGCTTCATCAAGGGAATTGGACAGGGTGACCTCCAGACCTCTTTTCCGGTCTCAACCATCTTGTAACGTCAGTAAGTCAAAGTGAGAAAGAGCCAAGCTTGTGCCACAAGGGGAGCCTGTGGCATGATTAACTCCCTCCCTTACTCTGGGATAGCTTCCAAAACAGTAGCAAGGAAAGCTCACTGCTCAGTTCCCATAGGCAGTGCTCCAACAAAGAGTGTGGAAGAGGCCAGGCTCCATGGCAGTTCTGGCAAGCTTTACATGGGAGTGTGAGACTGACTAGAGTGTGACTAAGGGGATGTCTAGCTTATGTTGTCCTGCCTCAAACACTGGCCTTTCAAGAAAAAAAAAACCAAAAACAGGGCAATCATGTAATATCTTCCTAATACTCCTCCAGCCTCTGACCATTTTGGTCTTGGGGTTTTCATCTTTGTAGTTTTCTTATTTAGAAAACTACAATGAATTTATTTTTCAGGTGCTTTTCTAGTCTTTTTGTGGACCCATATACTATGTGCATCCACAATATCCTTGCTAGTTCCCCAATTATACTATGAGTTATGAGAAGAGATACTAACTTCTTCTGGGTTTGAGTTTGGATCTTATTAGCATACTATGTTATTCCCCAGTTATTCTTTGGGAAAAGGCAACAGAACTCATCCCAATGAGCTTCCACATTTTTGTAGATTTCTTTCTTGCCTACCCTATATTGTCTCTTCTGATCAGAGGAGACCTCACAAGGTTTTAAATTCATACTTTAGATCATCCACAGGGCAAACATAACACCCATCTTCAAGAAGGGTAAAAAGAATGACCCTGGAAACTACAGACCAGTCAGCCTCACCTCTGTGCCTGGCAAGATCATGGAGCAGATCCTGCTGAAAGTCCTGCTAAGGCAAATGGAAAACAAACCAGAGGTGATTGGTGGGAACCAGCATGGCTTCACCAAGGGCAGATCTTGCCTGACAAATTTAGTGGCTTTCTATGATGAAGTCACAGCGACAGTGGACAAGGGAAAGGCAGCTGATGTCATCTACCTGGACCTGAGTAAAGCATTTGACTCTGTCCCACATGACATCCTGGTCACCAAACTGGAAAAGCATGGACTTGATGGATGGACCACTCGCTGGATAAGGAATTGGCTGGATGGTCGAACCCAGAGAG
>VWZE01022783.1:748354-810957 GCA_013396675.1 Eubucco bourcierii | reverse complement strand
TAAAGAAAAAGATAAATTTCAGTATAACCTCCAAAAAAGTTTCTGCCATAGGAAAATGCTGAAAACAACATTGATAGTGAGAAAGCTGGAATTGAGCAAAAGTGGATAGTGAAGGGACTTCAGCAGCAAGGTGGAACCATGAACTGCTTTATCAACACACAGATTTACAAAATGTAAGTAAATTAACTGAATTTCTGTCTGGTAGATTAGGAAGAGCAACCATTTTTTCTTTGGAGGTCCTCATGCAAGCAGGCATTTTGGGGCATGAGCTGACAAAGAAGCACAGAGCCCTGGACACACACCAGAACATATTCAGTGGACTTGTCTCTTTTAGCACATATGAGGTGGTTTAGAAACTTTGCCTTTGTCTGTCCCGAGTACATACTCTGTAGCAGTTGTCTTTACTAGCACACAGGCAGTTGCTGAGATGTGAGAATTAAAATGTGACACAGTATATACAAACAAGATAAAGAAGGATGTTTCAGAGGAATCCCAAGCAGAGGGGTTGTGGAGCCTCCCTCTCTGGATATAATCAAAACCCATCTGGACACTGTGTTCCTGTGTGATCTGGTATAGGTGATCCTACTCTGGCAGAGAGGTTGGACTAGATGATCTTTCGAGGTCCAGTCCAGCCCCTGATATTCTGTGAAACATAGGACTGAACAATTAACCCACTGTAATCTATGTCCAGGGTATTTGGTAGATCTCCTATTCTCAAACCTTGCTTCCAATTTTTCTTTTCTTTCTGTTTGCCCACTTGAAAGAATGTTTCTGATGTCTGACTATAGGGACAAGTTTTCATCTGTTTCTGCTGACGCGGGGTCACTCCAGTCTGTGGCTGAATTCTCATATAACCAGCTGAAAATCTGGTTAATTATCCACACCATTGCCGTAAGAAAGATAAACTCACTGTCTGTGCACAATGTAAAGCTGCATTCTCTGCTGAGGGGAGTGGTGCTTCTGCATATAGCCTGTAGTGAACTGGTGAAAATGACCTGTTGATACCAATCACATACAAGCAGCATCATTGTTACTCTAGTAGGGTAATGTGAGAAAATCTCTTTTCTTAAATAAATCATTCCCCGCTGTCCTCTGAAATTGATAATTTCAAGAAATTAAAATTGTCATCCATTCAGCAGCTGAAGCAGCCTCAAACATTATCAGTTCTAGCTTTCACTGTAGGAGACATTTTACTATATAAAATGGAAATAGGTAATATGAGTCAAACTAACCTTTTCAATGGTTGGTGTGGTTTGGTTCTGTTGAACAGCTGGGTGAGTGTTGTGGTGAGTTCACAGTGGCTATACATTAATGGTAAAATGACAAGCTATTTTTTGCTTGTTCTTTTATAGAAATCCGACAACAGAGAAAGCGACACATTAAAAAATAAACAACCAAAAAAAACCTCACCACACTGCTTAGACAATTAACTCCCCCACCCCAAATCCAACCTCAGTGTATGCTGCAATTCTTATACAGTAATATTCCCCTTTCACAGAATCGTGATCCTTTGATTAATCACTGAGGTTATACAATCTGAAAATAACTTCCATTCTAAACTTGTCCTTTGTTTTCATGCTGTAAGACTAATTCCAAGGCATTCCAAGGCAACTCTATTTATCAGTTTTGGATTTGCTTCAATGCCTTTCTGAATAAATTCAGTTCTTTTTTCTTAACAGAAAATACTGAAGTAGGATGCACAATGTAAGTATGGTTTGAGTTCTGTCACTGGAGGAAGGCATTTTGAAGGCAGCCATTCAAAAAGAAATGTTTTCTCTGTCTTCTCATGGATCTCACAAGTGCCTTTCTTCTGGATATTTAAGGCTAAAAAACACTTTCTTGCCTTTGCAAACAGACCTTTACTCCCTCTAATCCGTCCATAGGTCCACTTGACATTGACCTGGCTGACATGGTCCTGCCAGAGAATAAGCTTTCTCTTCTGGTTTCCAAACTGTCACTGAGCAATACCTTAGGACGAAACACTTGCATGAATTTCTGGTAAAATTCTTTGGATGCAAAATAATAAATGAATGGATCTATGCAGTTGTTGAGGCAACTGAGGCACAAGGTGAGCTTGTAGGCAGGGTACAAACTCCTGCTATAAAATAGGCGGCTGATCATATGCACAAGTAGAATAAAGTTATTGGGGGCGAAGCAAGTGATGAATACCAGAAGGACTATAATGGCTAGATATATGGATCTAGTCTTCTGCCTGTTGCCATATCTGCTCGATGTCAGAATCAGCTTCCGAATGATGCCAATATAACATCCAACTGTTATAATGAAAGGGACCAGGAAAAGCACGACAAACAGCGTGAGGAGAAAGGCTACCCAGGCTGCAAAGTTGGGCAGCATGTCCCATTTGAGAACGTCAAAACAGGTTATAATACCCAGTTCTTTCACTTCATAGGTCAGATCTGTGCTTTCTAGTGGGTAAAAGGCTAATAGCAAGAAAATCCACATACCCAGGCAGGCAGCAAAGGCATATCTTTTTCTTCTCCACTTGATTAACTTCATTGGATATACCACACCCATGTACCGCTCAATGCTGATACAAGTCATGGTCAGTATGGAAGAATACATGTTGGAGTAGAACATCACAGTCACAAGGCTGCAAAGGGTCTTGCCAAAGCTCCAGTGATTGCTTTGGATGTGATAAGAAATCTGGAAGGGAAAGCAGCTGGCCAGCATGAGATCTGTGATGCTTAGGTTGATCATGAAGATAACAGAAGGTGTTTTGGGTTTGATGTGCCAGCAGAGCACCCAAAGGGAGAACAAATTGCCAGGGATACTGATCATAGCCACCATTGTATACACAACTGGAAGGGTGACGGAGATAGTTTTATTCTGGAGCATTGCCAGCGTTTCAATGTCCAGGCGAGATCCGTTTTTAACCATTATTCACAAGGGGGTTGTTGATTCTTAGAAGACAACTGGATCATATCATGAACAGTTGGCTTAAAAACCTAGAAGACAAACATCAAGAGAGATGTTTATCAGTATATCAAAACAAATTAAGAACATACTTCTTTTATTAATCAAACTAAGAAAAAGTCCTATGTGGTTTGACGGATTGTCTCTGTGTGAACTGAATCCATTAAAATTGCTTCCTGAAAACTATCTCCTCCCTCTGAATCATGGTAATATTTTATGAATCTCACTTCTTCCTGGCTTTGAACAGCTACTTTTTCCCTGTTGGTGTGCTTATACTTTTTCACAGTTATACATTGTAACAACTTTTATATTATTGTAAAATAAAGCCATGCATGACAAATTGAAATGAATACCTACATGAGAACACTATGCCATAGGATCTTCGTGAGCTAGGTCCATCCTGTCTGCTGTAGATGTCATGACCTTGCTTCTTGTAATACACAATATTTTCTTACTTTCTTTTCCCCCTAATCAAATGATGAGCCATTACAAATAACTGTTGAATTTTTCACTTTATTTTTTTTTTTCCCAGTTAGGGAGAGGAGAAAATGTAATCAATTTTTCTTAGTACATTCATCATATAGAAAAAGTTTTATGGTTTTTTTTGCCTTAATCTTCATTCACAACTTCTCTTCTCACACCTGAGTTGATGGAGCACAAAAAGTGGGCCAGGGAAGCAAAGTCCTTCCCACTATAAGAGAGGATTAGGTTCATGACCATCTGAGGAACCTGAACACATAAGTCTATGGGACCTGACAAAATGCATCCCGCAGTCCCAAGGTAACGGGATGATGTAGTTGCCAAGCCACTCTCCATGATATTTGAAAAGTCCTGACAGTCAGGTGAAGTCTCTGATGACTGGAAGAAGGAAAATATTACAACTATTAAAAAAAAAAAATGTAGAAAAGAGATTCCCAGGAACTACCAACCTGCTAGTCTCATTTCTGTGTCTGGGAAGGTAATGGAATACCTGAAACCTATTCTAAGACACATGGAGAACAGCCATGTGAGACAGCCAGCATGACAGTCCTGCCTGATCAACCAAGTGACTACATCAGTGGAAAAAGGGTGGATGTCATCTATTTGAACTTCTGTGAGACCTTTGACAAGGCACACCACAACATCTTTCTCTCTACATTGGAGAGGTATGGATTTGATGGATGAGCTATTTTGTAACTAAGGAACTGGTTGGGTAGTCTCATCCAGAGGGTAGTGATCAATTCTTCTGTGTCCAGACGGAGATTGATGACAACTGATGTCCCTCAGAGATTGATACTGAGACTAGCACTGTTTATACCTTTATCAATGACATAGTGAGATCAAGGGTACCCTCAGCAAGTTTGCTGAGTGATTAAGCAACAGAAGAGTGGAGAGCCATCCAGATGAACTTGGGTAAGCTCAACAAGCTCAACTGCAACAAACCCATGTGAACCTCTGAGGTAGAATAAGGCCAAGTGCAAGGTCCTGTACTTGGGTTGGGGCAATCCTCAGTATCAATACATAATAGGTGATAAAGGCATTGAGAGCAAAATTGTGGAGAAGGGCTTAGGGATACTGGTAAATGAAAAGCTGCACATAAACCAGCAGTATGTGCTAGAAGCTCAGAAAGCCAACCATATCCTGGGTTGCATCAAAAGAATCATAGCCAGCAGGTTGAGCAAGGTGATTTTTCCCCTATACTCTTCTCTGTTGAGACCTCACCTAGAGTGTCTAGTTCTGGGGTCTGCAGCATAAGAAAGACATAGACCTATTGGAATAAAGGTGATGTGGGGGATGGGACACCTCTCCTCTGAAGAAAGGCTGAAGGCGTTGAGGTTGATTAGTTCTGAGAAGAGAAGGCTTTGAGAGGAGTTTGCTGTGGCCTTTCAGTACTTAAACGGCGCCTATAAAAAAAGATAGGGACAATCTCTTTAACAGAGCCTGTTGTGATAGGACAAGGAGTAATGGATTTAAAATAAAGGAGAGTAAATTAAAAACATATATCAGAAAGAATTTTTTTACAGTGAGGGTAGTAAAACACTGTAACCGGTTGTCCAAAGAGGTGGTAGATGCCCAATCCCCTGATACAAAGCCATGTTGGATGGGGTTTTGAGCATCCTGATCTAGTTAAAGATGGGATTGGATTAGATGATCTTTAAAGGTCCTTTCCAACCAAAAGCTATAATTGAGAACCAGGTACAGATTACAGTTGCTTGGACTGTTTTACAGGCTGAAGGGACCAGGCTAAAGAAGTAACAAGCATGCTTCTGATGAAAAGATACTGAGGTTCAGTTTTTGCAAGGTATAAAGGAATAAGAAATGTTCTCTTTGCAGCTGTCTTATTGCCATCACTTTTAATTCTGCAAAATTAGTTTCAGTTTTGCAGTCTGCAAAGCAAAATTATGCTTTCACTCTCTGGGCTTTCTTGGCAGACACAGTAGTTTATGTTTTAGGTCATTTATTTCATACAATGCAGCATTTATCAGCTGCAAGTAAGAACTCGTGTCTCAGTGTGCTGCATGCATGCATGCTTACTTTCATCCAAGTATATGGATGCAATTTTGCAGTGCAGGGACAAAAATGAAGATATGACAATGAATGACTGGAAAGGTAAAGATCAGAGCAACTCTAAGTTCTGTGATGACAGGCAATAGGGACCTGAAAACAGTGTCAGGCCAAGGCAACCAATAACTGTGGGCACATCTACCTATTTAATAAAAGAGGGGCAGACAGCAGGTTCCAACTTGATGGTTTCAAGCACCAGCACCTTTAAAAGCTAGATTTAAAAAAAAAAAAAAAAAGAAAGAAAAAGAAAAAGAAAAAGAAAAGGTAGGTGCCAGTCAGTTGGTGTCAGTCAATTTCAGATCTATTTAAACAAGACCACTAATGTAGTTGCAAGATCATAGCCCATGAGCAATGTAACAAGTGAGAGGTTAGCCCTAGGTGCTGGCTAACTCTACCTGGAAATAGTCATTCTAACAAAACCCTGCGATTTCCGTCAGAGGCTTTTACTGAACAACTTGCTAGACCTTTCACAAATTGACTGTTGATGGTTCTTGAAACCTGGCAAAGGTCTTCAGTCTCTACTGAAGACTATAGTGTAGTAGAGATATTAAACTCTAAAAAGAAACTGAGTGCAGATCCAGAAAAAGCACAGCTACATCAGCAAGAAGCTCAGTAAGAATTTATTTCTTTTTGTTTCTTGATCTGATCAATTTGGCATAGTGCTTTAAATGTTAGCTAAAAGTATACAGAAGTAGTGAGAGTCAGAATCAAATAAATTATGGTGACTAATGTTACCAGTCTTTCAGGAGCTTGCAAATGAGTTGTTATAAGTCCAGAAAACAGGCACATGAAAATAGGAATTGCAAACAAGTGAGAGATGTGGTCCTATTATATCATGCACACTATGTTTCAAGTAATGAGCATGTCACACGACCACAATTGCAAAAAAACTTTGAGCTTAATATATTGCAGATGAAATTCAGGTCTTGTTAGTGGAACTGTATAAAGAATAAAACCAACTCTTCAGTTTTCAGGGGAACTTGAAAGAGCTCACACCGACACAAGGCTCTTGAGCGAAATCCTCAGTACTCTCCATTTAAACTCTTCTATCTATGGCTTACCAATAGTAAATACTTCCTTAGTCATGAGCTCAAGTGCCTTAAAAGTGTTTCTGAAGTGGTGTACCTTTGTTCCTAACAACCCTAAACCTAACCCCTCCCCCCACCCCACAAAAAAATAAAAATTGAAGTATGGGGCTCTTTGCAAATCAAAGATGTCTACTCTCACAGACTATGGGATCTCACCCCTAGATACAATTCCTATAGAAAATGTATGTATTTAGAACGTAGGTGTATAGGTGAATTTTTCACTGTCACTCAGGTCATACAATTATTGAATGGCTCTTGCATTTGGTTTTGTGCTGGGGCAAATCAGAAATGTCTTTTCTTCTAAACTTGTTTATTCCGAGAGCACAACCTGTTGAGAAAGAGATTAAAAAATGCACACATAGGTGCTGCATCAGGAAATTGCACTTGTGGAGCACTGTTGTAAGTAAAACACAACTGCTTCCCAAATTTAGGCATCTCTTGAAGAGGTGTTGAAAGGCACCAGACTTTGTGGTTAGGTGTCCACAAGAGTTTAGGACAGTTTTCAGTAAGCAAGATGTCCATCACAAAGAGCAATAGAAGAACAACGTGGTGGTTTGTTAGTGTTTCCTGCAGGGGAAGAAGGGGCAAGCAAAACACTCAAGACTGTAACTGCAAGTCATTCTTGAGGGCAAATAGCCTCCTGGGGAAAAGTGGAGTACAGAGAGGCCTCCTTAAAAATTTGCCTTTCATTTTACCAGATCCTTCCAGGGTCTGATGCTGAATTCTTTGTTCAGGAGAGCCTGGGCTAGCAGAAATTCCTGCTCTGACTCACCCTTACTTGTGCTACTTTGCTTTTTAAATGCCCAGGCTGAAGTGCTATAACTGCTATGTGGCATTTCAATGTACTTTACCTCTCCCATTATTGTATCTATTTCGGTTTAGTGACCACTGTATTTATATTTTCAGCTTGTTCAGGGAAACTTTAGGTCCTTGTGCTGGTTTGAGGCTAATTAGAATATTTTAATAGAGAAAATTACACTATAGGCTGTGAAAGGAAAATGTCATGATGTCTACTTCACTCATACGCTTGCTGGAGAAATTGTTTGGGAACACAAACCAAAACATATAGATAAGTCAGTCTCTGTCTGTCTCTTGCTGGAACAGCAGTTGATGGGGCGGTCTAGCAGTTTCTGGCTCTAACTCCTCTGCCGATTAATTTTCACCAACCACTTTTCTTCTAATCCCCCTGGCCCATCCTCCTAATTTACCTTGTGCATAAGGCAAACCTTGGGGTAAGGTACAGGGGTGGGGAGAAGGTGGAAGGGTGGTTGGGAGCCCCTCCTGGGGTCTCTGGTTTCTGGGAAGGGAGTTGTGTTGCTGTATTACCTTTAACTTGTATATTTCTATATATTGTAAATATTCCTGTATATAGTGTATATATTTGCTTGTACATTGTGCTGAGCTGTAAATAGAGCTTCATCTCTTAACTTCCAGCCGACTGAGTTCTAGTCTGGGTCATTTTACAAAGTGTGGGGGGGGGGGGGGTGGGGGGGGCAGGGAACTCCCAAACCTTCACGGTCCTCCTTCCACTCCAACCACAGTCTCTCTCCGTGTCTTGTGGTTTAACTTGAAAATGTCATAAATTAAGAGGCAAAATAATCTTTATGAGGAATAGAATTAGATTCCTCTTTTGCTTTATGAATTGTTTCCTTTCAATTTCAGGTTTCCAAAACAATTCAAATCTGTGGAGCTTGCATGGATTCTCTGTAAGAGAAACTTTGCTGCAGGAGAATTTTAAAACAACCACTCTCAGTTAACATTTCACATGCATAATCTGCAAAAGTATAGTTCTGTTACATAAATATCACTGTTAGAAAAACGTGGGTTTGCTTTTGTTTTGAGGAGAGCTGTATCTAAACTATAACAGACAAATGGACATATAGGTAGACTGAAGTAAAAACTTAATATGGATTCAATTGAAAAGATACAGTCTTATTGCCATTTACATTTGCCCCCAAGCAACTGAGACAGAAACAGAAATCATAAGCTTTTTTGTTTGCCTCCTTTCTGAAACATCTAGTATATGGGTATAGTTTAGTTTTATATTAGGTACTTGTGCTGGTTTGAGGCTAATTGGAATATTTTAATGAAAAAAATCATAGGTTGTGAAAAGAAAACAATGGTGATGTCTACTTCACTCATAGGCTTGCTGAGATGTAGGGCACAAGCAGATAAGACCTGAGGCCTTGAGTAACCTGTACTAGTGGGAGGTGTCCCTGCCTATGGCAGGGGGTTAGAACTAGATGATCCTTGAGGTCCCTTCCAACCTTACCATTCTATGATTCTATAAGACAGAGAGTCTCTCCCTGTTTCTGGGTGTTGGTGTGTCTTCTGGGCTTCTGTTGTATGACCCAACCCATTCTGCTTCTAATCCCCCTTGCCAATCCTCCAAACACACATTTCACATATGGCAGACTCTTCCATTCTGCTTCTAATCCCCCTTGCCAATCCTCCAAACACACATTTCACATATGGCAGACTCTTGGATAAGATAGAGGGGTGGAAAGAAGGTGAAAGGGTGGTTGGGAGCCCCTCCTGGGGACTCTGATTTCTGGGAGGGGTGTTGTGTTTCTGTATTACCTTTAACTTGTATATTTCTGTAAGTATTCATGTACATTGTGTATATATCTGCTCGTATATTGTGCTAAGCTGTAAATATAGCTTTGTTTCTTAACTTCCAGCCAGTTGACTCTAGTCTGGGTGATTTTCATAGAGTGGGGGGGCAGGGAACTCCCAAACCATCACAGTATGTACAGTCTCTGAAGTAACCCTCACCAAATCCAGGTAGGGTTTTTTTACTTCTGCTCACTGCACAGAAAGCTCACTTGGAGATTCAGTAATGCCAGATTTTCATCCAAGCTAACGGTAAGCAAAGGCAACAGCTGCTTAATGCCTTTTTGACAATCATGATGATTATTTTCCCTTCAATAGACAAAAGACGACAAATAAAACTTTAAAGAGAATACTGAAAATCAAACAGTAAAATAAAATCAGAAGAGGATTGTGTTATTTCTTTGCCATGGAAAAGTAATAGTAAAGACATGTCTCTTTTTTAGGGGACTACTAAATAAAACTAACATTTCCTCTCTTTATCTATTCCCTTCCTGTTGTTGATCTCAAGTGCACCTGTGAAAAAGACTGAAAAGTCTGTGAGTCAAATGAAAACAAGATCTAGCATTATATAAAAAGTTTCATCCTTTGGTTTGTGATATAAGACAGAAAAAAAAATTTAAAATCAAAACTTAGCACACAGTAGAAAGCCTTCCAAAATCTATTCTGTTTATAATTATTGGTTTGCCACCTGTCAAAGCACTATTGTGTAGAATAAAAACGTCTCTTCTCTAATAAATTCTTTGATTGACCTTTGTAACTGAAGATCATAGGATGGCACATTTCAGATTATGGGAAAAACAAACTGAAATGCAATTTTAACTCAGTTGAAACAGATTCAGAATGAAGCAAAATGAAAGTACAGCTTTTGTTGTAAATACTTAGAGAAATTGTAATAATAGTTTTTAATCAACACAGATGTGGCTGGAGAATCTCTTTTGGTTTTCCTCAAAAGGCTGTATTTTTTAAACTTTTTTCCCCCCACTTTCTTTAGTACTGTTACGGAGCCATAACAAGAGTTAAAGGCTGGGAATAGTTTATGTCTACCTAAATGCAGCTGAATTTAATGAAAACATAGGGATCCTCAATATGCAGTGTTTCTTCAACTACCCCATGACTAGTAAGATGAAAGAAAGCACAGAAAACAGACATTTTCTGTTGCAGATAGAGTATGCAGAGTAAAAAAGAGCCAGGAAGGCAAGGAGCCAGCAGGTGGACGCCTAAATTGTGGGAAAAGTGACAAACCTTGATTTATGGCAGAGTAAGGGAGTTGGATATGAAGAGCAAGAAAGAAAAGTACCCTTCTAGACATAGTTATTGTTCCTAAAACATCATTGATTTAATTCAGAAAAACACCTCAGCAAATGTTCCGATCCACCAAACTGAAGAATGTAAATAAGCGCATCTCTGACTGCATGTTCCTTAAAATGAACATGAGCTTTACTGAAAGAGGCTTTGGGTTTTGTCTGGATGGTTCTTTCTCACCTTTGCAATAAAATTTCATGCAAATTTTGGCTTGTAGGGTTTCATTTCTCGTCTCTAAAAGCAAGGGTTTGGTTCACACAATCAAGATCTGAATCTACATCTTCTAAGAAACTTCTTTGTGTTGTGTTTGTGAATCTACATCTTCTAAGAAACTTCTTCCCTGATTTTTTTTTCTGCTTTCTTTTTTTTTTTTTTTTTGCTTTATTCTGAGCATCACCATTGCAAAGATCAGAAACTGTTGCTGAGCCAATAGTTATGTTATCACAAAGGCACTATCTCACTCTAGGCTTTTGCTTATCTTCTTTTTAGAATCAATGCATTTGGGTAATGAGTCTTCTGCCCTCTGTGTGTACAAGCGTTTCTGCACAAACAGAACAAACCTGAAAGCATCTAACTGGATGCAATATCCCTGACCTATATAATTTATCTTTAGAAAAATAAAACTATTTTTCACCAAAGGTCCTTCAGATAAAGGACATAAGAAAAACATATCTACGCCTTCAATGAAAAAAAAGATGGAATATATTTTGCAATTAAATACTTACAGTATAATCACCATATTAATCAAAAACTCTGTGGAGACAAACTTCAATCTTTATCTTAGTACTACTCAAAGTAAACCCTATGGTGGTCATACTCCAGATAGAACATGTTAAAATAAAAGTGTCTTCACTCCATGAGGTTTTCACACTGAGAGAAATGCAGAATGCAAGAAAATGGAGAAGCATTATCAGTTTTAGTATAATGGAGGAACACATTACTGTTCAGTTTGTTAGCTATATCAATCTAGACAAAAGCAGCTTTGTTCCAAAGTGAAGAAAAATAATTATATCATTACTACCTATGAGAGTGCTTCTTTTCTCCAACCTGAGAGAGAGCAAAAGGGCTGTTTCCAAGACTCAACCAAAGAAGTCTTAGTAAGTGTGAACTCTAAATATACTGATGAAAAGCAAACAAACATCACAAGTAAACAGATAAGTAGTAATAGTAACTGTACATAGTTAACTTTAAATTTGCCATGTCTGTTCTGGACTATGCAGTTTTGCTGATAGTTGAGTTTTAGTTCACTTGAATCTTTGCTAACCATAAATTAGTGGAGTCAGGATTCTGTACTGATGTTAGCAACATTCACCTTAATTTACATAAGGTCTTAAAAAACACAACCACTATCAGTTCTGTCAATAACCCTCTTCAGAATGAAACTAGTCAATGTGATCTTAAGAAGTTTGTTTCTGCAGTAGTCAGGTTTATGGAAGTAGTAAGGCTCTGGGCCAGTATAGAAGAAAAAAAACCTTACATCCTCTGAACTACTTACACTACAAAACAGAACAGTTTGCAATTTTCTTCATCAATGTGAAAGGTAGACAGTTTTTTTAAAATTTCATGAGCAAAACCTCAGGTCAATTGTAACCCAACTTGTGTAACTTCACTGATGGATTTTCTAGGTTGGTTTAAATTTGACTCAGAGTAAGCATCCTAAACTGGATTTAAAGAGGTTCCAGTTTGCATCTTGGTCTTTCCTACATTCACAGACTTTGTAAGCCTAATGTTTTTCACAGTAACACAGTATCACAGTATCACCAGGGTTGGAAGAGACCTCAAAGATCATCAAGTCCAACTCATCACCACAGACCTCAAGACTAGACCATGGCACCAAGTGTCACGTCCAAACCCGCCTTGAACACCTCCAGGGATGGTGACTCCACCACCTCCCTGGGCAGCCCATTCCAGTAGCCAATGACTCTCTCAGTCAAGAACTTTCTCCTCACCTCCAGCCTAAACTTCCCCTNGCTCAAGCACCTCAACGTCCTTCTTAAATTGAGGGGCCCAGAACTGGACACAGCACTCAAGGTGTGGCCTAACCAGTGCAGAGTCCAGGGGGAGAATGACCTCCCTGCTCCTGCTGGCCACACTATTTCAGGACGGTATTTTAAAAAGAAATAGCAAAACTGAGGCAACTCCTTCTAAGAATTCAACATAGCAGCTCAGACCACAATTTTATCAGATGGTGCATGGCCCTGGACAACCAACTTGCAAAGGTCCTTTTAGCTACTCTGTCAGACACCTCAGGTAACATGGAGTTATCCTGTGCCAGAAAGCCCTCCTGCAGGTAGATTGCCTTTGAATTATGGCAAGATGGTGAAGATTTATGTTTTTATAGAACTTTGACCACAGAAAGTTCCTGATGAAGTCTCAATTTAAATAACACATGAATGGATTTCCTTTATAACTTAAAATCTTTCAAATATTGTCTGTGTCAAGGCAATTACTTGTAGTATAAAGTAAATGAAGACTGGATGGCATTTCTCCTAGTTCTTGACACACAGTTCTGTGTTGAGAAGGAAATAGCAGTTGTTTGTTCCCTTCTGACCTGAAATGTCAGTAAAAGAAGTAGCAGTTTGTACAAGGTGCACCTAGGACAAGATGTTTGTACTAGGCACCATGACGGATTCCCAAGAAAGAATTCCTAAATCTTCAGAAATCTTATACCAAATCTGTATGGTCTGAGTGGCATTTTAAAATAAACACATACACACACACACACACATATATTTATACACACACCTGTAAACATATGCATGTGTGTGTAAATATTTGAAGTCTATACTTTCTATCTCCCTTTTCTGTGAAACACTGTTAAAATATTTCCTTTCCTTTTGAGTCCACAAAGGAATTGAGGCAGAGTTATGTGCATATTTTTGAAGATTATCCATAGAGATAAAGAAAAAAAACAACCCAAAACACAAAAAAGCTCACACTTTGCTACTTCTTGCACTTGCACTAATGTTATCATAGTCTGTAGCCATTGATTAGTTTAACATATGATGGAGTCTATAAACAGGACAGTCAAGAAAGTTTTGTAGGCGTAGCTGAACGGATAATTTGGCATGGTATTGGGGAAATGTTTTGAACAAAGAATGTAGAGTAATTCTAACATTCATGTAACATACTGGGGCCTGAAACTGGAAACAGTATTGTTAGGGGTGAATCTAAGAACTTGGCTGAACATCTAGGCCATCTTCCAGCAGGCTTTTTTCCACTACTTCCACTGGTTGGTCTCAGTATATGTAAGCCTCCTACTGCCTCCTAGATAAACAGACATGTCACCAAAAGCCAATGCAGAATCCATACCAACTGGTGACTTGTAAGATCTTCCTCTTGTAAGATTTATATGGATTTGTAACTTTTTTTTCCAAAACAGTCGCATTAAATATCAGGATTTGGGTATGGCTTGCACCTTTGATGTCTGGTCTTTGCTAGACCTGTGGATTTAGCATCTGTAGAAATCTGAGTGTCTATTTTAGAGTGACTTAAAAAGTGTAGATGGCACTGATTGTGCTGGAAGGATCTCCAGTGGCTTTAATAGGCTCATATGTAGTCACGTCCACTGTAAATGCAGGTGTTTGAAGCCGAATCCAGCCCATTTAAAACATCCTGTTGATTCAGATCCTAGTTTCCTGGAGGTCAGAATCTGAAATAGTCCATTAAAACATAATTGTTCCCTTTCACACTTGGTCTTCTTCTCAAGTTCTCATTGCACTTAGGTAATTGAAATGCATAAATAAAACAAACAAAAAAAGATCCTATCCGTGTCTATCACATTCTTTGTGCACTGGGAAACACGACAGTCTTAATTATAGTCTAATTACAGTTCTGGAGCCCCCAGAACAGGAAGGACATGGAAGTGTTTGAGTAGGTCCAGAGGAGGTCCACAAAGATGATCAGAGGGCTGGAGCAGCTCTCCTATGAGGACAGGCTAGGAGAGTTGGGGCTCTTCAGCCTGGAGAAGAGAAGGTTTCAAGGAGACCTTATAGCAGCCTTGCAGGTGATATGTTTTAAGCTAAAGACTAGAGAAAGCCGACTGACACAAAAAAAGCATATAATTCGAGGTGACACATACTTAGGGTTGGGAATGTTACTAAATACTCTGTGTTAGAAAAAAGTTCCAGGAAGGAACTGGAAAAACATTTTCCACATGTGAAGTGTATGAAACAGATCACATAAAACAGTCAGACAGAAAAAAGACCCTTAGAGTGCTCAGCTGGAAGATAAACAGCAGATTGTCCTGAATATTTCTTTGGATCATTGATACAAGCAGCACTGGATAGCAACAAAATCTGGCAGAGAGGGGAACCTACTGGTGAGCTTTTGCACTATACAATGGGCACTGGCATACAGCCTGTCTACTTACAATGGCAGATAAGCTACATTTGGGAGCTGGTAGAGAGGAGTCAGCTAGCACAAAACAGATCTGTACCAGGGAGCTAGCAGTGCAGAGAACCACGTTCCAGTGGCCAAAAATCTTTCCCTAGAGCTGATAAATCTATTAGCATCAATGTAACACGAACATACATCATGTTGGCCTCAAGGAAATGTATCTTACATGGGTGTATCTGTTGAGAAATGAGAATGGTTAGAAGACAGCAAACTTGAAACCTGAGGTCTTATGAGGACTTCCCTGTCAAAAGGTTTTGGTTCCCATTTTCAAATACTCTCTTGTAGTGCCATAGATCTAAAAGGAAAACTGCTGCTGGGACATTCTTTACTGACAGGCGTCTGATGGTTTGATAGTGGTTGCAATACAATCCAGCCCCACACTAGCCACTTTCTCTTCTGAAACCCCAAGGATGTCCTCAGCTTTGTGGGCGAAGAGATGGGATGATGTTTTTGAAAACACAACTCAACCTCCTGTTCCATTTCTCACTTCTCTTTCTGAGAATAGTGGAGGTCATTTATTTTTTGCTACTACTTAGTTCCCAGCTCTGTGTCAGGACCTATAGCTTGTGCTTGCTTATGAGTTCTGCGCCATCTCAGACTATTCCCATAGTCCTGCCAAGCCTGTGCTCTCCCCAGCCCTGCAAAAATCCCCTGGAGTCAGGGCATCATTTCTGCACATGCATGCGGTGGCCAGACTGCCTTTCTGTGCAGGATCAGGCACGCAATCAAGAGGCTCAGCAGGGTGTGCAAGATGAAGTCACCAATGCCTGTGATCATCTCTTAGCATTACAGCCCACAGGGGGATTGATGTGATTTAGCAAGCAAATGATTCAGGGAACTGAAGGAAACAGGTCCATGTCATTTTTATTTTAACATCTGAGCAAGTCTTTTAATAAAAACATAAATGCAATGTAAATTCCAAGAGAGCAGCTTTAGTGATTTCTTCTTCTGTGTGTGTTTTTCTCTCTCTTGCTCTGCCACATTGTCATACACATATACAGAGAGGGGCAGAGGAAGAAAAGGAGAGTGTTAAGCTTTAAAATAAATCTGTTTTCTTGAGAATTGTTTGTTATATGATGTTGCATTTTCATAAAAGAGCCTGAAAAGGAAAAGCAAATTCTCACAACTTCTAGCACCACCCTTCCAGCCATGCAAGCTGATCAAAGCTGTAGTGCTCTAACATCTCAGATACCAAAGATAAGAGTGCAGTGATAAAAGACATTTCATCACATGATGTGTGGAAAGTTTTGTATAAGTTAGGACTAGCTGCTCAGTGCAGGTTCCCCTTTCAATTCTCTGAAATGTTTAAATAAAAAAAAAAATTGCACATGCACAAGGAAGCAAATTTTGAAAGTGGTTTCCTCAGTTCACATCTCCCATCACTCTTACACCTTCTCTAGAGAAGTCAGCTATAAGATGTACAATAAACTACACATAAAAGTTGCTTGTGTGTACACTGCATAGTTTGATAATTGTTAAAGCATTCTTTTACATCATGTTACAAACTGCCCTGCACACACACAAAAGGTTTGTTTTTCAGTTTTACTTATCTGTTTCTGTAATGCAAAAGAAATCTTTTTTTTTTCTTTTTTAACAAAACCCAGTAGAAAGAGGTGTTACTTAGCAGTTCACCAGCTAAAACCTATCTTTTTAAAGGTTGTATAATCACAACAGGAAATATTTTGAAATGGTCACACTAATCACAAGACAGACTACTGTTTAGGGTGAACATATGTTTGCATTAGTGTCCTATTTTTAGGTCACATCACATGCCAACTCCATGTATTTTGATCATAAACGAAATGAGCTTTGCAGTCTTCATAAAAAAACAACCCTGTACTTCATTCTTGCTTTGTTCTTACTCATCATGCTCAAACTCATAATCTGACAGAAGCAAAGAGTGAAAAGGAGACAGTTTGCATTCAATTAAAGATCAAGCTTTTGTTTGCTTCATAGATACTGCTATTTTTTTTTTTCTTGTTTCTTTAAGCACCTGCAATAAAACAATATTTGAGCAAGATGTTGATTTTGGCCTAACTACTCAAAGGGAGTTAAACATCCACATATTTTTTGTTTTAGGTATCAGTCTTGGTGGTAGCATTCCTGACTGATTTCCATGAATCTCTCTGCAAAATCAGAAGTACAAGCAAGCTTCTCTTCTGTTGCCAGTACTGTCAATGAAAAGGTAGCAACCATATTTCGACCAGGAAGACATGGGCTTTATATTCCACAAGCACCCACAAGCACCATGCAAACTGGAACAAATTTGGGTGCAAGAGTAAAGGTAAGTTGTAGGTAAATAATATTAACAATGTATTTCTACATATATGGTTGGTCCAAATCTCATTATATAAACATTTCTAGTGTGTAGAGAGTGCTATAAGCATCCACAGAATTCAAGGGCACATGGCATTGCCACCTTTCTTCTGGCTGTATCCCATGCAGAACCTACTCCAGTAAGTCCCCAGTAAGTACTTTGACTATTTATGGTATACTGAGTCCTCAAAATGATACTGTGCAAGGAACAGACTTTTCAAACTCACATCTGTGGTTCAGTCTGAAATGGGTATTGACATGTGCCTCTGAACATTTAGTGACTAGGCTTCATTGTGTTGATGTTGGGCACACGTAGCAAAACCTGAGCAGTTGAAGACTTCACTCTAGAGTTTTAATACTTACGGCAACGACAGAAGATTAATTTGGCTCCTAAGGTCTTTTTTCAACGCAAGTCATAAGGTCAGATATTGGAAAGTTCACCTATGAAGAAATATTTACTCCTTTAGTGTGAGGTTGGGATCAATGCAAACAAGTAGGTCAGGTTTATGAATGTACAGCAGCCTGACTGGGGGCATATAATGTAAAACACAAATGCAGGTTTGCCTTGCACTGCCTTTTGGGATTGTGCCCCTTTCGCAAAACAATCTCCTTGGCTTGTGTCGCTAAACTGTCCTTTAGTGAGCATAGTCTCATCTTGGATGGGTTACTTACACTGCCTATTGTAAGCCTCTGTGGCAGTCCAGTCAAAGTACTTGCCTTTCCTGGTTTTATGTCCATCTCAACAGCTTTTCTCTAGGTCAGAAATTTCATACTGTACTGCCACTCAATCAGCTAGTCAGTCTTCCCAGATCATGGCATGTCTGCAGACATAACCTTTTCCTTGCCAGACACCTTGAGAACATACACTCTGTCCATATAGCTTGTTGGAGCAAAATAGAAAATGCATTGGACAGAGAAAAGCTGCCTGGCTTAGCTCTGAATTTTTGTAGCAGACAGAGCAGTGTAGATGTAAGTGACTTGTAGGGACAGATGAAGGTGAGTTTGGCAGAGGATAATGGTGCCTTCATTGCAAATCACCAGGCTGAGTGTGCATGTTTCTTTCCATCTTGACAGGCAGAAGTGTAGTAGGACTGCTTCTGTGGCACAAACATACTTGATTTCCTCAGTTTTAAAGAGAAGGATGACAAATGTCAGGTCATAGGAGTATAGGTATCCACTTGCTCTACCTCTTGTTGAGGTCCTTTATATATCCTCCTTCACCCCTCTCCCCAACCTGTTACCCCAAGATGGGATGGGAGAATAACAATATGAAGATTCTACCCTGACTGAGCATACCTACCAAGGGAGCAATTACGCAGGGAGATACCTAGGAAGCTGTTTTAATCTGGGCTCATGGAGTTAACAATATAGGGCAAGTTGGCCTCGGAGTGGAGACTAACCTAATGTTTCTTTAACAGATCTAGACTCATGGGACACACATGGAGCAGTTCACACACATCCCCATTCTCAGCTATCTCTTGCGACATCCTGTCTTTGCTGATGTGACTGATTCATGTCAGTGGGCTTTTGAATGCATTGATGTGAAGGAAAGTATCAGGTACGTGACTGGGTCATTTTTAGTGTCCTTTTGTGGCAGGTGGCAAGCAATCACAGTACTTCTGATGCAGTGTCTGATGCAGGCATGTCAAAATACAACACTATTAGAAGGCCATAAGATTTTAGGGGGAAAAAGCCTGCCAAAACCCCACTCCTTCCACGTTGTCACCTCTTCAACCCTATTTTACTTTTCTGATACGAAGGTACCTGAAAATTTTCTTGACTTTCATACTCCCAAGTGGTCAGGAAGATGCATAGGTCAACTTACTCTTAAACTGTAAATGAAGAAAAGTGCAAGTATCTAAATGATTGTATAGTAAAGAGTTAAGAGGAAGGGAGGAGAAATGAGGAAATAGTGGTTGAAACAATCTGCTTTTAAGCATACGAAAACTTTTAAAAGTCTTGGTAGTATTTTAAACGGTGTATAAGCAACAAAGTGCCCCAAACAAAAATTTTTTTTTCCCCCCTGGGTAGTGGGTGTGTTCAGAACTAGTGGAAACTGTTATAAGAACTTCAGAAATAGAAACCACAGTTTAGCCAAATAACAAGCACAGGTTTCTTGCCCACCCAGACTGAAACCCGAAGTGAAGCAACTATATCTAATGAAAAGAGAGGTTGATTTCCAAACCCTTCCAGCATAGGGTACCACTGTTTTTTTCTACTCAGTTATTTAATTTGAGATCTATTAGATCAAAAGTATATAAAAGAGGGCAAGGGTCATAAAGTACTTTACCTTGGGGTTTGCCACTAATGACAGCTGTACCGTCAATATAAAAAAGATAACTACAAACTGCTTACTCTATATCACCATCTATGAATGTTAAGCTGGTTTTTTTGTTTGTTTGTTTAAACTATGTTTATATTGGTCTGCTTATCCATTGCAGAAATACTCTTGACATTTGCCATTATGGACAGTAGTCATTTAGCAGCAGTACAGTCTTTGTAGCCCTAACACAGAAAAGGAAGCTTTAACACTTTGTCTTATAGATATGTCTTCAAAAAAAGTGCTATCATTTTCAAATGTCTGTATCTAGGTCGTTGCCAAAATGTAGAGCAGTGTTTCACTAGTGTGAGTGGTTATGGAAAATGATTTAGATTAGGGATGCTTTAGGATTAATTTATTTTAGAAGTGAAATAAATGTGAATAAAATTCATATAAAATAAATAAACAAGAGAAAATGACAGTATTTAATTTTAATCTTCACAACTACTTGGTAGTTTAATCGCTGCGAGCTTAACTTTCTGCTTCTATGGAATCCCTTTTAACACTTATGCATGAAGCAGTAAGACAGCACGTAACAGTCTGCAAGACTTCTATTTACCAGCATCACTGCAATTATCCGTTGCCTTCACTGCCTTTGATGACTACACATGAAGAAAATTACACTTCATCTCAGATCTCAAAAAAGAAAATAAGCACCTGCAAGATAGTCTCTTCAACACATTTCTCCTCTGGAGGAGGAAAGCACCAAGGCATTAATTTTGACAAAGAAAGTAAAGACTGAACCTATTTCAGAGAAGGCTTAGATGTTTCTCTTCTTTCCAGAAGAAAGCAGGAGGACACAACAGCTCTGAGCTGCAGAACTGGAGGATGAGGGCCAGGACCCTATGGATGACTGTGCAGATAATATGCATTGAGATGCTGGGCCAGGCAATGGTTTCTAAGAGCCAGTCAATAAATATGAAACAACGTAGGATGCTTGGACTTAAAGACTTGATTTTTCAGAACACCTTCTTACCTAACAAATGAAGTTTGTCAGGTTGTGTCACCTCACCTGTAGGGGAAGGTTGTGACACAGGAGAATTCAGAAGGGAATGTAGGAGGTTTGGGTGACCGTTTGCTAGTGCAGGCATCAAACACTCCCACTTCTTCACTTTATCATTAATTTAGAAGCAGGAATATAAACAAAACCCATACAACTGTTGAACCCAGTTGCTGTTCAGCTTTATTTGCAAAGGATATTTGGTCTGTATTCACAGGCTGATATTTCCCCTTTCTCCCTCAATAAATGTGAACATGTTGGTGATTTCTAGGCAAATTTGGTAACAGGCTGTAGATCCCAAAATTAACTAAGCTCCTGTGCACTGCATTAAAATATTTGGCTAGTTGGATGAAAGTCTAGAATTTAGATATTTAAAATTCCACCTAATTTGATTTTAGTTCCTTTGCTTGATTTCTGCATACGGTTTTCTCTGTGTCATGGCCATATTAACTCAGAAGGTTGTAGACATGTGCAATGACAATAATGACAATCTTTACTATAAGGCCATAAGTCACAAAATTAAGGGAAGAAAATTAGCCAGTGTATTCTACTGCCAGTAGAACCACTGGAGACCTTGCTGGTGTTATATGCCCCTTTGGGAGGGTGTCATCGCGAGTCTCATGCTAGCTGCTCAAAACACCTCTCGCCCATACAGTTTTCAGCTTCGGATCAAAGCAATAAAACCACAGCTCAGAATAAATGGAGGAGTATTTCATGTGATTACAAAAACCATTCTGCAAATCCTACACTGACTATTGATTGACTTGACACGTAACAGACAATTTATGAATGGGTCAAGACTCGGTGAATGTATTTGTTTCCCACTGAAGGCAACAGAAAGCAAGACTATTTACCATTTGGCTCTCTTGGGCCCACAGCTGGACACAAAAAAAATCTTTGATATAGAAGTATGACTGTTTCTAACACCTAGTATGCTTTGAATTTCTGGCCAGTCCTTTGTGAACAAACTTACTTATGTAAGTACTTATGTACTTATGTATTTCTTTGTTTCCTATTTACTAGAATAGTTTAAGCTGATGATACATGAATGGTGAAAACTCTTTTTTTTACTAAGACAGGTTGGGGTAGAGAAGCATTTATGGCTCATGTACCATGTGGACCTGAACTATGAAATTCTTGGTAATAGCAAGCTGAAACAGTATTTTTTCATTGTTGTTGTTTCAGACATGAAGAATTCAAATCCCCGGGTGCCCCTATGATCTTTAGAAGTAGGCAAAGATGCTTCTGACCATCTGTTTTTCCTTCTATGCTCAGGGTTACGCTAGTCTCAGAGACAAGTTACAGCAACCAGAAGATTAGGTGCAGCTAAGGGAGCCTGTATTTCTGTAGTACAATTTGTCTCTCTTTGATCTCCTACTGCTGACTAGCATAGGAATAATCTTTCCACGTGCTGGTGTTCCCCATATAAAAAAGTGGCAAAGTAACAAAGTGTTTTTGCAGTACGGCAGCAGCAAAACTTGGGAGATGCAAAGATTCAACCCTACTCAATGTAAATATTTTCAAGCTGAGGTTTGACCAACCATTGATATTATTGATATCACATCAGTTATGGTCTCTTCCTGCGTCATGTGGGGATACATATAATCACGTAAGACTGCCCATGGACATTAGCATGAATATACATGTGAGTCAAGCGAATCTATCAACTTATTATAACATCTAAAACTATACCATGTACTGCTAGTTTCTCTGAGAAATGTTGATGGAACATTTGTAATTTAAAAATCTGAAGTTAAAAAAAAACAAACAAAACCAACTTTCAGAATTGTACATGATTTTTAAAATCTCAAACTGAATCCAAAACATCTAAGTGATGAGTTTGTGAGGCTATTTTACCCACCAAGACTAGATTTAAAGGCTATGTATCTACAGGCAGGTTCCCTTAAGCAGCTCTAGAGCCCCACATAATCATCTTCTGTAGTTTAGAAGTTATCATAGACCAAAGACCATTCCTAAAAAGGAGTTTGGATGCAGACATCATGTTTCAAAGGCTGAGAACAGTTACTCCAGATATGCAAAATAAGCTGAAACCCAGCGTATCACTGCTCCCAGTAAATGGATGCGGTGCAGTTGGATAAAAACGTAATTTCTGTCTAGACCACTAGAGGGTGCCAACAAACCTACTGTGCGTTGAAGATTTACTTTTAGATTAGAGAGACCAGGCTGTTGTTTCAAGTTTTCCTCTCGAGTATTTGAGGAAAACAGCTAAAAGGATCACACCTTCCTGTTCTCCACAAACCCATTCACGTCACCTGCAGCATGTAACCCAAAACCTGTCTTTCTCCCGTTAATCACTGCCCAGGCACGAACCTTTGTCCTTTACCTCAATTTTGTACTAATAGATGTTGTTTGTTTGTTTGTTTGTTTTTAAATTTTTTTTAACCTTTTCTTCACCATTTCTGTTTCTGTTTCTGTACAGTTCCCTATCCTACCCCCCATCACTCCTTGTGCTCCAAGAAGATTTCACTTTGATCCTTGCGCTACTTGAGTGTCACAGGGTGAACTGACCAAAATACAAAAGGCTTATTCTCTCTTCATCTGCTTAAGCATTGCATGCCAGAAGCGTGATCTACCTAAGATTTCAATTGGGTGTGATTTAGACTCTCAAAGACTGATCATGTTTTTGAGAAGTTATGAGGGGAAAAAAAAATGAAGGAAAATCCCAAGATGATTCCTTTCTTTGTGTTAATTCATCTATTCAAGGCAGAGGCTGGTGTTCCTGAATATTCCCTTATTGCCTCAGCAAGTGCTACATACAACTAAACGCTGCATGTAACATCCTGCCAAAGAAAATGTAAAACTTTTCATCTTAAATGTTGATCAGACTTACAGGCAGCTCCCTCAGGAATTTGTCTCGACGTGGTCACTGCTGATGTTTCCGTGCTGTAGCAGATCAGATTTCCTCTATGAGTAAGAGCTGCAAGAATGACCACAGAAAAGATCTTTTAAAAATCAATTGTTAAAAAAAAAAAAAGAAAGAAAAAAGAAAGAAAGAAAGAAAAAGGTAGCACATCTAAAGATAATACCAGACAGTCAGACAGTGACAAGCACTGATAACACTGCCTTTCATAGCTTTAAAACACGGTTCACTAGCTGTTAAAATGTACATTTGCAGGATTACCAAAGATGCATAATATCCACATCTGAAGGTGAAGAAAAGATGAAAGAGCACATACTCTTTGGTGAACTAATAATTCTTCCTTTTACTTTTGCAGAACTGAATCTGGTGCAGTGTATCTGCTATTAAGAAACTCTAGCTGCTTCATCATGATCCATACCAGTGTGTGATTTCTGTTGTTATTTCAATTCAGCAGCTGCTGAGCCTCGATTTCTCAGGTGGTAGTGTGAAAACATCACAAAAATATGGAACTCTTGGATTGTAGATTTCTTGCCTCAGTCTGAACAATTCTTGGGCCCTCACCCGCCTGTGAGCAAAAAGGCAGAATTTCTCTGTGAAGACATCAGTGAGAGCTAAAATTCAGCATCTAAAAAAAATTGAGCTTTTCCCTGTACAGAGCTCTCTCTCTATATATATATATATTTAACTTTAGTTAAATAATCAACAACAGTGAAAAAAATGACCAGCGATGGAAATGTTTAGTAAGGAGTTATAGCTTCAGAGTAAAAATATCTTAAAAGAAAGTAGATAAAACTGATATTGCCATGTTCAAATAATGTAGAAAATTAATGCTGTGGAATAATTCTCACTGAGTAGTATATAAATTTTTGGGAAAATGGATTATATTACTCGTTTTAAACAACAGCCCTAACTCATAGGTTAAGAGTCTCTCTCAGGTTTTCTGTGCATAAACTTGACCATCCCATCCAGGATCTGGCAGTAGGACTAAACAAGCCCAAATGACAGTCCTGAAGACATGTACTTATAAAATGAGCTAATTTAATACAGGAATTTTTGAGGTAGCAGTCAATGGCCAAATACTCCCATTTCTATGAAGTATTTTTTTCAGAGAAGTGCTCCATTTTCAAACTTACATTGCACTGTGAAAAATACGAAAACAGTGTTAATATATATTGCCTAGTTCAAAAAACCCAACCCATTCTTCTGCCCATTTGGAGGCTTTGCAAACATCTGTTGTCAGTGGTGAATCCCTCTGGACTTCTGTTTCAAAAGGATTATTTTTTTTTTTTTCTGGAAACTAAGCAAATATGAAGTAAAGTTGTTAGATGGCAATATGTGTGCACAATACCACCACATCTTTTAAACACAGAGAAATAGTCTTCGTGTCCCTCCAAATTTTGAGCAGGACAGAGGGAGTCCACCACAGGACAACTTCTTGAGGTCGGGCTGTGGTCTGCTGGGTTTCTCCCTTCTAGCCACTAGAACACAGCAATTACTAGGGAGACCACATTTACCATACAAGCAATGGCTTCTCTAGGGTTTGTTTATTTTCCATCCTCTTGCACTGCTACATACAACACACGTCTCCCTCTGACAGAGAAGTGAGGACTGTGCCTATGCAGTATAACTGGGAAATGTGACTGCAGCATGGGTAGGCAGCTTTCTTCTACAAACTGCAGAACAGGCTGCAAGTATTTTGCAGCTAAGGTCATACAGAGCTGTAAGGAACACAAATTGCTTAGCATTGATACCCAAACTGAGAAGACTAAGGCTGCCATGCTACAGCCTCTTCCTTAGCAGACTGGTAACATGCTCTCTGGTTGTGTCTAAACTGATGTATAGCTGTTTGCAAGGGAAAACCTGGGAATCTTGATCAGATCACCTGCACTTGGAGAGTTTTGCAAACCGCGGCAAAAAGTCTGGCATCAACCGAGATTCATTCAAGTTACTCACATGTATATGACAATGACTAAATATCTGTGGCACATAGAGTCTTTTAAGGATAAAATTCATTACAGAGGTTCAAGTGCTACCATAGTAGTAATCTCTTAAGTAAGGTGGATGTGCTTTAGAAATGGAGTCCAAATATTGATGGGATTTACATATCTGAATCAAAGGAATGCTTTTGAAAACCCTAGCTAGATTCTGCCTATGGCTATGTATAATAAAATGCAGACAGTTTTATACCAAACACTGAGCACAGTTAAGGAGCCATTGCCCAAACATTAAAACTGATCACACACAAAGACTTAGAAAAAAGCCAGTGCCAAAGACCTGAACCTCCAGTGTATGGCTTCACTCAGGGGTCCTGAGTGAAATGTACAATTCAACTTTCTGTAGAGTGACCTGGTGAAAGCCCATTAATGCACTAACTGCCTTACAGATGGCCATTTTATTCTTGTTTCTGAACTACTGAAAAAACCCTTCACGGAAATAGTCTCTCTGTTTGTCTATTAAGAGACAACAAATGCTGTATGCAAGAGTGCACTGTGTTATGAGACTTCCTTCTGGTGCCCGCCTGTCTGAGTTCAGTTTTTATGCATCAGAAGACCCTGATGAAATTATATCGGTTTATGCTACGGTTCCACAGTCACTTCTCTGTGTGAGTTTCATTGCTGCAAGCTCAGGAACAGTATCAAGATGACTACATTACGTGACTCTGCAACACCTAGTGATAGATGCCAGGTCCAGATTTACAAATAAAACTGGTTCAAAATTATCTGTTGTTTTGGTGGCTTTTTTTTTTTTTTTACCTCCTCCAATGTAGAAGCTGATTCATTCTCATTTTCAAAATACTGTTGAAGACATGCTATGAATTTTACTACCGTCCTTACTAAAGCAAACCATACACCTGAGAACACCTTATTTTGCTAGTGGTTTATGCAAAATGAAATGCTTAAATCTAGCAGTTATTCTTTCTCTTTTACTGAAGTATTTTCTGCAACAGCTCTGACTTCTGCCTGTGTGTAACATATTTTCTTCACTATCATTGTTCTATTATTAACCCATACAATTCTTTGTGGCTCACAATCATCTGGCACAAAGACACACATGTGCTTCTTGAATTGCAATAAACTTTGTTCTCCCTTCAGATGTAAATAAAATGAGAAAAAACAAATCAGTCGACTTCCCTGACTCCACTGAAAACCGGTTTTGAATAAACAGTGAAGAAGTGAAAAGCTGTACTCCTTACCTGGTCTGGGATGTACAGTGCACCTTGGAAGCTTCTTAAATGAAAAAGAATTAGAAATAGTGGAAAATTTGTACTCATCCAACCACAGAGCTCAGGAAATGACCACATATTTTGCAATGATTAACTCCTTCCTCACTGTCTTGACTTTTTCAAGTACACTAAAAAAAATTCAGCTTACTCTTCTACTGCACTTTGGTGCATGCCCTAAACGTGACTTCTGTTTCCTACTAAGAGTATGCAGGTGGCCAGAGAGATGACTCTGATCCCTCCATGGAAGAAAGAATTTGCAGTGCCTTCTGCCTGTGACCAAGTACGTTTTGCTGTTAAGTGAAGCTTACGTGGAGTGTAGAAATTACTAAGTAATGGCTTGAGCACCTAAGATTTAGAGCAATATTCTCAGCACAACCTCAGTATTGTGGTTTTCAACAGAACAAGAAAAAAAATTATTTAAAGACACAGCATCCGTTGAAGTCTGGACAGGTGTATGGTATATGATATTTTTGTGCGTAGGGGCTCTCTAGGTGAAAAGCAGGCATGCAGGAACATCAGGAGTTAGGTCCTCTGTGTGTAAAACGTCTTCTGCCTGCTAAAAACCTGTTTCCCTTGGCTGAAGATAGTTGTTTGAGAGATATTTCTGAGCCTGACTATTGTGTAAAACTATTAGCCTGAATGCTAGGCTAGAGCACAGGCAGTTGGAGCACAGGCATCTTTATTCTGAACCAAAGGTGTCACATGGGCTTTTTGCATGGAGGTGCAGGGTCACTTGCACCCTACAATAGATACCCCTCACCAAAACAGCAGGTTGAGAAAGGAAGCACTTCCAAAAGTACTGTAGCACTGAAGGTGGGTGTGTTTTGCACTTTTCTTCTGTTTTTAAGATTGAGAAAACAAGCCATGGGCTTATGTGCATGCATGTCCTTACCACAGCATTGAAGTCTCTTTGCCTATACATGTGTGTGCTTTATTTTACAAAGCTTATGGTAAGAGGGAAGTATCACTGCCTGCATTTGGGATGTTGGTAGAGGAAGACAGAATAGAAATGTCACCAACATCCACTTTTCCACAACAGTTTCATAGCTCAAGCACCCAGCTATAATGGTTTGGATTTAGTCTTCTCTTTGAAAAGAGCTAAATCTGTAGTCTGGGCATAAAGCATGTCAAAAGTCTATAGAATCTAGAAGAGGTAAGAATCTAGTCTGTTCTCCTCAGCAAAGCTGAGCTGACAAAGCAGGACTGCCAGTAAGCCTGTTCACCACAGATATTTCCATAGGGAGAGGTTTTGTATGAACAACTTAAATAACCTTAGTAACAAAGATGAGAGCTCAACATTGTCCAGTGGATAGTGGTTTTCTAAAAAAGGTTAATTCTCAGATTATTAGTGCTTACAAGACCTGGTGACTCAGATCCTGTAAGATCTTTGATTCCTCTCAGCAGAGCAGTCCAGCTTCACCAAAAGGCCTGGAAAAGTTATGCATGCCAGTCATGTGTTTAGGGAGTTATCTAAGAAAGTGGAACTAGGGAGCCTGAACCTGTCCAGACTCAAGGGCCTTCTACTGCCAGGACCAGTATTCTGGATTATTGAGTTCTGGGTGGCTAGAGCCACCTTCTTTGGCACTGCTCACAGCTACCCTGCCTTGTGCAGAAAGCACTGCTGCATTTGCCTGTGTTAGACAGGGTTCAGGTTCCTCCAAAACAGCAAAATGTTTCCACTCTTCCCCAGATGACAGCAGATCTGGTGCCACAACCTCTCATTTGTATTATCTGAGGCAAGGGTGGAGCTGTTTCATCTAGTTCTGTGCATTTGCACTATAGATGTCTACATCAGAGGTAGTCACTTGAGATGCTTTTGAATGTAGGCAATGGAGATCTTTGCAAGGTTCTTTATCTGGGAATTGTAGCAGCCAAGTAAGAGTTCCTTTTGAGATATATATATATCTATACATATCTATAAAAATACATACATATATATATTTCAATACATATATATTTATTTATCTTAATATATATAAAAATATTTTAAAATACATATTTATATATATGCTTCCATAATTTTTCATGTAATCAAATTTTTATAAAAGCAGTAAATAAATTCCTCATTCTCTTGAAGTTCAGTTCTTGTGTTGACTTCCTAGAGACTATTTCCACTAATGATTTCCAAGGCATGCTCCTGCAAGACACCGAGGAGTGTCATCTGCACTTCATGTTCATCCTTTCACAGTCTACCACAAAGATTATGGAGATATTCAGGGTCCTCCATGTAAGAACATTCTTAGTTGCTTTTTTGCATTAATGGAGGCTGAAATATTTGGTAGATTCCTCAAGCTAGGGCCATTTATTTTTCAGCTTCATATGCAGAGGCATGGGGAAGTTTTGCATTAAATCTGGTTGCAGAACATGACTTAGGTTCTTTTTGCCTTGACTTCTCTAACTTTCAAATACAGAAACTCAATCAACTGTCAGCCTTTGTCAGCTGCCAAACTTCTCAGCATGAGCTTACAGGTAAACAGGAAGCAGTTTCAGTCTCACAACCTCAAAGTGTGCAAAATACATTGAATAAGACCTCCTGAAAACTAATGAGATTTCATTTGCTTCCTAGGTTGTTTTATTTTAGCAACAATATGCATTCAATTCAAATATACTTTTTAACCACTTTTTGATCCCTAAGGCTACAAACACTAGAATTAAAAAAAGCTTTTATTGGGTACTATTTAAAAAAAAAAACAAAACCCTTTGCCCTGTAAAACTGGGAAAAGGAACTCAGCACAAAATACCTAGCATTCATTTTTTGGTTAAAAAGAAAAATAAATAAATATTACAGTCCTGGAGTATTGTGTGGTCTCTCATGAGTGTAAGCAGTAATTAATGCTGCTATGTAATATACTATGGTATATAATAATGAAAAGAAACTATTATTGTTAGTGACATTGTAGTAACAATATTTTTTTTTTTCTCTAGGAGTCATTTGGCTGTTAAGATTTCCTCAGAAAACAATTAAGTGAACTCTGAAGACTAATATGATCTTTCAGAGCTATGTTTCTTTTGAGTGAAGTTCTAGCCCTCTGTAAGCCTACAGTCAGCTTCTTACTGGGCTCAGCAGGGCTTGTCTTGTAGTCCTCCATCTTAAGCTTATGTTTATGAGTTTATGAGTATTTGAACTGTTGCTAACAATACACATTCTGGCCACATTTTCCTGGGAGACAGGGACATGACTTTTGTGTAAGACATTTGAGACTACTACTTTGGCGATATTTCAGGCTTTGGGGGGTTATTAAAGTGATATTAGAAAGCTCCTCGGTATATCTCCAGAGCAGAGATCTTCCTCCTGGGTGAAGCTGCAATAATCTTGAGGTTTACTTGAATGTAGCTCTGGCTCCTGGTGCCTGCAAGAAGCAGATTCAGATCTTGATCTGACTTGCACAAGACCTTGAAGCCTCTCCAGCTAAAGGACATGCCAACTTCTTGTGTAAAAACAGAGAAAAAATAAATGGTCTTGGGGATTTGCATTGAGGCTAAATGTGGTCATTTATTGTCAGTAATGTTGTTCCCAGAGAAGCAAATGCTAGCTTCTCTGCTGTAGCTGAGGAAGGTCAGGGGGAATTAATGCACGACTGCAGGCTAAATACAGGAAGTGCTTTGGGGCGCTCAGGTAGGCCCAGCCTAGCAGTCAATGAATAGAGGAGAGAATGGCATGATGCTAGCTGTGACATGAAAACAAGGAAGAGAGGAAAACTCTCATTCTACTTTTCCTAAAGGGTTCTCTATCTCATCTGGAGGTAGAGAGCTTGCATGGGTGGTGGTGGCCTGTAAACACAGTGATATGGATTGTGAACAGGGCAGTGGAGGGTGGTCAAAGTCATGAAAAAGTGCTGTGCTTTGGGAGTGAGAGGATGGAAGAGTAAATCTGCATAGAAAGCAGGAGGAGTTTGGAGGGCTGGAGAAGTGAGGGAAGATGGTAGGAGTGAGGAAAGCTGAGAGAACGAAACCTAGAAGTACAGTAAGCAGGACAGAGGGGAGAGTAGATGATCTGGTTATTTCCATCTTGTATCACAGCAGAGGGGAAGGAAAGGAGAAGAGTATCCTGGGAGACTTTTCCTTCTCTGTCACCCAGCACCAGGAAGTCTTGGGCAAGTCTCCAAGGCTCAGATATTTGGTCCAATCTAGGCAAACAAGAATACCATGGCAATGAGGTATATCACAGCAAGGTGAGCTTTGCAGAGGGTGAGCTTTGCACAGTCAGTCTGATATCTCCAAGCTTCTTAACACCTGTCTACCTCCAGAGCTCAGAACTGAGTTATAGTGCCAACAGTGACAATAACAGACAAAACTTATTACTTTGGTACTCCTTGTCCAAGTGCCAGCACTCATTTTCGCCCATGTTGTTGAGCTGGCTGTGCTGCAATGCCATTACACATCTGATAAAAGTACAGATCTCTGTTATGACTGACTGCCCATTGTGGAGCTAACAAGCAACCACCTGGAGCTCTCCAGAAAGAAGATACTCCTTTTAACTCTCCAAAGAATAAGCAGACAATCTTGACCAATTACTTCTAAAGTAAGATTCGGTATCCAGATATCCTAGGTCTATGAAGGGGTGCTATGGTGAGAAATAAAGCCTAACAAACATTTTTCTTGCACAAATTGGTGTGACCTGCTTCCTTGTCCAACAGTATGGTCTCCATAGGATCAAGAACAAAGAGGTGCCTCAGTTTCCTGCAGTTGAAACTAATGCACGCTTTATGAAGCACCAGAACTCTGCTTCTGGGTCTGTGGCTGCTACCTCATAGCAACCCAATGTGCATGTAAAGGACAACCAGATGATGAGGCCCTGTCAGCATGGGTTCATGAAGGGCAAGTCCTGCTTAACAGACCTGATCTCCTTCTATGACAAGGTGACCCAGTTAGTGGATGAAGGGAAGGCTGTGGGTGTTGTTTATCCGGACTTTAGTAAAGCCTTTGACACCATGTCCCACAGCATCCTGCTGGAGAAACTGGCTGCTTATGTCTTAGATGGGTGGACAATTCACTGGATTAAGAACTGACTGGATGGCCAGGCTCAAAAAGTGGTAGTTAATGGAGCTAAATCCAGTTGGCATCCAGTCACTAGAGCTGTTGTCTCCAGGGCTCACTATTGGGCCCAGTTCTCTTTAGTATCTGGATGAGTGAATTGAGTCCACCTTCTAAGTTTGCAGATGACACTAAATTCAGTGGGAGTGTTGATCTGCTTGATGGTGAGAAGTCTCTGCAAAAAGAACTGGACAGTCTGAATTGATGGGCTGAGGACAGTTGTATGAGGTTTAACAAAGCCCAATGCTATAGTTTTGGGACAGAGTGACTGGTGAGCTGTCTGTCAGAGAAGTACCTGAGGGTGTTGGTTGAAAGCCAGCTAAATGTGATCTAGCAGGCGGCCAAGAAGGTCAACAGCATCCTAGCCTGTATCAGAAATAGTGTGGCCAGCAGGACAAGGGAAGTGATTGTGCCACTGTACTGATGAAGCCACACCTTGAATACTGTGTTCAGTCCTACAAAAAGGACACTGAGTTGCTGGAGTGTGTCCAGAGAAGAGCAACAAAGCTGGTGAAAGGTCTAGAGGACAAGTCTTGCAAGGAATAGTTGAAGGAGCTGAGATTGTTTAGTCTGGAGAAGAAGAGGCTGAGGGGAGACCTCATTGCTCTCTACAACTACCTGGAAGGAGGTTGTAGTGATGTGGAGGTTGATCTCTTCTCTCTAGTATCAAGTGATAGGACAAGAAGAAATGGCCTCAAATTGTACCAGGGGAGGTTTAGATTAAGTAATAGGAAAAATTTCTTTGTGGAGGTGGTAAAATCACCATCCCTGGAGACGTTCAAGAAACATGTGGATGTGACACTTTGGAATGTAGGTCATAGTGGTGTTACATTGATGGTTAGAGTTGATGATCTTAGACATCTTTTCCAAACAAAACAATTCTATGATCCTATAAATCTAGCACTTGATTTTTTTTTTTTTAAATAAAAACCCAAACAAAAAAATATTTTGGCTGAAAATAAAATTTTCACAAGCACAAAATAAAATACACATTTATTGGATCACTGCAAAGTCTTGAAAAATTTATCCCTAATGCTCAATATGGCAGGGTTTTGACTACCCTCTCATTGCAATTTTGATCACTGCCTCCATCACAGACCACAGAGAAGGGTGGAGTTACACAAATTCACTCAGAATAAAACCACCTGCACAGTACAAAGAGCCTTAGCTTGAATTGACTCAGTTTCAAGAAAACTAATAACTGCTTTTGAAATACTTTAGAAAACTGAGAGTTTTCTGACTAATTACTGGTCTGACTAGCCCCGCCAGGCAGATTTCAGTTTGACAATCCCAATACTCAGTCAGACGTCAAAAGTGATGTCCCCTTGCTATTATTTCTGAATATGATTTACACATAAGTGGGTCTCCCTTAATTTCCCTGGGAGGTGTTAAAGGGTCTATTAAACAGGAAAACAACGAAAAACAAACCAAACAAACAACCTCCCCCCCAACAAAACAACAAACTAACAGACAAAAAGAAATAAAACAGGAATCACTATTTCTTGCTTTGCATTTAAGTATTTGAGTTATTTTTCCTCCAGTCATATAATGTGCAGTTCTGTTTGTAATTTGCCTTTGTTGAAGACAAATTTAAATGTCTAAGGACTCAACTGAGGACCTCAAATGTTATTTCTGTGGGAAAAGGGTTGGGAGGAGGTAGGATTCAGATCTCAACCTGTTGGCTTACTACGTTTTTCAGAGGGAATTTTCTCCCAGGTGTAGACAAGCATAATTAGCAGAATCTCAGGTAACTCAGGTTGGGATTAATGCACTCATTTCCACCCAAGATTAAACAAATACCATACTCACCGCTGACATGGCCACACACTCGTTTCCCTGAAGTCTGCCCAAAGATTGGGTCAGCTTAAGAGACAAACATCTATGATTCTTCACAAGGCAGTTGTCTGGTGGGCCCTCTACACTGAAACTGAATACAGTCTTGGTCCTAGGTGATACTAGTGTGACCACTTCAACCAATGTTTCATAGAATCATAGAATCATAGAATTGTAAGGTTGGAAGGGACTTCAAGGATCATCTAGTTCCAATGCCCTGCCATAGGCAGGGACACCTCCCACTAGTACAGGTTACTCAAGGCCTCATCCAAATGTGGATATATTCTTAGGTCTCAATCTGGGAGCATGCCACAAAACACCTGGGAACTGACCAGCTGAAGTCAAGCATGGGCAAGGCTTTAGTCAAAACCTGTGTTACTAGGGACATATAGGTTACTTCTGCTGGTGGTTATCAAGGTTTGGTTACCTTAGCCACAAGTGAAGCTCGTTTCCTGCCACACCTCAGTCAGCCTAGACACTTGAGTGACTGGTGAACAGACTAGTAGGAAACCATTGTTTCCTGTCTGCCTGTTCCTAACAAGCTTATGGATATATCGGGACACCTCTTGGACTGGAAAGGACATTTGAAGGTCATCTAATCCAACTCTGAATGAAAGATGCTTAAGCGGAAAAGCCTTTCTTCAGGATTCACATCTTCCTATCTCTTTGTGACTGCCCTCTCTAATTCCTGGGGAAAAAAAAAAAATATGGGCAGGAAACCAGCCAGCTCCTTCAGACATCAATGCACTTATCTTATGGAAGCAAGATATTCTTCGGTGGTTAACAATAATAGGTTTTAATGCTCAGTGTTTTTTTTTTTTTTTTTTAACAACTGAAGTGTTTCAGTTTTGTTTTGGACATATTTGTAAAGTGGTGGGGGTTTTGTTTAGTTTTGTTGTCCAGCTAAAACTATTCATCTGAAAGCTAGCGAAGCCTATAGCACAGGCAGAAGCAGCTATAAGCTCTAGAGTAGCAGGTGCTGAAAATAATTCTCTGGCTGTTTCATGGTGGGATCCCTGTAATTTGTCCTTCTGTGCCATTTTTACATCACACAGCTGCTTGGAAAACATATTCACCCATGTTTGGGTAAGCAGTTGCTATCAAGTCTTGACTGCCACCAAAAATCCCCTGAAGACACATTTATTTCCACCTTCAACAACGGGTGCAAGTATCAAGCTTGTCTACTGAACAAGAAGGGAAAACAAAAGGTGAGCCAGCTATCAGCTGGCTAGCACCACTTGCCAAGGCAGGGTCAACATCATCCAGGCCTTTAAGGGAGCTCAGGATTAGGCCCACCTGGGGGCCTTTTCTTTTTTTTTACTGTAAAAAGGTTGTTTTGCAGACATTATGTAAGATGTCCTATTTGTCTCTAACTTCTCACTGATTACAAACGGATTACAGGAAGGAAACACTCCACCCAGTTTCTTAATTTATCAGGCACTGTTGCTTAAAGGTGTTATTCACGTCTTAACAGACATCTGGTTTTCCCCCTTCTTTTTAAGAAAAAAGGGGGGGAAAAACCCCCAACTAACACAAAGAGATGAACTTACTACTTATTAATTAGTAATTATTAATTTTGTGGCAGTTACGCCAAGAAAAGCTTTTGATTTTTCCATCCTGACATTTGCTAAGGAATCCTTTCAGCAAGATTGAAAAAAATTTAGCATTATTTCTTGCAGAAAGAAAATGTCATGCAAGAGACAGTAGTAGTGCATATTTCCAGTGTACTGCAGCTCAAATCAGAAACCTGCGTCCTATTCCCGTGAGACAAGCATCAGTCAGTACTTTCAATCTTGCAGCTATTTCTGCAGACCATAATGTAAAAAAGTGAGGTTGTGTTCCCAGTTCTGCTGATGTGGGTGTAAAACTATTGCAGCTCCTGGAATGATTCCACACTTACTGCTAGGGAACACAAGTAGCCAGCTAAGAGGGAGTGCAAGAGGTGTGGAACCTCTACACTTGCAGTGAACATCTAGGACAGTGGGAACTGGGGAGAAGCAAGAAAGGAAGCAGGGTGTCTTGGGAAGCCTTTATATTAGTGCTGAGGCAGCTGGGGAAGAGAACTGGGGCACTTGTGGCAGGTGTCCTCTCAGCTGTAGCTTTCCAGAGGAGTAGCAGCCTCATATTGAAATCTGCTCTCTTGGACCCCTGCATGATTCAAGCTGTGGCACAAATAGGGCTCCTATAAGGTGCAACCAAGGCCCATAGAGCTACTTTTAAGGCTGGAGTTCCTTGACAACAGTCATGGACCTAGGGCCAAACTTTTCAGCAGCAAGTGTGGCTGTAAGGTCAGTGCCCAGAGGCAGAAGAGATGCAAAGCATGAGACTGATTTTCTACTGTGCTGTGCTTTGTCACTATAGTTCAGATACATGAGGCTCCATAAGATGATGGGCTATGTCCATAAATGGCTAATAAAAGTGTTGACAACATTAGAAAACATAGGTACAATGTGTTAACTCTGATAGTATCAACAACACAAATACTGCTTGCAAAGAGGAAACCAAATTTACGTAGACAGACTAAAGCTAACCCATGAGTCTTTTTGCCATTCTGTTTTTAACTGCAGGCTCTGTCAACTCCTCTGAACTTACCCTTGACCCAGGCAGTAATTTTGCTCTCAGCCCAGATATTTATTTTCTGCATGACTGAATGTTTACTGCATTGTCTTCAGTCATTTCCTTTAACAATGTGAATGGGAAAGAAGCTTTAAAAGATTTTTTTTTTAAGCCAAAGAAATGTAGTCCTGTAGGGTGCAGGGCCCCTCCACTAATATATACCTTGCTTTTCTTACTCAGAGACATTAGTATGCTGGAGTGCTATGACATCAAGGAAGATCAGTTCCTTTCTTGCTATTTACACTAAGCTGTATCTAATGTCAATAATCATCTCCCAAAGAAATTGCAATTGTGTCCTAGCAAAGTGCAGAGTATGCTCTTCTGTGGTTTTTGCAATCTGAGCTCTAACACATCAGTTTTTCAGGTCCCAGTTAAAAGTCTAACATGTATCTATTCCAGATTAACTCTTATATGTATCTATTCCGGTTTTGCATTTCTTGTCTCAGGAAGTTCTTGGCATATCTTCATTTCCATTGTATGTCTCAGGAATGCACCTGCAAATCTTCATTTGTGCCTGTTGTTCAAACTCTCTGCAGCATAATAATAAACAACGGAATCAAAGCAGAGACTGTTTAATGCCAGAGAAAGCTTATATAACCTCACTCTTCAGTTTGGCAATATAGGCTAACTGGATTACTGTTATCATTGCATCCAGTATATAGCACATCATAAAATTCTTACACCAAATGAACTTCAAAGCCCTAGTGTGCCTTTTGGTTTCCCCAAATTGTGTACAAGGGGAAGTGAGACGTTTTCAGTAAGAAGCTTTTGAATAATTGCAATGCCATTGCCAGTGAGGGGGGAGAAAACATAAAAAAGACCTGTGAGCCAAAGCTCTGTCTCTGTGGCAAGCAGTGTTCCTTAAGAAAACGTCATTTGAGGCAACAAACACATCAAAACAAGTTGCTATCTGCCAGTCCTGTACTGAAAATCACAGTGATTTTCTTAAGTGGAAGTAAACAATTGAAGAGGATGCACACCAGAGGAGCATTAAAGATTTGCAGCATTAAGTGTCCAGTTCCTGGGCATTGCCCAAGGCTGCTGCGGGTGCATCGCCTGTTTCTGCTGAATGCATCAGCTGCAGGGTGACAGTGAGCAGGGCCAAAGAGCCTACTGTTTCTTGGAAACAACAGGCAATATAGGCTCTTGTGCTATACAGGAAAGGACTGACAGTCAGGTTAAGGCAATGTTTCACAGTGGAAGCCCAAGTCCAGCAGCTATAGAGTGCTTTCCAGGAGCCTGGGCTGACTGAAAAGTGAGCAAGCAGAGAGTTGGCAAGACAGTACAACAGCATTTGCTCTTGGGCGTCTTGCATGTTTTGTGAGCTAATGCTGCCATGATGGGTAGGATGTATTTAATGATCTCTTCTGATATTACCCTTCTAGATGAGATGATTTTTTGATACTTTTTTTTTAACAGAATCACCAAATACATCCAATTGGAAGATTCCTCAAAGATCATCCAGTCCAACCCTTGACCCAGCCATGAAGTGTCAACACTAAACCATGTCCCCAAGCACCACATCAACATGCTCCTTGGACACCTGCAGGGATGGTGACTCCACCACTGCCCTGGGCAGACCATTCCAATGTTTGGTAACTCTTTCTATGAATAAATGTTTCCTAGTATCCAGCCTGAACTTCCCTTGGTGCAGCTTGAGACTATTTGCTCTGATCCTGTCACTTGACACAAAGGAGAAGAGCCCACTCCTGACTCCAACCTCCTTTAAGGCAGTTCTAGAGAGTGATGAGGTCTCCCACCAGCCTCCTGTTTTCCAGACTGAACGCCTGGTCCCTCAGACACTCCTCAAAGGCCAAACAGATAAACAATAAATAAATTTGATTTGTTTAAAATTTATATATTTTATATATATTTAAACAGTAAGTTCCCTGTCATATCAGAAACTCTCTAAACTTAGTTATTTTCATCTCAGTAAATACAACACATTTTCATCCATGTATGTTTATGGTTTGGGTATTTTGGTTGTTGTTTATTTGAGGGTTTTTGATTGCTTTTTTTTTTTTTTTTTTTTTTTAAGAAAAGTTATTTTCTGCAGTGTTTAACCTGCCTTTCAGTTGTAACAGGAGTTTAGGCATTTGCATATAGTGCACCAGGAAAGGATGTTGTCTTAGGTACTCTGAATATCTGTTCCACCAAATGCACATTTCAACTAATGTATGGTCTTACCCTCTCTCAACTAGTATTCCTCTCTCTTCTCCCAGTCCCATCTTCTGCTAATAGGATTCTGGATAAAAAAGTTGGAAGGTGCTCTACCCGTTAAAGATTTTTTGTATTTATTGGCAAATAAGGCATATTGTCCTGATGGGGTGAAAACCTGGTTGTTTACAGAGGGAGGGATGCCCTCCATTGGCTCTGGTTTGCATTACTGGGGACCAGTGCTGAAATGGGCCTCTCTCCCTCCCTTCCAACAGTGACCAGAGCATCTGTGGCTTTGCAGTTTACAAAATGGAATGGTGGTAGTCCCACCTTATTCTGGGATCTTGCCAGTTAATGCACTGGTAGGGAAGCACTTGCTAATATTACTACTAGTAATATCTTTGCAGCACCTACATTTCTTTATATTAGAGATGGGCAATCAGACTCTGCTTTTAGTCTGCCCAGGCACTCATTTTCATTGGGCAGCTCAGCCTCAGTAATCTCTTTCGCCCTTGTGAAGGTGGAGGGGTCACTGCTTGCTGCTCCCCACCCCACAGCATGCCACAACAGCAAGCGGAGAGGAGGCGTGGGAGGAATTTGGAGGCTGAAACACACTTTCTCTGCATTTCCTCCCCATGAAGTATATGGAGTGTCGTGTTTTTAGTCTTCCTCTCAAGAAGATCCACTCACCACCTCAGAAAAACTAATTTTGCACCTGCCATGGCTCCTGATGTTGCAAAGGTAGTGAAGTGTGAAACAAATCTCGGGCCAGCATGAGAGAAAACAGGTAACAGTGCCTCCTGATGACATCTGCTATGATGCCAAGCTTCTAAAGCATGTCCTCAATTGCCAGAATGGCATCGAAATCCTCCTGGAGGATATCACAAGCCTGATAGATAAAAAAATGCCAGTTTGAACTCCCTTCCTTCTTCACTGAAGGCAAGGGAGGAAGTCACTAAGCAGGGCTCATAGCTCCCTGACCAGTGGCAAGTGTGGGAGCATTTTCAGCTGCAGTAAAATACACTCATGAGCGACCAAATGAATTTGAAGATGTTTGGAGGAGGCCCCCAGCATGTTTTTGTAGCTCTAACAGAGATGCTGAAAGCAGCAATAGCTATCCCAATTAAGGTGACCAACCTGCTGGATTGCTGTGAGCTGCTCCTTCTGCATAACCTGGACTACTTTGGGGAGGCCAGATCCGGTGGCAGAGGATAGTGGTTTGAACCACACAAAATGTGTGTGTGTGTATAGTCCCCACTATCAGAATCATGAATTTACACTGTCACATTTATGGTTGGAAAGGAGAGCACTGGTCTGGCTTTTCTGGTCTTGAGCAGGCAGCTACTTTTCTGCCAGCTACAGGATCTGGACAGATATTCCTTTCCCTTTTCCTTTTGTTCTCTATATATACGGACATAATCTGATACCTTTGTAGCTGGGGAGTAAAATATTCTGTGTAAATCAACTGAAAACTCTTCCTCTGCCTTTTTCCCCAATCTCCTTTTCTTACCTCTTGGTAACAAGAAAGGAGATGGGAGTGGTAGTGGTGGAATTTAGTTCTTGTGCTAAACTGTTACGCATTACACAGAGCAAGAAGCCTGTTTGGCTGACCGAGAGTAAAAATTCAGTCCAAAACCATCTGCAGCAGCACTTCCTTGGTCTTCACTGACCGATTCATCATTGAACTAAGAAGCAGACAAATGAAAAAATGAGAAAATTCAAACCAAACCAAACCAAACCAAACGAACAAATAAAAAACAAACCAAAGCCCCAAACACCACCACATTAATCTCCAGGAATTCTTTTTTTTTTTTTTTGTATGTAGTCTGGCACTATGGCTTTGTGAAAAGAAAAGGCCGCTGCTAGGACACAAACCAAGCTTTTGTCTGCGTTTGTTTTCATTTACCCTATCTAATGTTGAAGTATCCTTAACTTTAAGGCCTTGGTGGGAAATGAAAGGATTTTGATTCTGAACAGCTAGGCGACAGGTAGATTTCCAAGTCTCTGAGCACATGTAAGACTCCAGAAAATGAAACTATTTTGTGTTTTTCAGTTCCCACAGCGTGAGCTAATTTGTACTGGGCTTCCTATCCTGCAGATTCCTCTTACTCCATCTCAAGGGATATTATTCACCTTCCTTGTCAACTCCCACACACATAGACAAGGGGCAGCCTCAATTTCTATTAATATATAGTGAGCTGTTTGTAATTTTGGATCCTAGATACCTAGTTGCAAATGTGAGAGTCTGAGTCTTTAAGAAGCCTGTGGTTAGGGATGATAAGGCATACTTCCTGCAGGTTTCAGCTCCATCTATTATTTTTTATAACAATAGAGAAAAAAAACCAAAACCTGTTTTCAGTATCAGCAACTTTATGGCACAGTTGGTTTGCATTTCCTAATGAGGAAGCATTAGGGAATACTAAAACCTACAAAGAAGAAAAAAATTGAGCAAGCAGGATAAAAATTAAGGCTAGTACATCAGTAATTGAGGTTGTTGAGCTACATTGCATGTATTTACATTCTATTGGCCTGTAGGCTGATTTTCTTCATCACACACATATAAGCTTTGATGAAAACCACCATCCTTCCCTTAGGAAGACATGCATCTTCGTGAGCATGAAACCCTGACACCTTGCTCTCACATGCAGCAAGAACCTCCTTCACTGCAGAAGTCCCCAGCACCCTGTTTTAAGATGAGCTCTGTCCTCCTCCTCCTAACAGTAACAGATTGCACCACAAATATTCTCCTTCTCCTGCCAGAACAATGCAGAAGCAAACAATTGCTGTGCAGAGAAGGGAAGAGAAGCAGCAGGAGACACAGCCAAACCGGACCCTATTCCTAATGCCTGCAGTGCTCCTCTGTTGTAACTTATGCCAGGTCAGGTTCAGGAAAATCAAAACTGCTGATTTCAAAGTCTTATCCTCCCTCTCCCCAGCTTCCTTCCGTTCAGCAGGCTCCAGCTGGATGCAAAGTGAAGTGTGTCTGCAGGGCACTCACTGCCCCACTGACCCATTGCAACCTGAAGCATGCAACATCCAGGGCAGCTGACGTTGTTTGAGAGATCTTTGAGTGTCTCTTGGGTATCAGCTTTGACCATCAGATGCGACAGCAGCTAGGGAGATTTGAACACTGGCAGGGACCTGCCACATCTTGGCCGAAGCCCAGATACAAGCTGGTGGTGAACTGCAGATGTTCTGGAGCAATTGCAATGCAAACACTTTGCTCGCTCTCCTCTTCACTGTCACAATTATTTTGCTTGACTCAAAAACTAGTCCAGTTCTACAAAATAGTCAGATTGGCAATGAATAATTTCTCTTCGGCTCAGCTATAGTGTGTCTTGTCCACCCTTGTTAGTCAAAGTACCATTTCCTTCCTGAAGTCACAGCGACAGTGGACAAGGGAAGGGCAGCTGATGTCATCTACCTGGACCTGAGTAAGGCATTTGACTCTGCCCCACATGACATCCTGGTCACCAAACTGGAAAAACATGGACTTGATGGATGGACCACTCGCTGGATAAGGAATTGGCTGGATGGTGGAACCCAGAGAGTGGTGATCAACGGCACAATGTCCACCTGGAGACCAGTGACAAGTGGTGTCCCTCAGGGGTCTGTGCTGGGACCAGTGCTGTTTAACATATTTGTCAGTGACATGGACAGAGGAATGGAGTGCACCTTCAGCAAGTTTGCAGATGACACCAAGCTGTGTGGCACAGTCGACTTGCTAGAGGGCAGGGATGACATCCAGAGGGACCTGGACAGGCTGGAGAGGTGGGCCCAGGCCAACCTCATGAAATTCAATAAGGCCAAGTGTAAGGTCCTGCACCTGGGTAGGCACAATCCCAAGCACAAATACAGGCTGGGTGGTGAATGGCTGGAGAGCAGCCCTGAGGAAAAGGACCTTGGAGTCTGGGTTGATGAAAAGCTCAACATGAGCCTGCAGTGTGCACATGCAGCCCAGACAGCCAACCGAGTCCTAGGCTGCATCAAGAGAAGCGTGGCCAGCAGGGCAAGGGAGGGGATTCTGCCCCTTTACTCTGCTCTCGTCAGACCCCACCTGGAGTACTGTGTGCAGTTCTGGAACCCTCAGCACAGGAAGGACATGGAAGTGTTGGAGCGGGTCCAGAGGAGGGCCACAAAGATGATCAGAGGGCTGGAGCAGCTCTCCTATGAGGACAGGCTGAGAGAGTTGGGGCTCTTCAGCCTGGAGAAGAGAAGGCTTCGAGGGGACCTGATAGTAGCCTTCCAGTATCTGAAGGGGGCCTACAGGAAGGCTGGGGAAGGATTATTTACAAGGTCCTGCAATGACAGGACAAGGGGCAATGGGCTTAAACTGGCAGAGGGGAGATTTAGACTGGATGTTAGGAGGAAGTTCTTTACAGTGAGGGTGGTGAGGCACTGGAACAGGTTGCCCAGGAAGGTTGTGGATGCTCCCTCCCTGGATGTGTTCAAGGCCAGATTGGATGAGGCCTTGAGTAACCTGTACTAGTGGGAGGTGTCCCTGCCTATGGCAGGGGGTTGGAACTAGATGATCCTTGAGGTCCCTTCCAACCTTACCATTCTATGATTCTATGATTCCTTTTCATCTTCCTCTACCTTGGCATGCCAGGTAAGTGTGACTCTAAAGTTTAAGTGCTGATCAGATGATACTGCAACAGGTTTGTGGATAAGACCCACATCAGCTGTGTAAAGGCTTACAGCCCTTCTAGATTAGCTCTCCATCCTTGAAGAAAGAGGCATTGATCAGAGGGCAGTCTACTCCATCTCTCTGAAATAGCTCTCCTGGAATAAAATGAAATACTTTCCTAGAAGTGCTCACTTCTCACAGATTGATGAGATTAAATCAGATGACTACATTTCAGGCTCTTTAATCTATAAACAGAATCCTATCCTTTGTGACTTACTCCATAAAGGCAAGTCTTAATTCATGGGTATTTCAATAAGATAAACCAGTTACTGCCAAGTTAGTACCAACTGGTGTAACTGACATTCTAGCAAATTAAGTCTAGGGTATTGCTAACTATGCATTAGAAATAAAATGTGCCAGAATTAGAGTATGAGTTATTATTATGAGAATTAGAGTACACTGTACTCTTTTTCTTTGACATTTCTATATCAAGGTCCATGAGACTTCTCATACATCTAGAAATCCTAAACGTGAGAAATATTGATATTATATTAAAAATCAGAATATTTCTTGAATGCCTGCACTGAGACTTATATCTTCCATTTTGTTTCCTGTAACTGAAAAAAAAAAAAAAAAAAAAAAAAAAAAAAAAAAAAAAAAAAGTAAAAGGTACTAATAGATACAATTTTTAAAGGATCTGAGGTGATGTAGCATTGAACCTCGACCAGTTCCACTTATCCATAAAAAAAATCCTCCAGGGAGAAGATGGAAATCCAGCATTATCAGCCACTTTTAATATGACTATGTGGAAAAATCCCAGGCAGATGTACTGACACAAGAGTTACACTGCTCATGCAGGGTGTGGCTGAATCCTTCTCTGAAGGATGCATCAGCCAAAGCATGGAGATACAAGCTGCTAGGTAAATGTTTCCAGATCAATGGAAAAAACCAAAAAGAAGATGATCATTTGTAAAATGACATTTTTAAAAGTAGTTTGAAATGCTGAACTTGTGATATCTAAGAGATAATAGCATGAAAATCACTCTCTTTCTGCACAACATTGTGAGAAAGTTTGCTCTTTAACTACATGACCACATTCACCACATGCAACTGCCTCAGTTGGAGGGTGGCTATTATTAGACTACCATAACTTTACTTGCCTGTATGGATGTAAAGAACTATTAATGCAAATCATTATAAAAACCAGGTTTTGTGGATGCTGCTTCTTGACACAGGAGTTGAGTTTGTGCACTCCCACTCCCACAGCTTCATTTGGTTTTTTACTTGTATATTAGCCTAGTCACAGTTCTGTCTCAGTACTTATGGATCACCACACTCCAACATTTGCCAGGAGATGAGCCTGGAGTACACTTAACCTCACCTGTACCCTAGTCTTCTGAAACTCAGAGAAGGGAAGGGCTCTCAGATAAAAGTGAGGACTTAGCTGCATCTGTGCCTGACCATGGGTGGGAGTGTGAGCGCATCCAGTCTCTATCACAAACTCCAGCTTTAAACAAAACTAAAACTAAAACCGAAATCAAAACCAAACCAAACCAACAAAAAAGCCTCAAAACTTGCCCAGGCAGGATTTGGAAGCTGTAGTGATGCGTAGATACCCACCAGGGGGTGCCATGCAACCGTCAGAGTTACCATCATTTGTTTACAGTAGTACCTCTAGCAAGGACTTTGTGCCACTCCGAACCCTGTAGAAATCTGAGTTATTCCACACAAAAGCACTCGCTTTTTGTTGTACTAAAAACCAGGCCCAGAAGATAATTATTGCAACCGTGTTATGATTCAGACCAACGGGAGGTGTTTTTTATTTTTCAAGAAAAATCTAAAGTAAAAAGGAGGAAAGGAAAATTTTTAAAATGACAGATATAACTCATACATTTTTGCATACTATCTCCATTGACTTTACTTCCTCTCAGTGTTGAAAAGCAGTCCTGAGATAAAAGTTTCAGTTGATGTTTCAATGTTGTTAAAGATTGTGCTTATCAGCAACAAGCAGGAAAACTGGCATAATAATAATAATGAAGAAGTTTTGTTGTTTTTTTCCCAGAAGATATCAAGACTAACAGCACAGAGCTCAGAATGGAATATGTATATATGCTATCCTGGAGTGGCAGATGAGCTCTAACATCCAGTACTACTCTCTTTCTCTTCCACTTCTCCTCACAATTACTTCTCCTAGAATGTAATTTTCTCTACACATATCTTAACAAAAATTTTTTGACAGTAAGAAACTGAAAGGGTGGTTATTGTCATTCCTTGGCCTTACATCTCCATCCTGCATATCCTAAGATAGACAATTTACTTATCCGTACTGAGCATTTGACTTCCTTTTGTCTCTTTTCCATTTGACTCATTCCTGACAAGGCATCTACTTTGTATGACTTCCCCCTATGAATAAAGCTCCTCTACGGGTCTGAGAAGTTGTAAGTAGCAGGAAAATCTGGCACTTTTGGAGACAGGAGATAAATAATGTAGTATAGGCAGGAACTATATTCTTCATACATCCCACTCTTAGAGGGCTCTTTGGGATGTTTGGTGCTTTGATGCAAGTGAGAGGAAGAGAGGTGGGACAAATTTGCTGAGTCCTAATAGCTTTGACCAGAAATATAATTCAACAAGCTTTAAAAAAAATAGTATAGAATCATAGAATGATTTAGGTTAGAAAGGACCTCAGAGATCATATAGTTCCAACTCCCCACCACAGGTAGGGACACCTCCCACTAGAACAGGTTGGTGTACCAAAAATCTTGAAGCCCAAGAAGTATTATCTCACACTACAATTACAAAAGTTCAGTACTGTCAAATGATCACTTTGAAAGTGAGAAAGTGAGCCAGTCCTGTTTGCAAATGCTGCCAGAATTCAGTCCTTGTGCACTGAGGCAGCATGAATGTAGACATTTCAAAGCAAGATGTTAAAATGCCAAGCTGAGGAGTGACAGGTTCCAGATCTTGGAAGCAAAACACCTGCACCTGTCTCCTGTCTCAGAGCTACCATGATATGCTCTCAGGCCAGGGGCTCAGCGTGGAAAACTGCTTAATGTCAGAGGAGATCCTTGGATGAAGGTGCCTCAGAGTTGAGGATAGAAGGAGGGAAATGCCATTATCTCAACCGAACAGAAAGCTGTTTTGAGTTGAGTGGGTCATATCATGAGAGACGTTGCTGAGTCAGTTGTGGATTCCCAAGGCTGAGACAGTGGCATTTGCTGAAAATCCCCATTGTTCATTTCCAGGGAATTGTTGCTGAGGTAGGGCAGGAAGGATGCTGTTCAGTGCCATGGTTGTGATGTATGACTGAAATGGCAAGTTTCTGATGGAGGGTAGTAACTGAAAGCTCATTCCTATATTACTATTCTTGTGACAGAAATAAAGCACCTGAAACAGCTCTGAAGAAAAGGATTGGGATTTTTTTTTTTTTTTTTTTTCTGAATCAGACCAGGTGCCTTGAGCATTTTCATCTTAATGCTGTGTCTTCATGTTGATTTTAGATTGAACTTTAACCTCATAAATACAAGGCAAGGTAAAACTAATAAACTTTGTGTTTTCTTTTGATGTGTGTTTCTTACAGTGAGGACCATGAGGGGCTTTTCAGCTCTTTTCAGCTGACTTTGAAAAATAGATTTTGCATGGCCTGCATGAGAAGGCAGAAAAAGCAGAAGCACTGAATTGCAAATATTCATTGCTTTCCTTTTCCCCTTCTTGTGTTTGAACTGGGGTCTGTGACATCTACAGGTACCTCATGACTCATCTATAAATTACATCCATGACCTTGACTTACTGCCAAGTCAGTTCAACATCTAACAATTAAAAACACCAAGCCATCCTTATCTCTGAGCAGCTTCACTGACACAGAGTCAGTTTGACCCTGTGTACTGAGGTAACAACATAACCTGCTCTCACAAGCCCCTCTCCTCCCGCACAGACAGGAGGGAAAGTAACACACAAAAAACACCATGTTGAGGTGAAAGAATTAGGACAGCTATAGTGGAGGGTATACAAGGAAGTTTCCTGAGCGGCAAGAGATCTGGTTAGGAAAGCCAAGGCCGAGTTTGGATTGAATCTATCCAGGGAGATCAAAGGGAACAGCAAGAATTTCTACAGGTATATTGATGGTAAAAAGAAGACTAGGGAAGGTGTGGTCCCCTCAGAAAGGCAACAGGTGAAATGGTCATAAGTGATATTGAGAGGGCTGAGGTTCTCAATGACTACCTCAGTCTCTGCTGTAAAGGCCTCCAGCCACACTCCTGAAGTCATGGGAGATAATGACAGGGATTGGAAGGGAGAATTGCCCATCATAAGTGAAAATCAGGTTTGTGACCACCTGAAGAACCTGAAAGTGTTCAGTCTATGGGACCGGAAGGGATACACCCACGGGTGCTGGGGGAACTGGCAGATGAGGTTGCTAAACCCCTCTCTATTCTATTCCAAAAGTCATGACAGTCTGGTGAAGTCTCCACTGACTGGAAAAGGGGAAACATAACCCCAGTTTCAAAAAGGGTAAGAAGGAAGAACCAGGGAACTACAGGCCAGTCAGTCTCACCTCTGTGCCCAGTAAGGTCATGGAGCAGATCCTCCTGGAGACACTACTGAGACAGAAGAGTAGTGAAGAGGTGATTTGGTACAATCAGCATGACTTCACCAAGGGCAAATCCTGCCTGACAAACCTGATGGCCTTCTATGGACAGGTCGCAACATTAATAGATGAGGGGCAAGCAACTGATGTCATCTACCTGGAGCTGAGCAAAACCTTCGACACTGTCCCACATAATCTCCAAACTGGTGAAACATGGGTTTGATGGATGGACCACTAGATGGGTAAAGAGCTGGCTTGATGGCTGCACCCAAAGAGTGGCTGTCAGTGGGTCCATGTCTAAGTGGAGGCCAGTGACAAGTGAAGTCCCTCAGGGATCAGTTGTGGGACCAGTCCTATTTAACATCTTTGTCTGTGACATGGACAATGATACCAAGTGCACTCTCAGCAAGTTTGCTGATGACACCAAGTTGTGTGGTGCAGCTGACACACTGGAGGGAAGGGATGCCATCCAGAGGGATTTGGACAGGCTGGAGAGGTAGGCACAAGCCAACCTCATGAGGTTCAACAAGGCCAAGTGCAAGGTCCTACATTTGGATTGGGCAATCCTAAGCACCAATACAGGCTGGGCAGTGACTGTCTCGGGAGCAGCCCTGAGGAGAGTGACTTGTGGATGCTGGCGAACGAGAAGCTCAGTATGAGCTGTCAGTGTGCTCTTGCAGCCCAGAAAGCCAACCAGATCCTGGGCTGCATCAAGAGAAGCGTGGCCAACAGCTCTCATGGTCTGATCTCGTGTGAGGTGTCCCTGCCCATGGCAGCAGGGTTGGAGCTAGGTGATTCTTGTGCTCCCTCGCAATCTGGACTGATTCTATGATTCCATGATTCCATGATTCTATGACTGGAAATAATACAATGCACAATTACCTTAGCCTCTCTACAGAAAAGTGCAACAAAATGCTGAAGCAACAGCAGAAGGCATCAATAAAACGACTCCACCCCGCCCAAGCACGCAGAAGCCAGCCCAGTGGGAAAGACCAACACCCCAAGCCCCAGAAACCAAAAGCAGCAACTAGAACTGAAAGCCTCTCATGTTACAATCTCAATTTCAAGCCCCGTGATACTTTGTTCCAGACAGCACTTGAATTTTGAAGACAGCACGATGGCAGCATAGTATTAAATGTCAGCAGCAGATGTCGCTCAACCAATGACACACTGTTTCAAGCAAGGGCACACAACAATTTGGCTTCTGTGGTTCAGTGAAAAATGGCTGTGTTTGACAAGCTCAATGCTCAAACAATTTAAGGCAGGACATACTTACTACCCCACACAGAGGAAAGGACATTTCCATTGTACACACATGTGTGAGACAACAGGAAGCCAAGTCTGTCAACTTTGCTTTTATAGCATGGCTGGGTTACACACTCAGTTCATAAATGAAATTTACAATGTCAACAAAGCTCTGTTTTCTGCCTGCAGGATCTCACCAGAAACCAGACACTGTTAACTTTAATTTGTTGTGCCCAGCTGAAACTAAAGCCATCTCCCTATATGGAACTTCCAAAAGTAAAAAACTTTTAAAGGGAGTCAGCCAGACTATACAAACCAGCCCATTAGGACTTTTATACTGAGGATAGTTTTGGAATGGCAGCTGTTACTGTACAGAAAACTTAGTCTAAATCACATCTCTATATTTGCCTGTGAATAAATAGTGATAAATAAATAATAAATTTTAAAAAGAGCTCTGATGCGATTTCATCCTCTCATGAGAAGAGGAAAAGCTCTACACTGGTCAAATGAGATATTTTATCTGTGTGTAACATGTAACTTGAGCTACATCACTGCCTTCAAGGACTTTAAAGTCCAAAACAAGTGATATAAAGATCATTTTCATAGTCATGTCAGTAATATCCTTAGGAATATTTTTAGTGCACTGAAGTATCAAGTAGAGCATTTAAACTTGCTATTGGAATACAAATAAGCCTTATTGTTATCAACCATAATTTCTGTGATGGTCTAACCACTGCTTCTAGAGCAAGATATTTCAAAGCTGTCTGAACTTTGTCCCCTCCTGAGACCAGTAAATGCATGCCACACTACAAAAAGTCATTATCTTTGTGGCTGCATGAAAGCCTTTTTTTTTTTTTTTAATCCTCTGTTCTGAAAAGTTAAGCCAGAGCCACAAGAGAACAATGTACTTCTTAAAATACAAAAGAAAAAACAAACAAACCAAAAAAACCCAAAACCAAACTTGTGCTAATTTATTTATTTTTTTCTTCTGTCTCAAGAAACAAAATGGTGAATGTCAGAGTGAACTTGCTTACAAGATGATCAGAAAGAGTTCTGAGGTTTCTGGGAAGTCAAAATGCTTTTGAGATTTGGGGTTGGTCTGAGTCATAACAAAACTATACACCACAGACTGCTTTTTTTTTTTTTCCTCTTTTAATTTCTCATTTACCAAAGATTAAAAAAAAAAAAAAAAAAAAAAGTTATATTCCCTCAGACAAAACACACCTTGGCTGCTTCCAGAAGGTTGATGTTTCTGAAAGTTTCATGTTTATTTGGTGAACAAACCATCAAGGGTTCTATTCAGTTACTGAGTATACTCATTGCTTGCTACACAAACACATCAAAGCCTCCATTCAGCACTGGCTCCTCAGGCAATGCCCATACTGGCCCTTGCCAGGGTTTCTGGTAGACCCTAGAGGTTTTCATTTTGCTGGTCCCACCTGCAGGACACTGAGAGCCCTGTTTGGGACCAAGGGATTTTGTTGATAGTGCAACACTTTTCCAAGAAAGCATTTTATGTAAAACAACAGCATTTCTCAGTAAGACATTAAAAATCCAGAGCAGCTCCGCTGCTGCCCCTCAAATCTCCAAGGTTTTGAGTGTAGACCCTGGCTCTGCTGCCCTTCCCTGCTCATTGAGGCTGGGCTGACTCTGCTCAGGCCAGCCTTGCTGCAGCCCACCTTAGTAATCTGGGCTCACACTGGGAAAGAGCCAGGGCAGAGAGAGGTGGAAGTTTCACTGGGGCAGATTTTCATCTCCCATTTTCTTGGGAACTGAATTTGTGACCACCTCACCAGTCTTGGTCTTTGCCTGAGCTACACTGCAGTTTGTGCCCCACCTTGTGTCATCATCAACTGCATCCCACTGGGCTTTGCTGCAGCCCTGTCACCATGGCCGTGCTTGGGTGGTTGCATGGCTCCAGTTTGGCCCTGGTCAGCATCTCCTTGCTGAGTGCTGCTGGATGGACTGATTCAGGAGGGCAAGGCTATGCCTGCCTCCCAGTCACTCTTGATTCCTAGTTTGCTCCAATTGGGTAGCCCACCCTCAGAACCCCTGTGACACCCTTATGGGACAGTGAAAACAAAAAGGGTGCTCCTCTGTTCACTTCTTAATTACTATAATTTGTGTATATAATTTTACAGGCTCCAGTAATTTCCTAAATAAAATCTAGGAAGCAAAACTGATAAAAAATCAGAATACAGTTACTATGTTTGTGCAAGCATTTGCTAAAAAGACCACAGTTGAATAGAATCGAAATATTTTTGACTTTTCCCATTGGGAGGTCCTCTCAGTAGAAAGGTACAGATACCATGCTACAGTGTGGAACTCCCTGGCTACAGTGTGGTATTAAACAAGTAGAGAGGAAAACCTATTAAAAAAATCAGGTTCTGCTTTAATTATTTAGTGAGACTTTCTGCAGAAGAGATGAATTCCCTTAAGTAACATGTTTTCCTTCTCATAAAAGTCATATAGAAACTGTTGAAAACCACTGCACTTTTCCAGGAGCTCCCTGACGTTTATGCTAAGCTGTTATGTAATTGGTCTGCAATGAAAACAGAGAAGACAGTAAATCAGACTTTTTCAAGCTGAGTGTTCCACAGGAGGAAAAAAAAAAAAAAAAAAAAAAAAAAGACACCAAAAAAATCCATTTCTATAATAGCCTTTTTCTGTGGAAAGAACCTTTAGCCCAATTTTCATTGATTAGCTGCACCTGAAATACGTCAAAACCTCTGTATATTGTCAACCTGAGTATTCATAAACTCATAATTCATAAATGCAGTGAGTATTAATTCGATAACATCTTCTCTAGGTTTACACAAATGTGCAGCTGCCTCTTCAGTGTCTGAAGTCAGAAATGCTTATCCAGGAAAGTGAACACTTTCTGCAGAAAAGTCCATTTTCTCCCCATACTTACCAGCTAGCCATGGTGGGACACCACCACTACCTTCCTCTGCTCCACTGTCCCTCCAGCATCCACATGTCATCTTCTCTTACTCTCACCACACCAGTATCAGTTCCCCTCTTGGAAGCTTGCTGAATGTATGTGCAGCATAGGTAAAATAACTTGAGCAGGTGTCTGACTTTAACCATGGTCAGGTCTGAATTCCATACCACCGTTTTCAATAAAATGTGGCTTGTTATAGTACTCAGTTCAACACAGTTTTGCATAATCATAGAATTAATGTAGCCAAATAAAACCACATCAAATAATCCATGGGAATTTGAGGAACTTATAAATCAAATATCTCTCTAGGGCATTTTGTTCTTCTGGAATTTGTCTCACTGACAGACAAAGTAAAGAAAGACCAAAACAAAGATTTAAACTTGTAAAAGTAAAAATACAGTATAAGAGATAGCAATCACAACTTCACAAAACAAATAGGGCTTGATGTGGTCATACATGTTTATATCCTTCCCCTACAGCAGAACAAAGCAGAATCAGTTCAGTTTCACAGTATCACCAGGGTTGGAAGAGACCTCAAAGATCATCAAGTCCAACCCATCACCACAGACCTCAAGACTAGACCATGGCACCAAGTGCCACATCCAAACCCACCTTGAACACCTCCAGGGATGGTGACTCCACCACCTCCCTGGGCAGCCCATTCCAGTAGCCAATGACTCTCTCAGTGAAGAACTTTCTCCTCACCTCCAGCCTAAACTTCCCCTGGCATAGCTTGAGACTGTGTCCTCTTGTTCTGTCACTGGTTGCCTTAGAGAAGAAGGTACCCTCCCTCTGGCTACAACCACCCTTCAGGTAGTTGTAGACAGCAAGAAGGTCTCCCCTGAGCCGCCTCTTCTCCAGGCTAAACAGTCCCAGCTCCCTCAGCCTCTCTTCATAGGGCTTGTGCTCAATGCTTCTCACCAGCCTCGTTGCCCTTCTCTGGGCATGCTCAAGCACCTCAATGTCCTTCTTAAATTGAGGGGCCCAGAACTGGACACAGAACTCAAGGTGTGTTCTAACCACTGCAGAGTCCAGGGGGAGAATGACCTCCCTGCTCTTGCTGGTCACACTATTCCTGATGCAGGCCAGGATGCCATTGGCCTTCTTGGCTACCTGGGCACACTGTTGGCTCATGTTCAGGCGGGTGCCAATCAGCACCCCCAGATCCCTTTCTGTTTGGTTGCTCTCCAGCCACTCCAACCCCAGCCTGTAGCTCTGCATGGGGTTGTTGTGGCCAAAGTGCAGCACCCGGCACTTGGATTTGTTGAATGCCATCCCCTTGGAGTCTACCCATCTGTCCAGGCAGTCAAAGTCCCACTGCAGAGCCCTTCTGTTTCAGACATAAAAGGTTTATCAAATGTTTCTTCTTAGAAAGAATGATGAGAAATATAATTTCCTTATGCAATTTCTTTAAGTGCCAATTTTAAATCACACACACACACACACACACACAAAGAAAAATCTTTTACACGTGACTCTTCTTTACCCAGTCTGGCACCTAGGACTCCTCTCTTACCCACCCTGAACATGGAGAATGAGCTCCTTCCTACATAAGCCTTCCAAACACTCTTCTTGGTAAAGGTAAACAAATTCACTTTCTTCAAACTACAACCACCAAATACTACCACAAATCAAACACTCCTCTTACTCAACCTGTAAAAAAGAGTTACTTCTGCTTCTAGTGACTTAATAACTTCTTAATAAATAATTTCCTTTCTTACCTGATTTTTTATCACGCAACAAATTTTATTCAGTCTTTCCTCACTGAATGCATTTCTGCTCTGAGATGCCAATAAAAACATGTGTTATTCTGCAACACCTACTTCCCCTTTTCATTTCTTTTAGTCACTAGCACAGCTATTTTAGCAGATTTGCTACAAGTATGGACATTTTCCCCCCTATTCAGAAATCTGGTTTTGTAAGATGCATCCATTAGTAATGGAGCACTCTATGGATGTTTCATTTTGCAATACAAGTGCCGGAGTCACCACCAGAGATATTTTGCCAGAATGGACGTACAGTTTTGCAACATTGACATTCCAATGTATATCCACCTTCCCTTTAAAACAAGGAAAGCTGCAAAGAATTTCTGAAATATCTGAAAATATTATATGCAATGCGAGTAGAAGATGAACATAAGTATAAAGGAAGCAATAAGTTCGTCTCCATATTACCAGGAAAATGTGTCATTCACTGCTTCAAAACTGCTGCTTATTTGAGATTAGCCACATGGGGTGCTGTAAACTGTACTGACTTGTGCTCTGCAGCTGGTCAGGCATACAACCAGTATAAGATTGCTCTAACATGACACAAAGCAATGGTCTCAAAATATTTTTGATCATGTACCCTCAATAGGAAAATATTTTTAAGCACACACACACCCCTCCCGGTGTATGTTTATTTATAAATATATACACATACTACTGTATTCATGTTATGTACATTACAAAACCTACACAAATAGAAATTAAAAAGGATGAAATAAATATTAAATAAACCAAATTTGAAAAATGTATATTTTTATTCTATTTATTAATGGTATAAAAATAATTTTTTCCTGCACCACAGTGGCTTGCCTTGCACGCTCCTTGGGGTCTGTACAGCCTGCTCTGCAGGCAATCGGCATAGACATCAGATTAGATAATGCAAACAGTGGCTACAGGATCCTTAGTAGATGTCTGTTGTCCTTGCAAAATTCATTCCTGTACTAAGGCTTCTTCCTAAAAGATAGGTTTTGTACTTGTTTTTCTCTTCTGTTAAGCCAGAGAAATTGTCTGCAATAGCAGTATGCCTCATTTTAATCACATCAGGTAAGAATTTGACTGTTGCAAACATCTGACATTAGGAACAGGATGTCCTCCCCACCATCTTTCTGGGAAGCTGCAAGAAATTGTTATTTCAACTACTTGTGTGCTCCTTGGCAGATTGACCATTTAACATGAGTTCCTTTAAGAGAACTTCTTATATTAAGCAGTAACAGAAAATAATAAAACAGATTGGGTTAATAATATACATAACAGTTTTCCCAGCATTAATGAAAATGGAAACAATTTCATACATCCATCTTGGCTTTCTTCATGCTTATAGGAAATACAACAACCTGAAAGCATCACAGGTGAGAAGATTCAGAAGTGAGAAGTAGTATGGGATTTTCCAAGAAGTAGAAATTAGAAAGTGTGGTGATTAAAACTAGTCGATATTCAAAGTCCTTTATGTAGAAGAGAAAACTCCATGTTATTTTTAAGTGTATTAATCTTGAAAACAATTATGAATACTTAGTAAAAAACAGTGGTAATAATAGTATCTTGCCCTAATACATTAATTATTTTTAATAATTAAGAATTATTTATTCTTATTTAGTTAATTAATTAATTCTTATTTTGTAAGCAGCTTTGTTTGAAGTATGCCTCTCTCTTATTTAGTGTCTATGCTATGCTGCCCATGCCTAGCATTCCTCAAGACTCTGCTTGAAGTTTCATCTCAAAATTTAAGCTACATTTGATTTTTCCACTACCATTGCTCCTTTCCAACGTGTTCAAGGTGAAACCTCAGTTTTAAATATTGATATTTGTTTTCTTGCTTGGTCATTATGTATATAAGATAAACGTTACACTATTGTTATCTATGAATCTTTTGTGTATTGTCTGTATTTCAATACTTTCCACTTTTTTGTTTTATCCCACTTTCTTGTTTTATCAGAAATCAGAAACAGCTCTTTTCACTTGTTGTGAGAGCTTAGTTACTCTGGGGCACACTGCTTGAATATTTGTGTTTTATAGATTGTACATGGAGGTCAGCAAAGGCAACATCACACTCTGTAAAGAATGCTTCCTAAAAGACACTACTTTATACATGCAATTTTCTTTGTTTTGCAACATTAAAATCTGTATGTAGACATTTTCCTGTACAAAGAAGCAGTGAGGAGATGGAGAATCAACCACTTAAATTTCATCTTTCTGCTCTTTCTCAGATCTGCTTTGAACTAGTACACAATTTGACTGAACTGATTTTCTATCTGACAGCAGTGCAGAACTCAAAGCCACCTGCAAAACCATTTGCCTCAATTACTTCATATATAGTTTAGTACAAGTTTTGTGTCAAGAATTACAAATGCAGTGTTGGCTGCAGCAGGCCAAAATGTGGCATTTGTCCCCATCTCCTGCATAGTTAATTAAGATGGGTTCTGAATGAGGGTAGCAAATACCCATTTTTCCTGCCTCCGCTTGTGGAATTTATTCTCTGTCAGAAGAGCCAAACAAATGTGTGTAGGTGATAACATCTTAGCTGAGGCAGTAACTTCTGCTCAACTCTAACTCTAGCCATTTGCCAACTGATATCCAACAGCCAGAGGAAGAAGGCATGGGGCAAGACTCCCCATTACCACAAGTAAAATCAGTCAGATCAGCTGGGCTGGGGCTGTCTGGTGTTTGCCTTCTGCATGGGAGAGCACCCACAGATACCGCTTCACCGACAGATCAACAGACACGTTTGTCTTTGACCAGCATCACTGAATTCAGCAGATGACTTAGCCCCAAATAAAATACCTGAGAGATGAAACCAATGTGAAAACAGCTGAAAACCACAGTGTGTGTAAATGAACACTTTCCCAAAGACTTCTTACTAGTTCTGTCACATGGACGTAGTAGACCTGGGCATCACACAGGCTGTAAAATATCATCCACTGATTCATGCCCTTAGATCAGTAACTGCTGCCTGAGCAACACACTTCTGAGAAAGGTATTCACAACAAATTTTGCGTAGTGGCAATCTGGATGCTACAATGAATTTCCTTTTTCTTTTAAGTGCATTGATTTCAACAGTAGTAGATATGTCCGTTCTGGTTCCAAAATCTGGACTGAAATGTAGAAGTGAAACACCTCAGGTTCATTAACAGTGAATAATTGCTTTAAGTTGTGTTAAGAATATAATGTTTTAACCATGTTGTAAAAATATTCCCTGATGATTTTGCTCATGGGATTGTTTCCTTTCAAGCTGAGATAGGAAATTAGTTTAGGCTTTCCACCACACCTGAGAGACCCTATGAATCACAAAAGTATAGCTTGTGATCTTCCCACTAGAAGGAGTCTAAGAGAAAAATCAACTGTTTGATCCTCAGAAGAAAGAGCTTCAGAACTTCTCTCCTGCAGAGAGCTCAGATGAAGACCCAAAATCCATATAGAATCATAGAATCACAGAATGGTAAGGCTGGAAGGGACCTCAAGGATCATCTAGTTCCAACCCCCAGCCATAGGCAGGGACACCTCCCACTAGTACAGCTCACTCAAGGCCTTGTCCAATCTGGCCATGAACACCTTCAGGGAGGCAGTATCCACAACCTCCCTGGGCAACCTGTTCCAGTGCCTCACCACCCTCACTGCAAAGAACTTCCTCCTAACATCCAGTCTAAATCTCCCCTCTGCCAGTTTAAACTCATTGCTCCTTGTCCTGACATTGCAAGACCTTGTAAACAGTCCCTCCCCAGCCTTCCTGTAGGCCCCGTTCAGATACTGGACCACAACTATAAGGTCTCCTCAAAGCCCTCTCTTCTCCAGGCTGTAGAGCCCCAACTTTCTCAGCCTGTCCTCATAGGAGAGCTGCTCCAGCCCTCTGATCATCTTTGTGGCCCTCCTCTGGACCCGCTCCAACACTTCCATGTCCTTCCTGTGCTGAGGGTTCCAGAACTGCACACAGTACTCCAGGTGGGGTCTGACGAGAGCAGAGTAAAGGGGCAGAATCACCTCCCTTGCCCTGCTGGCCACGCTTCTCTTGATGCAGCCTAGGAATGCAGCCCAGGACTGGGCTGTATGCGCACACTGCAGGCTCATGTTGAGCTTTTCATCAACCCAGACCCCCAGGTCCTTTTCCTCAGGGCTGCTCTCCAGCCATTCACCACCCAGCCTGTATTTGTGCTTGGGATTGTGCCTACCCAGGTGTAGGACCTTACACTTGGCCTTGTTGAATTTCATGAGGTTGGTTTGGGCCCACCTCTCCAGCCTGTCCAGGTCCCTCTGGATGCCATCCCTGCCCTCTAGCAAGTCGACTGTGCCACACAGCTTGGTGTCATCTGCAAACTTGCTGAGGGTGCACTCCATTCCTCTGTCCATGTCTCTGACAAAGATGTTAAACAGCACTGGTGCCAGCACTGACCCCTGAGGGACACCACTTGTCACTGGTCTCCAGGTGGACATTTTGCCCTTGATCACCACTCTCTGGGTGTGACCATCCAGCCAATTCCTTATCCAGCCATCCAGATATCTGCCTTCAATTTTGACTACGTTAGGCTCCTTCCAACTGTCTCATTAGAAGCTCACCTAAGGTGTTTGACTCTTTCCATGTGTTGCATGCACGTGGGAATATAGAGCAATGGCTTCACTATTAAAATTTAAGCATCACTGTGCTTAATTCCTTTAGTCAGAGAGGGTTTATACAAAAATTTTGATAGGGAGGAAAATCCAGTTTCAGTCTCTTGGACAAACATTTCACCTCTCATACTGCTTTCTTCTGCATACTGCAGAGAGTTACTACAAGCTGTTGGGACTCAGTGTGCCTCAAGAGTTTGTTCTTACAAACCAATGTGTTACAATGCTAAACTGACTATTTTAGTAAGAACACTCAACGACGTCAGTGAAAGTCATGCAAAGCACAAAAAGTGAGTGCTGAGTTGAGTCAGAGCAGCTGCAAACATTTGCCTAACTTTGTATTTTTCAACAATCTTGTAATCAGCAGAACTTGCTTAAAGAGAGTCATCGTCTCTCAGAAACTGGTTGAGATTACAAGAAGCACATCTAGAGGTTCACAGATTCACAGGTTGCATTGGGTTGGAAGGCGACCCAGGGCAACATCGAGTCTGATTTTGAATGTCTCCAGGGACAGAGCCTCAACTACATCCCTGGGCAACCTGTTCCACTTTCTTCATGAAGAACTTCCTCCTGATGTCCAAACTAAATCTACCCTGCTCCACTTTAAAACCATTGCCCCTCATCCTATTGCTATAAGCCCTTCTAAACAGTCCTTTCCTAGCATTCCTATAGATCCCCTTCAAATACTGAAGTGTAGCTATAAATTCTCCCTGGAACTTTCTTTTTGCTGAGTTGAACAGCCCCAATTCTTTCAACCTGTCTTCAGAGGAGAGGTGCTTCAGTTCTCTGATCATCTTTATGGTCCTCCTCTGAACCTGCTCCAGCAGGTACATGTCTCTCCTGTGTTGGGAGCCTCAGAGCTGGATACAATACCCTAGGTCTCACGAGAGCAGAGGGGCAGAATCACCTCTCTCAACCTGCTGGCCATGCTTCTTTTGATGAAGCCCAGGATGTGAATTGCCACCTTTGCTGCAAGTGTGCATTGTTGGCTCGTGTCCAGCTTCTCATCCATGAGTACCTCCAAGTCCTTTTCTGCAGGGCTGCTCTAAATTTCATCATTCCCCAACCTGTACTGATATCGAGGGTTGCCCTGACCTATGTGCAAGACCTTGCAATTTGGTTTAGTGCACTTCATAGATTCTCCTGAGCCCACCTCAACAGCCTGACTATGTCCCTCTGGATGGCATTCAGTCTTATCAAGCATACCACTTAGCTTGGTATCCATCATTGTAAAGAAAATTGGGATGACCTAGCTTTGTAGGGAAAGATGATGAAATTGTAAGCAATTACTGACATAGAATTTAAGTTCTTAAAGCCTTTTTACAATACTGTAATCTACAATATACAACGAGTTATACATATGTAAAACATTTAAACACATAATCAGCAGAAAATATTCGTTAAAAAATCCAGCCCTTAGCTTATTAAACAAAGGCTTTCTTAAAGATGGAACAAGAGCTCTGGAATGCTAGAAGCCTATGAAGCCACAGAAATATTGAAATTGAGGTTGGTGAGAGGTCTCGAGCACAAGCCCTATGAAGAGAGGCTGAGGGAGTTGGGATTGTTTAGCCTGGAGAAGAGGAGGCTCAGGGGGGACCTTCTTGCTGTCTACAACTACCTGAAGGGTGGTTGTAGCCAGGAGGAGGTTACTTTCTTCTCTCAGGCAACCAGCACCAGAACAAGAGGACACAGTCTCAAGCTATGCCAGGGGAAGTTTAGGCTGGAGGTGAGGAGAAAGTTCTTCACTGAGAGAGTCATTGGCTACTGGAATGGGCTGCCCAGGGAGGTGGTGGAGTCACCATCCCTGGAGGTGTTCAAGGTGTGTTTGGATGTGGCACTTGGTGCCATGGTCTAGTCTTGAGGTCTGTGGTGATGGGTTGGACTTGATGATCTTTGAGGTCTCTTCCAACCTTGGTGATACTTGTGATACTGTGAAATCTAGTGGATACACCAATTTATTGTAGCACCTAAGTTTCCCAGCAGAGGGCAAATTGGGAAACTAAAGCTACAGGCAAAAGGTTCTTAGGCTTTACAGCTTTGGCCAGACATTTATTTCCCAAAAAGTCTTTGAAACATAACAATCCGCCTGTTATCATGACTTCTGCTTTTTATAGCACAAGGATCTTGCACTCATGACCTTTTCCTTTTCTAAATCATGTCCTGTGACTCATGTTCAGGTCTCCTTGCAGCAACGTAAACAAATTTTCCTTTAGTGAAAATGTGCTTCATGTGGTTATTTCATATCAAATCAGAAGAGAGGCAACAAATAGACTGTAGCATATGTAGATGAAGATATCCTACTAAGAGTTTGTCCCATGATAAAGATGGCTAACAATTAATGATTGATAGGCTTCAATGTATTACTGATTACTGCAAAAATTGTTGCTTGGACATGCAACAGCTGATTTCTCATGCTCTATCACACATTGTGGTAGGTTTGGAACTTCCCCCTCCAGCAACTAAAATTTCCCAGACCAGTTCATACGGCTTGGATGTAAGAGAAAGCTGTATTTTACAGCAAAGGTAAATTGACAAGTATATATATGCAATATATTTACATGTATTTATAATGATATACAATTTAGAAATAATACAGAAATCAAATCTTCCCCCCAGACAAAGAAAGCCCAGAAGGGGCCAAAGCCACCCTCTCTCTCTCCAGACAGAAAACAATCAGCAAAGCTCATATCTTATCTGGTCAGTCAAGGTTAGTGGAGGAGTCAGAGAGAGAAGCAAAAGAACAGCAAACAGATTCAGTGTTCAAGAGCCAAGAGAAGAAAATTATGCACTGTTTTTTTATACCTCTTAGGAAACCAGTGAATGATATAGACTTTATCATTGTTGTTCTTTCACAACCAATGCCCTGCTCATCCAGATTCTGCACTGAACTTTCAGGAAAGTACCAATTTCTCTTATTAGAATATTTCAATAAGCCTTAAACTTCCACACACATATATTGCAGAAATGTCTTCATTTATTTGTCATAGGAATAAGCATTTTTTGGTGAATGTTAGACAATCAATTTTATTTTACATTTTGATTAGACACTTCAAAGCAAGTTGCAAAATTAAAATACATGCCTAGCATCTTTCTGGTCTACTCTGGTCAATAGACTCAGAAAGAAGCGATGCTCAGACAGGGAAGTATCTTGCTTAAAGTCATGTGAGAATCAGTTGCAAAACAAGGAACAGAATCAAAGCTGCAGTTTTCCCCACAGAAATGAGCAATTTAGAGAAATTCACACTACAGTTTCTGTGTTCTTTGGCATTATTATAGAAAACCATAAGAGAAACTGAAGAGATTTAAATTAGCAACAGTAGTGCATGAGAAATTGAAAGGAAGAGCCTTTAACTCAACAAAGGAACAGCTCATACTATAGGTACCAAGGATCACTGTACTTACATGCAGTATGTCCTCCAATCTTGTCATAGATTAACCCCAGACAGCAGCTAAGCTGCACTCTCTCACTCCTCCTCAGTGGGACAGGGGAGAGAATCAGAAGAGTGAGAAAGTTAGTGAGTTGCAATAAAGACAGTTTAAAGCAAAAGTTATGCACAGAAGCAAAACAAAACAAGCAATTAATTCACAGCTTCCCATCAGTAAGCAGGTGCTCAGCCATCTCCAGGAAACCAGGGTCCTACAACACTTAATAGGTACTTTGGAAGCCATCACTTCCTTCTTCTTTGTCCAGTTTTATATGCTGAGCATGGCATCATACAGTATGGTATATCCCTTTGCTCAGACAGGATCAGTTTTCCCAGCTATATCCCCTTCCAACTTCTTGTGCATCTCTAGTCTAGTCACTGGTGGAGTGGGGTGAGAAACAGAAAAGCCAATAACTGTGTAAGCACTGCTCAGCAGTAACTACAACATCCTTGTGATCAATATTGTTTTCAGCATAAATCCAAAACATAGACCCATAAAGCTACTATGATGAAAATTAACTTTATCCCAGCAAAACCCAGCACAAATACACTTTTTGAGCACATCAGTGATAGCTTTTACACTAGATTTGGAATTCAAGTTATTTTTTTCCATAGTCTTTGTGAACATCAGCCACAGAAAGAAGGAAAGACATTTGAAGACACGGAAGGGTAATGAATAGTGTTTCACTTTGTGGAAAATTATGTTGCTTGATGTTGCAAAAGGACTGCTACTACTGTTAAAAATCAAATTAAAACAACAATCAAAAGCCAGATGATAACTTCTAACTATATTTTACTAATTGTGATATAGTAGCATGTGTAAGAACTATTTTATGTACAGAAGTTTGGTAGAACAGTATCTAAACTTTATAGTTTTGCCATTTTCTATAAAACTCCTCCATGATGCACGGTGCCAGCATCTTACTTTGAAGTCTTGAAAAAAAAAATCATGAACTGATACCCATTGAGTAGGCAACAGTAACTCAATATTTGCTCATTTGTGGCAAGATTGACAACCTAATAGTTTTGGAAACTTTCAGTCTCTGGCTGAGGGTTGATTGCTGTCCAATATTAGCCATATGTGGTACCTGCATAACTTTGTTTTGTTCTGACTATCAAGACTTTCCCACACACACCCCTCCCCACCCTGCTTTTTTTT
>VWZE01022783.1:666174-748301 GCA_013396675.1 Eubucco bourcierii | reverse complement strand
TATTTAAGCCCTTCAGAAGTGGTCTTTCTACCTCTTGACATATCTGGGGAGAGAAGAGAAGAGAGTACTTAAAGAAAAGCATCCTATTAGTGGTTTGTCACTCTAGAGCACAGAATCATCAGAACACTTGAGGGCTTTCCCTCAGGAGGAAGGGACACAAAGTTGTATGTCTCTGGTGGAGCACAGGGGATCTCCTTGATACCTGTGTTGGGAGGCAAGGCTGGGCAACAGTCACTTCTGCTGAAGCAAGGAATAGATGCCATAGTCACTTAATGTCTGATCTACCAAAATACCTACCATCTCTCTGGATTAGGTGAAACATAAATGGAGACAACAGGCTGAACCTACAGAAGGGATCATGTCTGCTTAAAACATCTTTAGAAATTATTACAACTGTAATAATGCAATGTTGCCTCTTTTTTTAAAAAACAGACATTTCCCCTGAAATAGTTAATGCAAAAAGCAGTGTGTGAAAACATCTCACGCATGCCTGTACAAAGCATGAAATAATCAGTCATACGTTGGACAGTATGCTACTGCAACTATTTAAAACAGACATCTTGCTAGCAAGCATAGCACAATGTGTCTTTGGAATTTAAATCTGATTCTTATGTTTTATAGGTTACACCACACTATGATTTGACCAGACAGGTTATAAATCAGCACCACTACAGAAGCTAATTCCTCCTTATTGAAACCTAAAAGCAAAAATACTGCCATTTATGTCTAGTGTAAGAATGTTAGTAATGGGCACAGTGTGCTGAGATAAATTATTAGTAAAGGATCAACTCTGAATTGTGTACTTTTAATCTGTGCTAACAAGACCAGTTATCTGTCATAAAGATGAATTAGGTTGAGTGCAAATGTCTCTGTATATTGTCATATTCTACCACTCTAAGCAGAATACAACAATTAGGGCTACGGAGAACCATCCGCAGGAAGTGATGATTAATTCCACTTAATTTAAATGGTCCTGCATCAGCAAATGTATTACTTCTAATATTATGTATTCTTTCAAAGGAGGCAATTCATCAAATTCACACACTTCATGGACACATAGCATTCAGTCAGGGAAAAAATAAAAGTAAATTAAAAAAAAAAAAGGGGGGGGGGGTGGTGGTGGTCGTGGGAGAAATAGTAGAACCAATGAAAGGAAATTGAATGATACCCACCATGGGAAATAAACTAATATATTCTAAGTTCATTCCTCTGTTCTTACCCACTTCAGGGTTTAATTTTGCTTTGTGGGAAGAGGCTATTTAGAGTTTGAAAACAACATTATGATGGTTCTTTAACAGTTAAGTAATCTTGTCATGCAAGAGATTCTTCTGTGCTGATGCCTCTGCCTCCAAACACCATTCAGGTGTCTGGCTTCCCAGTGAATAATTTTGTGTGTAAGAGAATAAAGAGATAACCCCTGTTCACTGACAACAAAAAATAGAAACCATATTGAAAGCAACCACAGGGTACCATGCAGTTTAGTTGTTTCTAAAGGATGAAAGGATGTGTACAAGGAGTATTTCTGAGCAAAATATCAGATGAGCACAGGAGATAAATGATTCTCCTGAGAACATTAATCAGGACAGACACAAGTAAGTTTTAAACTAAAAATACTTCTTAACTTCTTAAACTAAAAAACTTCTTCTTTGGTGTGTTTTGGAAAGGATGGAAGATGGAAGGAAAGGAAATGGAATTATGATGATTGTTTTATTTAATGTAAACATCCATGCAATACCTTGCATACATTACCACAAATGACTATTAAGGTCAAGTAAATGGTGCATGTCAGAAAGAGCAGAAGTAGTACACAGATAAGACCGTAGGAGAATTGTATTATCTTTCAAGAAAGGAAGAGTGGCGTGTAGTCTGGCATGATCATGAAACTAGCAGTTGTTGGTTATAGCCTATTTTGTTTTCCTGTGTCTCTTAAGCATATGTAAATACAAGCACTCCCTCTAGTGAACTTTTGGGGGATTCAGTGTTGTAACTAGTGAAGGTACATATGGGAAAGTTTATAGACAAGAAATGATATGTTCTATTAGGCATTCTGCTGAAGCCAGAAAAAAAAAAAAAAAGATACAAGCTTTTAGACGTCCTTATATAGTTTTTAAAGTGGGTAGTATAATTTATTTGTCAGTGTTAGAGAAACTCAATGTCTTACAGTACAAACCAGATTTATATACACTGCTGTACTCGCATAGAGTCCCTTAACGTTTACTTTGCCTATTCATCCTTCCTGTTCCTGGTGGCTGTGATGCTTTTGTTTTACTGACCTTCATTTCAGACTCTGAAACCTAAATAAAGATATTTTATCTAATAATTCAGGTATCTACTACAGTGGGAAAAAATAATACGTTTTTTAAAAAGATGTATCTGCTCAGAACAGAGGACTGCATTTGAGCAGAGACACTTTACTCTCTGATTACATCTTTTAAACATTATATGCATCGCAATTGTCACTAATTGTTCTGGTCTATATGTTTTATAATATTATAAAATGTACAGCTTGTAACAATGTCAGAAAACAGTTTATGAAAGTTGTCATGGTTATGGTTGATGTCAGGACACGAGTACATTTAAAAGTACAGAATGTTTCTGAAACAGTCTGTAGGGATGAGGCTATCATTATGCACAGCATTCAAGTTCTTCACCATATGCAGTGTCTAGCTGTGCTGCCACTGAAACTCTCTGGAGCATAACTCAGACCTGCTTTGGGCATTCCCAAGCGTAAGTTTGTAGAACAAGGTGCATCAGACTACAAAGCATAAACTATTTCAAACTCTTCTACAGCAGCAGTAGTTCACGATACTGCCTTTACGCTAGTACTTAACTAAAATGTTAAAAAAGAAAAAATGTGTAGGGCCAGCAGTTACCAGCAGCTGCAATGTGAAATAGCACCTCTGCACAACAACTGTGGTCTTGCTGCAGCTGTAGGATTGATGGGCGCTGAGTGCTTTCTTTGATGCTTCAAAGTAATTTTTTCCACACAGCGGTTAGCACCAGCCTGCCACTGAAAGTTACTGCAGTTCCAGTTTCTCAAGTTGTGGGAGTTTATCAAAGGTGGGACCTGGTGGGTGAGTCCCTGGACGAGAGCAGAAGGCTGATAGCAGCAGAAGGAACAGCTTGTGGGCTAGGGACAAGCATCAGAAAATTGAGAGAGGTAGGTGGGGGATGCAGCTACAGTCTTTGTTGAAACCGGAGTTCTCTGAAAACATGAGGCCACATACCTAGACAGTGGTGGTGCAAGGAACGGAGAGAGCTGTTCTGCTGTGCATATGCGCCAACTTCTGCAACCCTAACTTGCAGAGCCCCAGGTATCAGGAATCTGCTGGTAGTAAAATGATGACACCGAAAACTGACAAATGGCAGCTCACATGCCTGCTGCCATTTGCGAAGCTACAGTGTGTCCAATCTTCAGCTGATAGCATAGTCAGGTTTTCTGTAGGTCATGTGGCATATTTTCCAAGATATATGTGGCTTGGATATCTTACAGCATTTCAAACAGCACTAGGCACTCGTTTTTATGCAACTAAATTATACGGGATTGATTTGTGCTATTCTTCCATGAATACAGGATCTGGATTTGTTCTCAAAAAAACCCCACACAATATGGGAAATGTGCAGTAAGTAGCAGGTTGGAGGCTATCTTTCTTGGTAGTTGGTGAGCTACGGCACACCATCTCTGTCCTCCATGCTTTCGGCAGGGTTTCATTGTTCTTGTTGCATACCTCTGTGGGAAAGCAAGGAACGAATGGTATTGCCGCATCCAAAACTAGGCATCTTGTTTTTCAGCCCACACTCTCCCGCCCCTCCGCCAGGCGCCGCTGTCACAGAGAGGTCTGCCATAGAGAGCCCCCTTCGGCGGAAGCGGAAGCGGCGCAGGGGCCGGCAGAGGGCCGGGGGCGGGTGGAGTAACGCACGCGAGGTCCGTGGCCCGCGGGGTCGGCCCACGTCGCTGGCTGTGGGTGAGGCGGGTGCCGGGAAGGTCCCTTCGGGACGCGGGGGGCCGGCGGGGCGCCGCTGGAGTCTGGCGGCCGGGGAACGTGTAAGGGAGGCGGCGGCGGCGGCGGCGAGTGCCCGGTTCGGGCCGACCCGCTGGTGTCGGAGAGGGAAACGGGGCTTCCTCTCCGTCGTCTTCCCGGCGGCTCGCCCCGCCACTTGGGCTCATCCCGTCGAGGCCAGCTGCCAGCCTTCCCGCACTCAGATTGTGCGACCAGTGGTGGTCGCTGGCTCCGGTGTGGATCACAACGCTCTTCCGCTTTGTACTGCTGAGGCTCCTCAGTGCTGCTCGGAGGGAGGGCGGTGGGGCTTAAGGCGTTTACATAAAAGGGACGTTTTTCTCTCGTTGCAGACACCAGAACGTGGGATCCGCCTCGGCGCTAACCTGCTGGGGTTTACTGGTTGTTAAGTAGACTTCAAAGCGGTGTGGCATCGCTCCACCAGTTCCTTCCTTCCTTCCTTCCTTCTTGAGAAAGGGTAGCTGCTTTCTGAGCCATCACATACCAACTTCATGTATTCCTAAGATTGTCAACAGCTTCTTAGGGTTTTTCCTGAGACGTTACTGAGATTTAATTACTTATAGGCTGTAGTGGTTATAAAGTAATTTAAGATGTTTGTATTACTCAGTCTTAACTGTCTAATTGTCTCTTGTGTTAAGAAACACTGTTTTATCTTGGGAATGGTTAAGTGGCCAAAAAGTTCTATTATTTACGGATAAGGGCTATTTTATTTGACTACTGTTGGCCTGCGACTTAAACTTGCATCTTTTATTTTTTTTATCCTATGCTTTTTCTGTGCTATGGCTGCTGCAACTATAGTTCATGATACATCAGAAGCTGTAGAGCTCTGTGCTCCCTGTGGGTTATACCTTAAACCCATTACAAAAATGACCATCAGTGTGGCACTTCCTCAGCTGAAACAACCAGGAAAATCCATTTCAAACTGGGAAGTGATGGAAAGATTGAAAGGGATGGTGCAAACTCATCAGTTTTCCACTCTGCGGATTTCTAAAAGCACGATGGATTTCATCCGGTTTGAAGGAGAGGTTGAAAACAAAAGTTTAGTTAAGTCTTTTCTGGCATGCCTTGATGGTAAAACAATAAAGCTGAGCGGCTTCTCGGACATTTTGAAAGTCCGTGCTGCAGAATATAAGATTGACTTTCCAACCAGACACGACTGGGACTCATTTTTCCGTGATGCGAAAGATATGAATGAAACTTTGCCAGGGGAAAGGCCAGATACTATTCACTTAGAGGGCTTACCTTGTAAGTGGTTTGCAGCAAAGGACTCTGGCTCGGAAAAGCCAAGTGAGGAAGTACTTATAAAAGTTTTCAAGAATTTTGGAGAGATACGTAATGTGGACATACCCATGCTGGACCCTTACAGAGAAGAAATGACTGGCAGAAATTTTCACACGTTCAGTTTTGGAGGCCATTTAAATTTCGAAGCTTATGTTCAATATCAAGAGTACGCCGGTTTCATTAAGGCCATGAATGCCCTGCGAGGGATGAAGCTGATGTATAAAGGCGATGATGGCAAAGCAGTGGCTTGCAATATAAAGGTGAGAAACTCTGTTTTTTTTCATGGGAACCCATGTGAAAGACAAAGTGTCTGTAGTGCTTCAAACCCACATCTGTGTAGTGCGGGAATGACAACAGGTGATGTGAACAGCACTACTGTAATAGTAGGAACATGATGGAGGAAGAATGTGTTAGGCAAAGTGAGTGAGTTGGGTTTTTCTTAACAATACAGTTCTAAAAAATGAGAAGCATTTGATTTAAGGACCAAGTATATGAACATGAAATTGATACAGTTTTATGAATATTGTCATTTCACTTACAATTTTAATTTTGCCCAAGTTCAGATATATTTCGCCCAAAAGGCTGACTTTAAATTAAGCTCATTGTTCTTTCTTGTGTTCCGTACAAATAAAAATTTGGGAAGAGAATTTCACAGCCTCTGTATTTGGCCTCTTCATCGATAATGAGGTCTGCTAAACAAGCACCAGAATTATACAGTTCAATAGCGTGCGGCCTGTGTGGTCTGGGGAATACACAGTTAAGCATTGATGAAGTTCACACACTGAAAATTCTCGTGAAAATTTAAATTATAATGTTAATCTGTAATGCAATTTCCTACGAATGCAATATGCCTCATTCTCAATGTTTGCATACTGAGTTTTCCAGGTGTTTTTTTTTCTATAACGTCATTGTCTTAGAAAATAGAACCATGACAGGAGAGAACAAGACAGTCTGTTCAGATGTAGTATCTGTGAAAGCATGGCCTGAAGAAAACTTGCTCTGGTATGTTTGAAGGTGGTCTGTGAATTTTTGCATATTGGGTCGAGTGAAATGTTTGTGAATGCTGAAAGTGTATTTCAGGAAAAAGCTTGAGTGCTCCTCTCTGTGATGTGAGCATGCAAATATTTAAGTAGTAGATTAGTCAGTATAACTAAAATACCATGGTCTTTCATCTTGTTATCAAACAAGATAAGCATAGACACTTTTTGCACTTTGACTCTCAAAAGTTTTCCAGGCGACGTGAAATTTAAGTTGCCACTTATATGCAGGGAATCAGGGTTCCAAATTTAGTTTGTCCGTGCAAGCAGATGAATTCCTTCCCAGCAGCTGCCCTGGATGTTGATAGGAAAGAGATAAGGCTGTGTTTGTGACTGTGCTGTCAGGATAGATCTCTTTCTTACAATGTCACACCACCTTGTCTGTTTCTTCCTTTCTGTCCTTTTAGCCTGCTAGTGAAATGTTATTTTACACAGAGCCTGGGTGAATTCAGCTGAGGAGTATGTGCTGCTTCTCAGCTGCAGAGTATGTGCTTTTTGGTTCATGATGATGGGCCTGTGGGAATGTATCACAGAGCCCTACCTGCCTGCAGACAGGTGGATTACTTAGGATGTAAGAGTAGCACACGAGGGCTGTGATGTCCTGTTCCAACATGTAGCTGGAGATGGCCAAGGCGTACTTGTATGTCCTGTAAGTTGGTCATTTTCCCAGGTCTCATTTCTCAGATGTGTGTAACTTCGTTTTCTCATGTGTACCCAGACTCAGACTTGGAGCTACAGCTCAGTATACCTCAATTTGGGAATCTTGTTGTTAGCGTTGGTGGGGATGCAATTAAACCAGATGGAGCTGAATATTGCAGAACTGTTTATTCTTCTGAACTTCATTATTGCAGTTTTAGACAGAAAGGGAGGCCTTTATTTAGGCCCATTTCTACCTAGTACTGTACAGCCCCTAATTAGGATACATGAGTTGAAAGAATCCTGTATGTTGCTGTTCTGACAGGTAGAAAACATCGGACAGCCAAGGCCTAAACAACACAAGGGTGTACTTCTGGATGTCAGACACACAAAACTGTAAACTGGTGCCTGATTGTTAGAGTGCAGGCATTTAGTTCCCAATTACCTGGTTATAGTACTCCCGTGCTTACTCTAGGCACATAGAGTCCCTTCGTTTTGAAAAACATAATACATTTCTGTTTGTACTTACTCTGTGGTTTGGATACTATTGTGCTAGGTTAAAATGACTGGGAAGGTTATTTAGGTTGTAGGGAATTTATCTCTTTGTCTACTTAAAACTGTTTTCAATCCTGTCCTGTAAAGGTTTCTTTTGACTCGACAAAACACCTTAGTGATGCATCAATAAAAAAGCGTCAGCTTGAAAGGCAAAAGCTTCAAGAACTTGAAAAACAGAGAGAAGAACAAAAACGCAGAGAGAAAGAAGCTGAGGAAAAACAAAAAGAGGAAGAAAGGTATATATTGCTTATTACTGAATTGTTTTAACAGTCAGACATAACAAAACCAATCCTCCTTCACATCATCATCAGTAGATGAAAAATAACTAAATGCGAGTTTCCTTTCAAAGTTCTACTCCTGTAGCTAAAGTGAAGCACTGAAACTGAGTGAGAATATTGTGGTCCTTAAAAGGAAATAGGATTCAGGGATTATGAGATTTCAAAAAAAATTTGTTTTGCACTTTTTTTTTTTTCTCTCTTTTTTTTTTCTTGAACCGTCATTCCAAGAGCTGAGAACTTACATGGCGCATAGTCATTCTAATGGAAAAACATTCATTGTAAGTGAAAATAACGCACTAGTTCTACTACTGATATTTTAAAGCTCGTTTAGTATTAACATCAGTATGTTTTTGGGAAAAGGTTGGGATACAGGTGTATTTTAACAGTGACATTTTAAGAAAATGTCTAGGGGAGCAAACACCATTAGACAGCTATCCAGAATATAAACCCAAATGGAACACATTGTTTCAGAGATTGTATGGGGTCTGTTTGCCTTGATGCATATAAATTCTTATTGCTTAATGTTTAGTAAACAGTTTCTGGAACTCTAAGGTTATTTAGATTATCACTAATGGTTATGTTTACTTCAAAATACTAAATATGCAGAATACTCAGTTTCCTAACAATTATGCTGTTAGACATCTAACCTTGGAAATCATTGACCTTTTATGTAAGCTACAATTTTGTTCCAATGACTCAAACAAACCCCACCAACCGTACACCAGTTAATTGGCATGGTTCTTTTCTTCTCACTGTGAAGATTGCCTATCTACCTGATGTATTGTTACTGTTTCTGGTCCAATTGGATTAAAAAAACTGAAAACGCTTGTTGTATTCATGTTTTATTTTTGTATTCCAGCTTGTTTTTAAATATTGACAGGCTGGTGGTTTATGCTTTCAAAACTAGAGATTAAAATGTTCAAATGTTCACTGTTCTCTGCTGTTCACTAACCATCAAAGTTTACTTAGAAACAAATGTACTCAAAGTATAAAATTATTTTGTTTATGTAAAGTAGAAGGTAAAAAAACCATTAATCTCTTTTTAGGAAGCAGAAAGAGCTTGAAGAATATGAGCGAGAGAGAAAAAGAGAAGAAAAACTGCGTAAGAGAGAACAGAAACAGAAAGATCGTGAAGTTCGACGAAACAAAAAACAACTCGAAAAGCTTCAAGCTGAAGAACAGAAAAAACTGCAAGAGAAGATAAAGTTAGAAGAAAGGAAGCTCCTGTTGGCTCAAAGAAATCTTCAGTCCATTAGACTAATTGCAGAACTACTAAGCAGGGCAAAGGTAACTTCAATATTTATTTCAGAAGCTAATGAAGAACCTAGCAGAACAAAGCCTTTCTGTCTTGAGAGAGGATGTGAGGAGTGATGTTCATTAAGCAGCAGATGTAGTGTCTGTTCAGTTGATATGCCTTACACAAAATTTTAAAAATGCAATGGAACAGTATTTTTCTCCCTTGTTAAAATATGCACCTGTAGGTAAATGGAAGAGCGGACTTGAACCTCTATTCCTGATTATAATTTTTTCCATGTAATGTAACTGATGGGCTTGCTTTTAAGTCCAGTGAAGGAATGTGTAAGCATGGTAAAGTCAGCTAAACACAGAGGGTAAAATACAAGACTCCTTATTTCTAATTCCACTTTTGGTGCTATTTCTGTGTGGATTTCAGCAGTTCCATTAACTGTTCTTTGCAGTTTCAGAAAATGAGCTTCCAGTATTTGATCTTTGCAAATGTGCAAAATGATTTGTTTCTCTAGGAAGAGTACTGTCAGCTAAGGTTTCGAATCATAGAATCATAGAATGGTAAGGTTGGAAGGGACCTCAAGGATCGTCTAGATCCAGCCCTCTGCCATAGGCAAGGACACCTCCCACTAGTACAGCTCACTCAAGGCCTCGTCCAACCTGGCCTTGAACGCCTCCAAGGAGGGAGCAGCCACAACCTCCCTGGGCAGCCTGTTGCAGTGCCTCACCACCGTCACTGGAAAGAACTTCCTCCTAACATCCAGTCTAAATCTCCCCTCTACCAGTTTAAACCCATTGCCCCTTGTCCTGTTGTTGCAAGACCTTGTAAATAATCCCTCCCCAGCCTTCCAGTTTTGTGTATGTCAGGTTTTTTTGTTTGATTGGTTTGGGTTTTTTATAGTTCAGGATGGAAACAATAGCTTTATGTTTGAATCTATTTGTTAGATTTTATTTCCTTGCCTTACTGCTACTTTTGTGTTATAGTAGGATTTGGAAACATAAAGTCTATTTTTTTGTTTGCTCTTATCTTTCTCTTGTCTCCCTTCCAGACAGTAAAGCTTTTGGAGCAAGAACATAATGAAGAAAAGATTCGTCTTCAGCAGTTAGAGGAGAGGCGAAGGCTCCAAGAGGCTGAGCTCAAACGTGTGGAAGAGGAAAAAGAGAGAGCACTGGGGTTGCAGAGAAAAGAAAAGGAACTGAGGGAGAAGCTGCTGAACAATCTTCTGAGCAAGAAAATGGATGCAGTTAACCAAAACAAAGAAGAAACCGACACATCTCAGTCTGACATGCCAAAAATTCCTGGTGGTGTTCCACACACTGTGTCATCCAGCTGCATCACTTCTACCTCAGGACAGGCTGTTGCAGGCAAACTGGCTCCTGGCTCTCAGGGAGAAGTAGCATCCCCTGAGAGTGTAAACACTCGTTGCAAGTATTTGAATGGCAACATTCATGACAAAGAAGGTCAGAAACTTCATGCTACAAACTCTGAGAGGTGTTCTGAAAAAAGAAGTTCAGGGGCACTTTCATATGTTCCCACCAGTAATCAGCGGCAGAAAAACCTTTCTAGCTGTGACCAGAACACCTACAGGAAGGACTCGCGTGGTGAGCAGGGCAAACGCAGCACAGAGCCAAGAAGAAGAAAGAGCCGTTCGTGTAGCAGCATAAACACAGATGAGAGTAAGGGTAAACAAGAGAGGAGCAGACACAGAAGAGGTGTGAATTACCAGGAGGAAAAGCGCAGGAAAGAAAGGAGATATTATAGACACTCTAGCAGAAGTTACAGTCCCCGACGAAGCCATAGTCCTCGTGGAAGGAGCACAAGCCCCAGACGTTCACGGTACAGAAGAACTCGTAGTACTGAACGTAAACGAGACAGACGAGAAAGAAGTCATAGTCGCAGAAGTGTGAGCAGGAGACGGAGCCACCGGAGGAGATCACCGAGTAAGCAAAGGAGTACTTGGAGTGGGTAGTTGAGGCCTTGGCTACTTGTAAAGGCTGTGGTTGGACAAAAGGACCAGAAAGTTGTGAACCTCGTCGGTGTGACTGCTATAGAAAAATGTTTGTTTCAACCAATGCTTAAGTTGCATCTCTAGTCCCTGAAATCAAGAAATTAGATGCCTGTTTTTTCTGACATTGCTTCATGCTTTCTTGTCTCTTTTCTGGGTGTTATACCACAATGTAGATAACAACCACCTGTGCTTGTGCTCTAGTTTCTACAGTGCTCAAGGCCAACCTGTTTTCTTCATTTTCTGATTTCTAAACCTTCATTTTAGTGAGTTTAGTTTTTATCTCTAATTTGGCTTGGGAAATCGTGGGGTGCCACCTATAGGAACTCCAGTTGTGACAAGCTATTACACACTGATTCAATTCAAAATGCTTTCTGGTGCATTCAGTGAAATCATATTTAACAAAGCAGATTTTTTTACTGGTTGAGATGTATAGCAGGACTTTGATAGAGTTTTTAAAACTGACTGTAAAGATATGCTACGATTCCTTCATGTGTCTGTCTGGTGCCAGGCTTTGTGGCCCAAATTATTCTGACATGAAATACTGTTTGCATAGTAATAATTTCCATCTGGGAGAGGCACAGTGATGAAGAAAGCAAGGAGCAGTGGTTAAATGGCTGAAAATTTTTTCTGCTAGTCTGTTGATACATTTGGCTTTGTAATAACTTCAGGTGTTATAGAGCCACTTAACATTTTTTCAGGTACATACAGCGCTAGCCATTGTCTTTTGAATAAGGGGCCTTCTTGCTAAGTTATTTTTACTTGCGTTGTTCAAAACTAAGGCTGCAGTGTCTGTTGTTAATTCCATTTAAAAATACTTTTGCTTCTAAAATGCAGCTCAGGAATATTAAAAGCTATAACATTACAGTGAAAGAGTTTATTTTGCTTTTTTGTGGTAAAATTAAAAAGAGAACTGTTTCCAGTGAACTCAAGTTGCTGTTTTCATGTCTGACTTAAAATCTGCCGAATCGTTGTACAAGAACATGTTTGTTTAAAAAAAAAAAAAAATCAAGATCACTCAACACATTTGAATAATGAAGCTCAGCCACTCTTGTTAGAGTCAACTGTTAATTGAGCAGGACGTGTGCTCTTTATTTGCAGCTTTCAGATGCCATTTTTCACACACTGATGCATAATACCAAGTGCATTCCTTTCCTGGAGTGCCTGTGGAACATATTGGTGCTTCAGCTTAGCTGGGTTCCTGGCTGGTTGAATTTGTCTGCATTGTTTTCAGTGAATCCATGCAAGGTTCATGGACTGTACAGCTGAAATCTTTGTAGTTATTAGTTACAGAAATGAAAGGCAGATATTCTTTTCCTCGCAACTCATGTTTTTGAAGGTTTCCGATTAATTTTGTTGCTTCTCAAGTTTCTCTGACTTCTCTTGTGAGTTTCACCATGTTCTTGGGGACTCGGAGCTACAATGATTATCACCTCAATGCCACCAAATTCTTGAAATCTGAGCAGTTGCTCTCTGTAGAGAGTCAATTTTTCTATCTTTAAGTGTTAAAAGTCTATCTAGCTGAAGATAAGTTCATGTTTGATAGTGACTTAGCTAGAATCTAACCTAATGCTGGTTGAGTTTGAGAAGGCTAAAGGGATGCTTGTGTGTAAATACATGCAGTTCTGCTTAGCCTGCTCTTAAATACTGACACATTGTCCATGGTAACACCACTTTAAAAAAAAGAATTCTGTCTGCAGTTACATGTAAAATTCACATGGTGCGTGGTCACCAGTGACTATCAGCTCAGATTCTTACTAGTGTGTTTGCTGTTTATTTCTACTGTAGATTTCCATTGGGATTGATATCTTGGATGGCAGTCTTGATGTTTTATGTAAGTAATAGGTGAGATGATACCTTTTAGTGCTGCTTTCAGGTAGTCTTCAAGCTATGAATGTAGTGTCATTGCCAAGGCTGAAAGCAGTTAAAGCAGCGGCAGTCATCAAAAAAGGGAGTCATACCAGAAGAATCCGACAGGTGTTGTTAGTTGTTACAAATAAAGCCTGTGCTTGTTCGGGTTGTTTGTATTTTTTTTCTCCAGAGAAGGCACCAAGAGCAGGTTTCATGATGCACCCTAAAATGAGTAAATTTCATAAACTCCCCTGATCTTCAAGGCAATTTAGGAGGCCAGAGAAGTTAATTGTGATGGGGGTGTTCAGCTGTTGTGCTTTGGCAGTCATTCAACTTAACACTGACCTCATACAGTGTCCTAAAATACAGTAACTTAAAATAGCTCAGTTGTTTATAGTGCTTTCATTATTTCTCTTCACAACAGCTTCAGGAGGAAAAGACTTAAAAGTGCTTTGAAGCTACTCGCAAATGGTTACTTTCCAAAGTGCAGAAGGGGTGTGGAAGAAGTCCTCTTTCAGCCAGCCAGGTGAACCCAATTAAAACCTCTTAAAACTCCTAGTAGCTGAACTTGCTCAGTGCAGAGTTTCATTTAGTCTAACTTTGTGGAATTGCCACTTCAAGGAATGTGTTTTGCATCAAAGCACTCTAACACGCATTAAGCTATGTTTTGCATTTGTGACAGGATTTATAGGACACGAGTTGCAGTGCAAGGCTTGTGCAGTGTCAAGGCATTTCTCAACCTTTTTTGTGCATGCCAAAATGAATGGGTTGAGGTTGGGAAGGGACACAGCTGGGACAGTTGACCCCAACTGACCAAAGAGGTATTTTGTGCCATATAGCATCACACTTAACAGTAAAAATAGGCTTTTATCTTTCCAAGGTAGCCATTGGCCCAAGACTGCCTGGGTATGAGTTTGCATGTGGTCTTCATTGATCATGGACTTTGAGCTGCAAGGAGACAGACTTGAAGCTAATCTTCTAACAAACTCATAAATTAGGCCATGTCCAATATAGTTTTTCCAGGTTTTTATTTTGACTGATGTAAGTGCTTGTACCACTGTAAAAACTTCACTGATAGAATAACAATTTTTGATAGCAAGCTGTTGCTCTTTGTTTTGTATTGATTGTAAATCAGTACATTTCTACCAAGTTATCTTCTAGGAGTTTTAGTGATTCAAACAAAGGAACCTAGCAGGCTTTATAAATGGCTTCTAGAAGCTGAAGTACCAAAGTAACTGATATTTTTCTTTTCTGGAAGAATGGTGTGATACTGACTGCTTAAATCTTACCTGATTGCTTGGATTTGGAAGACTGACTCAGGAACTGTCTAAAAGCAGGTAAAATTACTTGGTTATTTTTCTTCGATTTCTGTGTCTGTCTTTTGAATGACCTTGGATTCATATGAAAAAGAATTTAATGCCTGTCCTTTATGGGTTTAGATGCTTTAAATCAAGGTCTTTTGAAACCAGCTTCAAACTTTGATCAACAAACTTTGGTCTAATTAATGAAGGAGTTAGAATAATCTACAGTACTGTTCTTGTTTAATTATTAATTTTACAATTATTAAATCACACTGTAGTCGCAGGTTGTGACACAGATACCAAGGAAACTGAAAACTATAGGATTTGGCAACTAATAGTTATCAAAGACATAATGAAATAATAAATACTTCTGAAACTTTAATTTTTTTGTTAATATGATTCAGTGTTGGGTAGAGCCTGGCTTAGCTGATACGCTGCCTCTGCTTTCATACCCTTAGTTGCTAGAAATCCAAAACAGTGAGAATGTCTGCAAAGATACCTCCCTATTTACTTCCAAAACTGGTCAATGAGGGTTATGTAGCAGTAGTAACCTGACCTGGACTTATCATAAGTTGAATGTTACTTACATCCCACTGCATCAAAATTACACATTGTATTCTATTTGTCTGTCAATATTCAGAAATTGATGTTGTTTTTGTGTCTGTTTCCCTTGGTTGTAAGCAGGAATATAGATTTTATTCAGTAGTTTTATCAGAGCATCAAGAATCTGAGCAAGAGCATTATGTCTTTGTTTCTTCACAATTAGACTACTGTTTGAAAAGTTGGAGCCTGGACGTCAGCTTTCATCTTGACTGAACACATGGCAGCTCCAGGGGTGTAGGGCACATGTGGGCAAAGAAATCTCTGAAGATGATGAAAGACCTCAGTACAAGTCGTTCCTCCAGAAGTGTTAGGCTTGTACCACCTATTCAACTTAACCTTTTTGGTATGCTTTGAACCTCTGGAGTTCTTTTCATGCTACTGCAAAGCCAAGACTGGAGTAGTTCCCAACTTTCTGCTCCGTCAGGCAGTCATACCTGTGCCAGTAGAACAGGGTCAGCAGAGTGGTCACCAACCTTGTGTTTCAGGATGTGTAGGCAGCATGTGACCTCTTCCCATTTGAGAATGAGGACCCTGCTCATCACAAACCACTTGCGGCGAGGTCTGAGCTGAAGCAGGTGGGAAGACTGTGGGTCAGAGATCCTGAGCTCCTCTGTGTTGTGAAGCAGCTGCTGCATGCTGTCACTGTCCATGCCTCACCCATGGCTGTTGACACTGGCAGTCAGGAGTGTTTTTCCTGCAACCCTTGTTAAGCAAAGGAGAATGTGAGCCTTGAAGGGGTATTTTGATTTGAAATCAAAGCTCCTATTGCTATGGACAGTGTTGTTCTTAATGTCTCCTCCTGCCTGAGGGCTTATGTGCCTCTGCACTCACCAGCCTTTTGGCCTGCAATTTTCACTTTTCTCCTGGACTCAGCCTGAACTTTGTCTCAGGAAGAAAATTTAACAGAAACACCAGCTTCTCCACAAGGGAAAGGCCAAGCCCTTCAATACAATTGTGGTGCTTTGCATCTGCTTGCTCTTTGCTGTGGTAAAGGAATTTTGATACTGTACAAGTCGTATTTCTGGAAGCAATTGATACTAGTAAAAAGTGGTTACCAAAGCTATGACCATATCCATGCTTTTTTCTGAGTGACTCTGCCTCTGTAATCTTTTCAATAACCTAGAGTAAGTGCATATAGATAATTAGGTATGCATATGAAAAACGTTCACTATGTTATCCGAAATCACCCTCCTGAAAACTAAAAGACAATAGGATTTTTTTTTTTTTGCAGTGGCCCCCAAAATTGTGTGTGCAGGACCATACTAGGGACTGCAAGACTGTAAACACCAACCAGGTAGAGCTGATCACTGATCGGTGCTACCTGAGCATCTCACCATTGTCAGCTTTAGGGTATGTGTATGTGTAGGGAAGATGTAAGTGTAACAGACTGGTGTGGCTGCTCATGTTTGATAGGAGAGGCTGAGATGTTAGATTCTATATGACAACATTTATTAATTAAATAGGTACATTATTAATTTAATTAATTAAAACTTTAATTAATTTAAAATTAAAACCACTGGTTTGGCAGATACCTTAAATAAATTAAGTAAAACCAACCATTAATGTATTGCTATGTAGGATAAGAGTGATTTTGGTTTTGTGTTTTGGTTTTTTTTTTTAATAGTTAAGAGGGGCACTGGGTTTAAACTGGCAGAGGGGAGATTTAGACTGGATGTTAGGAGGACGTTCTTTACAGTGAGGGTGGTGAGACACTGGAAAAGGTTGCCCAGGGAGGTCATGGCTGCTCCCTCCCTGGAGGTGTTCAAGGCCAGATTGGATGAGGCCTTGAGTGAGCTGTACTTGTGGGAGGTGTCCCTGCCTATGGCTGAGGGTTGGAACTAGATGATCCTTGAGGTCCCTTCCAACCTTACCATTCTATGATTAATATATGTATTTCCTGTGTATTAGTCTGGTATCCTGCCTTTGAATTTTAGTTATAATCTGGATAGAGCACCTGTTTTGTTAATTTCAAGTTGCATTGTATTGACCTGGCCCTTCCCCAGCCCATTGAACATGTTACCTGCGAAATATATCTCCTGCTGCCTCACAGTAAATTTTCAGGGTTGTCTCTAGAGTTTCTGTAAAGCAGCAATCTAGTTAGACTTGATCCTTCAGAACTGGGTAAGCACAATGGGTCCCTCTGATGTTCTTACATGTGGTAAGTATTATTATTGTTAAAAGAAAGTATACCTTTGATTTTTGTACTTAACTCTGGTACTGGACTCTTGAGGCACGGCTGAAATGGTATGCACCACCATACTTCCTTTAATCACAGAAAATAAATTTGATCTGCTTCCCTGTAACATGCTGCATCCCCTGAATCTCCTGCTGCTGCCTCGCAAAAAATAAATCAGATTAGTTCAAGCATGTGCTTTGCCATAGTAGCAGGTTATAGAACCTTTGAAGAGCTGAGACTGATTGTAATTGTTTTCTAAGTGGTACTCAATCTAATTGCATATGTACTGTGGCACCTGTGAAGTGAGCTCTACCTGCTCTGGATAGGATGCCAGGGAGTGCAGTCCTTGAAATGGGACTGTTTGTAGGACAACGTGAAGGGATAATAGTGTGATAGCACTGCAATCACTCCCAAATAACAATGTCAACCTGGCAAAAAAGGGAACAATTACTGATCACCCTCAGACCAGGACTTCCCTGCAGTTCTGCATATGATCTTAGACATGTCTCTGTAAATGCCCTGAGAATTGCCTACTTCTTTTTGTTATTTTCTGTCTTAAGTGAAAAATGGAGGGCTGGCAAAGTGTTTTCTGCTCACTGTCCCTGACATGGCTCACTGTCATGGTTTAACTCCAGCCAGCGACTAATCACCACCCAGCCACTCTCCATACTGGTGAAATAAGACAGAAAATCAGAAGGGCAGAAGTGTTAAAATTTGTGGTTTGTATAAAGATGGTTTAATAAGTAAAGGAAAAGCCGTGCATGCAAGCAAAGCAGAAACATTAGTTTACTACTTTCCATTGGCAGGCAGATGTTCATCCATCTGCAGGAAAGCTGGGCTCTCAATTGGGAGGATGGAATACCATCACTGAACATCTCCCACCTTCTCCTTCCCCCAGGTTTGTATGTTAAGTGTGATGAAATATGATATGGGCTATCCCTTTGGTCAGTTGAAGCCAGCTGTCCCAGTCATATCCCCTCCCAACTTCATGGGCACCCACAGCCTGCCCAGTGGTGGGGTGAGGTGACTAGTAGAAAAGGCTTTGCCTCCGTGTAAGCACTGCTTAGCAGCAGCTAAGACTTCTCTGTATTACCAACACTATTTTCAGCACAAATCCAAAACATAACCCCACACCAGCTACTCTGAACAAAATTAACTCTATCCCAGCCAAAACCAGCACACTTGCAAACAGCATGACTGTTGAAAACATTTGAGGTGAAACACCAGGTAAAAGGGTTGCTTGTCCATGCCAAGTCACAGGAAAACTTCTTTCTGAAGCATTCCTTTTGAAGAAACAGAGGAGAGGGTTATCAGATTAGAAAACATAAAATGACCTGTGCAAGGTAGTTGAATGTCCACTGTTTGCCTTTGTGATGCTTGACAGAGCCCAAGACTTTTCTAACATGAGACTCTGCCTTTGGCTGCTGTCCCTCTTGTTTTAATTTTTGCACCTCTCTCTTAAGGTTTCAGCTAGTGAACTTGACTGTACTCCAGGAGACTATGCCATTTATCCACTGGGACCTCCCTCTGACAGAGACTTTGATGAGTATTTGGTTGAATTATTTTTTGAGAGATTATTTGCAGACCAGGAAGTTATTTTAATTGCTTATAATAGACTTAAAAAGACATCCTCACTCAGAGTTTTAGGATAGGGAAAACTGAGAAGTGAGAGATTGCTTAGAGAATGGGATTTCATGCCCACATTAAGTGCCTTCCAGTAGTATTTGTGATCTAATCAGGAAAACAGTAAAAATGGTTGTTGTGAAAAACTGACAGAAGTGATAGTCATCTTATGACTGAAAATGAACATTATGTGTTTTCTTTGGAAGTTTTAATATGGTACTTGAGCATCTTAATCATAGAACCATAGAATGGTTAAGGTTGGAAGGAACCTCAAGGATCATCTAGTTCCAACCCCCTGCCATAGGCAGGGACATCTCCCACTAGTACAGCTCACTCAAGACCTCGTCCAACCTGGCCTTGAACACCTCCAGGGAGGGAGCATCCACAACCTCCCTGGGCAACCTGTTCCAGTGCCTCACCACCGTCACTGGAAAGAACTTCCTCCTAACATCCAGTCTAAATCTCCCCTCTGCCAGTTTAAACCCATTGCCCCTTGTCCTGTCATTGCAAGCCCTTGTCAATAGTCCCTCCCCAGCCTTCCTGTAGGCCCCCTTCAGATACTGGAAGGCTACTATCAGGTCTCCTCCAAGCCTTCTCTTCTCCAGGCTGAGGAGCCCCGACTCTCATTCTGTCCTCATAGGAGAGCTGCTGCAACCCTCTGATCATCCTCATGGCCCTCCTCTGGACCCGCTCCAACACTTCCATGTCCTTCCTGTGCTGAGGGCTCCATAACTGTACACAGTACAGTATCTTGGCTTTTAGGATTCTTAAAAGAAAACTCAATAAGCAAAACTAGGCACAAATGGGATTATTTTAGTGCACTTCCAGGCCATCTGATGCAAATCTGATATAAACTGGGCATACTTAAGAGGCTTAACAATGACAGTCAGGCATGCTTGTTTTCATACTGGCATTACCAAAAATCATTATTGTAGTCACATCCCTGAGATTTGTGTTCATTGCTTAAAAGGAACGTTGCGCGTGTGAATAGTTTCATCTGTCACTTCTCGCTGACAGACACATTCATTTTACTAAATCTGCTTTGCTCATTGATAATTTCTTTCAAATGTTATGCAAAAATGCAGTATTTGTGGGTTTGTATGATATTTGTCTGTAGTGAGTCATTTAGGCAAATAAAATTTCATCACCAAAATAGAACTGTGGAGGTAAAATAACAGCTTTAGCCTGCATGTGGCCTAAGCACTATGACAAAAACCTTGATGGGGTTTTCAGACAAAGTGAGCCATTGCAATTTCATCTTCACAAATGCATTTGCAGCTTATAAGAAGCTTAGACTTTGAGCCTCACTAACCATTTACTTTGAAACAGTAACACTCTGTGTGTGGCTTTGCATCCGTCTGGTGTGGGTTATCTGCAACTGTCCTCCCGTGCATCACACTACCAGTAGTAATCCCATTAGATGATTGCATGTGGTGTCCTCAACAGACAGATTTAGTCATAATTGAAAAAGTACTTCAAGTGGATTTAATGAAATGTATGGTCATTTTATTACCAGGGCCTCTTGTGCCTTATAACTTGCCTTAAGTGAAATGAATTTATGGCCCTTTAGGATATGCTAGTCTACAGAAGTGCACATAACTTGTCTGTTATTTAGTCAAAGTTACAAGTGTCAAGGGCTGAGTATTTTTGTGCTCATGAATCTTGAATGCAGCTTTACTAAATGGCACAGTAATATCTGATTACCAGTGTGTGGCTCATTCGTTTGAAGAAAGTGGTCTGTAGTATTAACTTCATGTATTTTAGGTTTACCTGAGTGATCATTGTCAAAACAACTAGTCACTGTAAGAAAGCAGCAGAACAGTGTCTTACAGATTCCTGCACTTGAGAATGGGACATACTCCATGGGTCACCTGAACATGTGTCCATCACACCAAGTTTCATCTCCCATCCGGCTATGTCCCTGTATTTCTTTTGTGCTTCTTGTGGGCATTGTTGCAAACCAGGGCAGGGAAGCACACCCTAGGTGCAAGTTATTCCACTCACATGTTGTAGTGGTATGCTTTTTTCACCTTCAGCTACTTGTGTGGACTTTGCTCTCAGATTATTTCTTTGGTAGCTCTTGCTTTGTATGTAGCAGTTAATGCCAGTCATTTCCCTTTCATGGATATGTTCTGAGGCTCTGCGTGCATGACCCAGAGCCCATGTTTCAGCATATTGAAGCTAAGAAGCTAGGTATGCAGAGGCATACACCTCAGTGAATATTGAGTGGAATTAGGGACATGGGAGGTGGCAGACTTGGCTAGGAATATGCAGTGAGTGCTTTGAGCTGAGCTAATACTCCTTCACTCTGAAACCCCTGAGAATGTCCCCATTTCACTTGAAGAATTGTCTGGCCAAATTGTTGTCTTTCCTCTGGGGTCACGTCATTGGGCTGACTAACATGAAAGATTTTCTTTGGAAATTTTCCAGCATCAAAATCCACCCCAAAGGAACAGAGCTGCTTTTGATCAAACCCTGAGTAACACTGCTTTGATTTATGAACTCTGGTGCAGTACTTTGAGGTCAGGTTCTTGATGCTGTTCTGTGCTGATTCCTGTTTTCCGTGTTACAAGCTTTCAAGTGCTTCTGAAGTACCAGTGACTGCAGAGCTGACAATGCAGGCTTTAATCTGCATTGCTTCTTAGCCTTGTACTTGATGATGGAAGAGCCAAAGAAACAGCTGAACCTGGCAGAAAGACCCACTAAAGCTGAATAACTTAGCTAACACATTTTGTAACCAATGTGTTTCTCAGAAGCAATAAGATTAAGTGGATAAGCCGGTGTGCTCAGCATCTGGTGGAAAGAAGTTTATTTAATATAAGAGGACCAGAGAATCTCTGTCTCAGTTCAGAAAGAAGATGGGTTCCATGGAAGACTTTGACTATCCTCGACTAATCTTACAATACAACAGTGGATTTTTAGTCTCAAAGGTAAGAACTATAACTCAGTCTTGGATAGGTGTCTAAGATTATGCAGACATAAATATTCAAGGATGTCACTTTAGGTCCTGAATTACATCTTTAGAATGGAAACCATCTCATATGAAAGCATCCCATCTAGACAGGAAGGAAATTTGAAAGAAAAAGGTATTTGAAACTGACCTGACACTTCAGGACAGATATAGCTTATACTGAAATTTCTCTCACCTCTGGAGGCTTGGTTGAGCAGACCTTGTCACTGCATGAGGATTTATAAAAAACTCAGGAGCAGTTTCTTTACAAGCAAGCTGAGGGCTCACTGTCTGCCCAAATGCGTAAGGTTCCTTTGGTGTAGGGATTAATTCACACTTTTCTTTTTTGGAGTTTAAGAAACAAGAGAAATTACTTGAATTACCTTTTCCCCTCCTAGTTAACTCAGTCCAAGAATGCGATTTTTCAAATGATTTCTCAAATAATTTTCTTGGTTTGTCTGTATGTGTTTATGCAGAAGGCTGAGTCTGGGAACATCCATGTATTGCCTCTTTTCAGGAAAGAATGATAATTTGATATAGCATTTGATTAAGGCACAAAGGTAGAGCTAGTAGCTCCACTTTCCTTTTTTTTTCACTGATGTAATTTTCCTGTTTGTATGTGTAAACCCATGGGCATGAAATTATAATATCCAATGAACTGTGGAGTTTTGAGGGTTTTTTTCCTTATTTACTATTTAGTTACATTTCCTATTGTCAGTTACTGCACTTCAGGCAAACATAGTAACAGAAGAAATGCTCTTTGGGTTGTGCTGCACCCCGAAGCTCCTGAAAGGCAGAGCTAACAGTAAAGAGAGGGAAAAAATACTTTTGCTTGGTGAGAAAGAGGAATACCCATTGCTTTCCAAATTAACACTGGTACTATGGCTTTGAGAAATTTATCTCAGCTTTGGTTAAACAATATTCTTACTTAGGACAAAAGGAGGCTCCCAGGGACATTATCAAATCATTGTAGATGCAGGCAGTCAATTGAGTCAATGCCTTTGTTACTGTTTTAGGAGTGTTTGCGTGGACAGAGAAGTAGGCTAATATTTGTAAACTTGATTGTGCACAACCAAAGAAGGATGTTTTTCTAATGTGCTGTTACATATATCTGAAAGTTGAGGTTTGTTCCTGGAGATGTTACATACCTACTCCATGGGAAGATAGGCAACTTCTACTCAACCAGATGAAGCAGTCCTTTTGTCTGAAAGGAACCTCCTTGCCTCAGGGAGACCACTCTAATCATGCACATCAGTCCCTGAAAATAGGGTTCATAGAGTGAGAAATTCTCTTCTGCTGCAAGCCACAAGAACCTTCAGGGTTCATAGGAGCACAGGTTAGATTCTTAATCAAAGAACAAAACCAACAACAGGAAAGCTGACCATCACCCAGTCTTGCCTTTATAGTCTTCAGGCTAAAAGAAAAAAACTGTGAGAATATGCTCTGAAACTAAGGAAAAGGCAGGAACATTAATGCCCAAATCCGTATCTCTGAATGGTGAATCTTTGTGAACCAAAAAACATTATCTGACTTCATTGGAAAATGAAAATAAATGAAAAAAAAACTGTACTCCAAACACTGTATGATATTATCAGTGTTCAGAGACGTTTTAGTAATTGATCTTCTTTATATGAAATATAATTTTACATGAACGAAGTGTTATTAGCTGTATATTTTCTCCAACAAAGCATCTTTAGCAATGTAGTAGGCTTTGGTGCTTTCACCTGATCTCTCACTTCCACCTTTCCTTACCCCCAGGTTATGTTCACTGCCTGTGAATTGGGGGTGTTTGATCTTCTGCTGGAGACAGGAGAGGCTCTGTCTTCAGATACCATTGCTGCACGCTTGAGCACCAGCACCACAGGAATGGAAAGACTACTGGATGCCTGTGTGGGATTGAAGCTCCTGACAGTAGAGCTGACACAAGAAGGAGGTAATAAATGCAGAAGAAGGGAAAGCTAAAGGTCTTAAACTGCCGATGGTTTTGAAAGCGAGGCAAAGCCTGTGGGGAGAGATAATACCCAGTGTTAGTGTTATCTGTAGCTAGAAGGAGGAGAGAATCAGGTGGGACCACTATCCTCTCTTCAGCTAAAAGAAGCAGTGAATGTCAGCGCGATTAAAGGTGTAAAGTAAAGCCCAGGTGAAAGGCTCTGTATGCCTACACTTCTCTGTGTAACATATCCACCATCTCCTCAGCGCTGTTCTCAAGAAAACTCTGAGATGTTGGCATGATTTTAAACCTTGAAATACCAGGGTGGATGGAAAAGAAAATGGATTTAATCATAGAATCATAGAATGGTAAGGTTGGAAGGGACCTCAAGGATCATCTAGTTCCAACCCCCAGCCATAGGCAGGGACACCTCCCACTAGTACAGGTTACTCAAGGCCTCATCCAATCTGGCCTTGAACACCTCCAGGGAGGGAGCAACCACAACCTTCCTGGGCAACCTGTTCCAGTGCCTCACCACCGTCACTGGAAAGAACTTCCTCCTAACATCTAGTCTAAATCTCCCCTCTGCCAGTTTAAGCCCATTGCCCCTTGTCCTGTCATTGCAGGACCCTGTAAATAATCCTTCCCCAGCCTTCCTGTAGGCCCCCTTCAGATACTGGACCACAACTATAAGGTCTCCTCAAAGCCCTCTCTTCTCCAGGCTGTAGAGCCTCAACTCTCTCAGCCTGTCCTCATAGGAGAGCTGCTCCAACCCTCTGATCATCTTTGTGGCCCTCCTCTGGACCTGCTCCAACACTTCCATGTCCTTCCTGTGCCGAGGGCTCCAGAACTGTACACAGTACTCCAGGTGGGGTCTGACAAGAGCAGAGTAAAGTAAAGTAAAACATGTTTTGTTTTCCTTCAGGATGAGTATTTTGGTAGATTACTGATCTGAACTGAGAAGTGATGTAGGTTTGCCCTTGGATCAGAACTGTTGAGTCCATGTGGTCAGAACGTACCTGTGGCCACCAGACAGCTGATCTGGATTAGCCAGAGCTTTGCAAGTTGTGTCCCATGAGTTGTGTTACCTTACCCTGTTTTTGGCCTCACAGTAGTTTCCCTATGAGTTTAGGGAGAGTAGATCTGTCTTTCATATTCTTTTTTGGTATTGTCAGCTCTTGGGGTGAATAATGTCACTGCACATGCATTGGTGAGAAGGGAAAGGCTATTGTGAGTCCTTTAGGAATTCAGCTGTTGGGAGAAGGTCCTGCGCTAATGAACAGAGAGGGTAGTGTGGCTGGCGTGCTGTTCTGAGGACTTGTCTCGCACTTGCTGACCTTGTTGATTGGGAAAAAAGACTTGTTTGCAAAGGCTTCTCATTTAAAGAGAGCATATCAAAACCTTCCTCTGATAGTAGAAACCTATAGGTAAATCATGACACTTGTAATGTTCTTTCTGTTCTTGAAATAAATGTTTGGTGGTGGAATAAGTAAGAGCAGGTTGATAGGGTGTGCTCAAATTGAATGATGCAATATACCTTGTGTGGCTCATGAGCAACCCTCACCCAGTGCTCACTGGAGTGGAAAGACTGAGCATAGAATCAGTGTGATTGTGTCTTTGGTCATGTAGACATCTGGTGATAAATACTGTGCTGTACAATTGGCTTGGCAAGATGGTGTGTCATATGTGTTAGTAAATATATTTATTTCACCCTTCAGCTTTCTATAGAAACACAGAAATGTCCAACATCTACCTTACAAAGTCAAGTCCCAAGTCTCAGTATCATATTATTATGTATTACTCCAATTCAGTCTACTCGTGCTGGCACTACCTGGCTGATGCTGTGAGGTAAGGAGTGTTGTGTACTGCCTGTTGCAAACTATTTTGCAGCACCTGTGTGTCTGCCCTGAGTGGTCTGTTTCTAAGTAAGAGCACAATGAAGATGCTGGCTGGTACTCAGAAAGAAAAAGCAACAGATCATTTTGGCTGTTAACACAGACAATACCTGTTCTTACTTTTAACTTGTTTTCTCTTTGTGTGTGTTCCTGGTTTTGTTTTCTTTCTGATAATAGATATAGAGATTTCTGTGTGTTTGACCTTCAGGAAGCGCTTAGTCACTACAGAGGCTCTTACCTGAGAAGACATCAACAAAGTAAATAATGAGTAATGATGGATAGTACTGTCAAGTTCAGATAAAAGACCCCAAATGTTTGCTTGTCTCAGAGCTCAGGACTCTTGCTGAAACTGTTTGAAAAATTAATTTGTGCCTCCACTTTTCAGTGCCTCAATAAGGACTTACTCTGACTCAGCTCAGAATCAAATGATTCAGTTGTTCAAAGCAACGGATGCAACAGATTCAGGATTGCTGGTGATAAAGCTGTAGCTTTAATATAATAGAAATGTTAGCAAAGAGGATCTCAGGATTAATAAATCTTGGGTAACATCCAACACAATCAGAGGTGCAAACCTTTGCAATGGCTCTAACAGTAATGCGGCAAAAGCTCAGCTGTGTATTGAAGGCACAATTCTCACCAATAAAGGTGTCCCTGCCTTGGGTCGAGGAAAAGCCCATTGATTGTCCTTGTCTTTGTCTTCTCCTCCAGTCTCAGCTGCTGCTGAAGCTGCTGGTGGTGCTTCTGCTGGCTCATGCTGCACCCTCATTTGCTGACTCTGGTATCAGTGTCAGCAGCATGCATGCTCCCCAGTGACAGAGGCAGAGCACTGAAAAATCCTTCTCATGGGTTTTATACCTAAGCCCAGGTTGTTCCTGCCTTCTAGGTGATGTTTAACATGATTTAGTAGGAAGGCTGAGTAACACAGTCCTGTATGTATTTAGCACGTATTTTATTTTCTTCATTAGCATATTGAGGGGTATCAACTTTAAAATTAGAGTTAATTAGGCAAAGGTTGTTGTTTGGGCAACCTGGCCCTTAAAAGAAGCTTTAAATTTGGGTATTTATTTGAGCCCTGCTTCATCACTTTCAGCCAAAACAGGGCCATCTTGTCTTCATAAGACTCCTTCCTTCGGCCCTTTGAAAGGCCAAAATGGTGAATCTTCACTTAGCACAAACACCTGCTGGCACTGAATGACTTTGGTCTTGTGGCATACTAAATCAGCTAGCCTTCCTGTCCCATGGAGAGCTAGATGGTTTTACAAGGACTAAGGTTAATTCTCTTGCAAAGGTGTACAGGAGTAGTTTAATATAGGGCTGGAGTCTCACTTGTTCTAATCTATGCAAGTGATGATCAAACATGGTGTGTGTGATGGTAATGATTGTGCCAGTTTTGTACCTAAGTTGTGTTCCCATAAATCACGGAGTTTGGGTGGGAAAAGACCTTGAAGGTCATCTATGTGCTGTCTCCCTGTCATGGGCAGGGATACTTTTCTGCTAGACCGGGTTGATCTAAGCCCTATCCAGCTTGGCCTTGAAAAGTAGACCTTTCTTATGAAAGGTTGAGAAATATATCAGCATAATTTGGGATGGGGTGCCCTTATAGCCAGTACAATGTGGCATATATATTCCACAGTAATGAACTAGCAGAAACTACAGGCTTGAGGTGTGTTTGAAGTAAAAGAAATCCACACTCATATGCAATTTTTGGTTGTTATTTTAGAGAAGGAAGAAACCAATACGAAAGAGCTTTCGGCATTTCTTCTAATGACCCTTTTGGAGCAATGTACAGGTAATCTATAAATATACAGAAATGTTGTTCTTATCCTATGTAAAATTAATGTTTTTCATTATGGCTCAGGACAGGTAAATATGATGATTTGGGAATCATGGTCATCAGAAATTTCATGCAATGTTTTTTTCTTTCTCAGCAATATCCATTATTGAGACACTGTCTGATATTTCCTATTCTGAAAAATATATCACAGATCTCTGGCACAGGGCAATGATAGTTGAAGGAAAAAAAATTTAGCAACATAATACACTGTTGGACTTCACTAGTCTTTACTAGTCTGTTTAAATGCATGATTACATACCTGTGCTCTTTTCTACAGTAAGACTCAAGATAGGTTTATACACAAAGAGAATGTTCTCTGTGTCAAGAAAAATAGAAATGAGTGTTTAAACCAAAAGCTGTAATGACAATTTTACATTTGGAATCACCAAGGATATTGTAAGTTGCTTTTTCTATGTACTGTGTCTGCATTATTAGATCAGAAGAAGAAATGCTGAAATTCATGGCTGGCCAGAACTCAGTATGGAGTATATGTGGCAGAGATGTTCTTGCCGCATTTGACCTTTCCCCTTTCACGCAGATCTATGACCTGGGAGGTGAGCATCAGTAGATCTTCATGAGTTTTTTACAAACTCTGAGAAGAAAAATAATTCCAATGTTGTATGATGGGCAAAACAATGGAAAGCAATAAAGGGAGTATTTTACAGATTTGGTTTGGTTAGAACCAGAAATAGAGAGTCATGAAAGCATTAGTAAGCTAAATGCTTTTCTCTACACTCTCATTTGTTTGAATAGAGACCCAGTCCTGGGGCAGCTTTGCCATTTTCTCTTGCTTTGATTGAATATGTCCTTCTGGTGCTAGGCTCTTTCACTCTTTGCCTTCAGTCAGTTTTGTTGAGATATTAGCTGCAACCTCTTACCCTGCAGCACCCCACTGTCCCAGCACTGCTGGGTGCTGTCAAGATTCATGGGTTGAGTATGGCTGTGCTACAGCCCCCATCACTGCTTCCCCAGTGCCTGGTTCTGGTTTTCATTTCCCAGCTTCCTGCATCCACAACAGGGGCTGGTTGAGTGGGTGCACAACAGTTGTAAGGAAGATGACCCAATAGGCCTGGGTGCTGGAAGCTTTGGGCCTTCCTGCAGAGCAGACTGAGACAGTGGCCTATCCTGTCCCTCCTCTTCACTTTCAGCAACACCTGGGGAGCAAAAGTACCTTTCCAGATTCCTTAAGACTGAAACCTCTGTTCTCTGCATCTCTTCAACTTGTTTAGTAACAACCACGTGGTTTGTATCAGCACTGACCTCCTTTTGCTCTCCCCAAAGGAGGTGGAGGAGCTTTGGCCCAGGAGTGTGTTTCTTTGTACCCGAATTCCAGGGTCACAATTTACGATCTGCCGAAAGTTGTACAAGTGGCCAAAAGCCACTTTATTCCCCGTGAGGAGTGTCGCATCACTTTCCATTCAGGTAAGGACAGACAGCAGTCTACTGTTGTCACAGCTATGGCTTCTAAGCCTTTTGTCTCTGCTCAGAGGTACCATACTGCACACTCAGGTCTCCAGCTGCTCCTTATGTGGGCAGTGTTCCCAGCCCAGGCCTACAGTTCATTACCACCACAGGGCTGTTCCAGCTCTCCATCTGCAGCTGTCATCTATCAGAGACACAAAGATATTCAGCAATCGAGAAGCTCTTTACTCCTGGACAGAACTATCTGGTATCTCCAAAACAGTGATACTTACAAAAAAATAAATGTTTTGCAGTTTTGATAAACGGCCATGCCATGTCAAAAATCTTTCTAACACTCCCTTTTCTCCTGTGCAGACTTGCTAGCAGATGTGCTGGATGCCAACCTGTTTCCAAGCTAGGGATTTTCCTTCTCTGATTGCGCTTGATTGACTTTTAAGTCCAAAGATACTTCAGGCTGTCTTCATTTACCAGATAAGAGATTGTATCTCCTCAGGAGAGGGAAGGAGAAAGAACTGGCATAGCTTAACATCTTTGTCAGTGACATGGACAGAGGAATGGAGTGCACCCTCAGCAAGTTTGCAGATGACACCAAGCTGTGTGGCACAGTCGACTTGGTAGAGGGCAGGGATGCCATCCAGAGGGACCTGGACAGGCTGCAGAGGTGGGCCCAGGCCAACCTCATGAAATTCAACAAGGCCAAGTGTAAGGTCCTGCACCTGGGTAGGCATAATCCCAAACACAAATCCAGGCTGGGTGGTGAATGGCTGGAGAGCAGCCCTGAGGAAAAGGACCTGGGGGTCTGGGTTGATGAAAAGCTCAACATGAGTCTGCAGTGTGCACATGCAGCCCAGACAGCCAACCGAGTCCTAGGCTGCAAGAGCAGTGTGGCCAGCAGGGCAAGGGAGGGGATTCTGCCCCTTTACTCTGCTCTCGTCAGACCCCACCTGGAGTACTGTGTGCAGTTCTGGAACCCTCAGCACAGGAAGGACATGGAAGTGTTGGAGCGGGTCCAGAGGAGGGCCACAAAGATGATCAGAGGGCTGGAGCAGCTCTCCTATGAGGACAGGCTGAGAGAGTTGGGGCTCTTCAGCCTGGAGAAGAGAAGGCTTCGAGGACACCTTGTAGTAGCCTTCCAGTATCTGAAGGGGACCTACAGGAAGGCTAGGGAGGGACTATTGACAAGGTCTTGTAATGACAGGACAAGAGGCAATGGGTTTAAACTGGCAGAGGGGAGATTTAGACTGGATGTCAGGAGGAAGTTCTTTCCAGTGAGGATGGTGAGACACTGGAACAGGTTGCCCAGGGAGGTTGTGGCTGCTCCTTCCCTGGAGGTGTTCAAGGCCAGGATGGTCAAGACCTTGAGTAACCTGTACTAGTGTGAGGTTTCCCTGCCTATGGCAGGGGGTTGGAACTAGATGATCCTTGAGGTTCCTTCCAACCTTACCATTCTATGATTCTATGAGCTACCGGCCTAAATAAAGTATCATGAAAGAATTATGGAAGTGAAATACATCAGGATTACAATTTCTGGTCTAATCCTGTCTGCTCTGGACCTCTTTGAGGTCTATACTTCGTAGTCCTTAAAGACATAAATCTATAGGACTCAGGCTTTGAATGTGGATGCGTTAGCCTATGTTCCTCTTTCCCACTCCACAGACCTTGCGTGGTCCTTGCACCATCTACAATGAAAATCAGGGAGACCTAGTTTGAAATGTTTACGTAAGCTGTAAAAATGACTTGATACTGCTTGATGCTCAGAGAGAAGAAGAAAGTGAATATATAAAAACATAGATGAAGAAAGACAAGAAATGTGATGTGTGCCAGTGGTGCAAAGAAATAAGAGTTGAAATGACAAAGTAAGATGCAGAAAAAATGCAGTACACTAGGTGCTGAATGAAAGGCACAATGATGAAGCTAATGCTAGAAGGTGAAAGATGTACTTTTTCCTTATGGATTTATGATGTAGCTCTATCCATTGTTTAAAAGTTTGCTTAGACAAGGGAAAATGCCTTCCTTTTTTTCTTGCACGACAGAAACAATAAGAAACTGCTTCCTCTTCTTAGTATTTTATGAATCTGAATTTACGTCATTGGAAAAAACTTAGAACTCAAATGCTTTCCTGTGCATCCAAGGTTGTTTCAGATGAACTGATGCTTTTAAACATTTCAGACCTTGAAACTGAACAAGAACAAAATCCTCTATGCAGTGCCACAGAAAACATTACCTGATAACTGTTGTCTGATGTGGGTGATGGACATGGCAAGCCCAGAGTCTTTAAAACTGGACAGAACTAACACTGTGTGCTTAATTCATGCCCCTGTGTTTTGGGGATTTTGTTTAATATGTGTACTGTTGCTTTACAGGAGACTTCTTCAATGATTCAATTCCAGAAGCTGAATTGTATATTTTATCCAAGATACTGCATGACTGGGATGATGACAAATGCAGACAACTACTGGCAAAAGTTTACAATGCTTGCAAACCTGGTAAGTGTGAGCTGTCGAAGAACTCGTGTCAGTCATGTAGAGTATGTTAGCCTTGACGCTCAATTTCTTTGACAGATTTTCAGTGTAGGGGTCTTTGGTGTTCCTAGGCCAGACATGTGAATCTGAGCCAAACAGGGACTGGTCTAAGCTCTCCTTCCACTTTTAGTGTCCTTCAGATGTAAGGGTGGGGAAATTAGGGTATTGTTTGCATAGGTATATATAGCATAGTAGAGATCCCATTAAACATCACATCAAACCCTCAGAGCTTGGAAAAGACTGTGTGCAAAGCCAGGTTGTCAGCAAAATCAGCAAGTTCTCTTGGATTTCAGATGGGGGAAATGGTAAGTTTCTATTCCAGCCATGGTACATCAGTACCTAGGTAGCTAAGTACAGACACACTTTAGTACTTTTGCTCTTTTGTCTTCTGTGATGCTGAGACAAACTTAATGTAATGCCTGCTTCCTGAAATGAAAGTTTAGGATCTGGCCTAGTAACTCAGATGAAAAATATATTATCTACTCAAGGCTCAGCATGTGTTGTCTTTCTCTTTATTAAACCAGGAGGTGGAGTGCTGCTGGTTGAATCACTTCTGAATGAAGATAAAAGTGGGCCTTTAGAAACCCAACTATATTCAATGAATATGTTGGTCCAGACAGAAGGGAAAGAGCGAACATCAGCAGAGTACAGCAAGCTTCTTGAGGCAGCTGGCTTTGGAGAGATTCACATCAAGAGGACTGGAAAACTCTATGATGCTGTTTTAGGAAGGAAACAATAGTGCCCCTTTTATGTACCTAGTAAGAGAAAATAAATGGAGAAATGTGATTATTTTCTTCTTAGAAGGAAATCATCGGATTAGCTTTTAGCTAAGGCAGCCAACATTTTAGTAAGCTGGGAGAATCACTAATGGCAAGTCTTGAGCATGCATGGATTGTGAGTCTGGCAGCCTGACTAGGGCTTTCTTTTGCATCTGGCAGGTAGAGAAAGAAAACACCAGTTCCACAAGAAAGAACTCACAAAAGAAATGTGAAGTATGTCTGCTTCAACTTCTTTAATTCTTTCCAATTTTAATACTGTATCTGACAGCAAAGCTGAATTTTTACTTAAATTCTTGCTAAGTAAAACTGATCCCTGTAGTGAGCTTTATTACATGAATTTTTATTCCTGGGGAACAGATACAGTATTTGTATAAACAAATAAAATTAGACCTCCCTATGGTTAGTGTTTTCAGAGTTCCAGGAAAAATCTTGTCTGAGACTTGGGGAGTTCGGCATGAACAATTATATTAAATTTTTATTTCTTCTAGATGTTGATTTCAGTTACAAAAAAGAATTTCTTAGCTTGATGACTGGCTGAAAGCCCAGGGGTGCCAGTTACAGGGCAGGTCCTGAGATAACAACTGAGAGGAAAAGCGATGCAGCCAAGTCATGCAGTTACTCATTGGGGAAACCCTTATTGCATGCCTCCTGTTATTTCTTTAATTTGATAAAAAAAAAAACCAAAAAACAAACTGTCATAACCCACTCCATTCTTTGAAGCAGAATTACAGATTACTGGAGTGCGAAACATTTGCAGAAGGCACCAGAAGGTCACTGTCTTACACATTCAGCTGAATATTAGAGGATCCTGAGATAGTTGTCTCAGTATTCAACCTACAGCTTCTTTGATTATAGGAGGAGCGTAGGGAGAAATTAGTCTCACTAGGAAAAACAATTGTCTTTTGTCACATATTATATCAAAATAAAATCACAAGGCTGTCATGGCCCTTGTCATCCTTAAAAGCAGCAGGGAGCAGTTCACGAGCTACTGTTCAAATAGAATCATAGAATGGTAAGGTTGGAAGTGACCTCAAGAATCATCTAGTTCCAACCCCCAGCGATAGGCAGGGACACCTCCCACTAGTACAGCTCACTCAAGGCCTCATCCAATCTGGCCTTGAACACCTCCAGGGAGGGAGCAGCCACAACCTCCCTGGGCAACCTGTTCCAGTGCCTCACCACCCTCACTGGAAAGAACTTCCTCCTGACATCCAGTCTAAATCTCCCCTGTGCCAGTTTAAACCCATTGCCCCTTGTCCTGTCATTGCAAGACCTTGTCAATAGTCCCTTCCTAGCCTTCCTGTAGGCCCCCTTCAGATACTGGAAGGCTACTACAAGGTGTCCTCGAAGCCTTCTCTTCTCCAGGCTGAAGAACCCCAACTCTCTCAGTCTGTCCTCATAGGAGAGCTGCTCCAACCCTCTGATCATCTTTGTGGCCCTCCTCTGGACCTGCTCCAACACTTTCATGTCCTTCCTTTGCCGAGGGTTCCAGAAATGATGGGTTTATGCCCAAGTAGGATCTTGCCTTATAGATATTTACAGGATATTATGGAGGAGGAGTTGGGGCAACTGGTTTTGAAGAGTTCCCTTTTAATGTGCAGCCCTCTGAACATCTTTGTGGCCCTCCTGTGGACCCGCTCCAACACTTCCATGTCCTTCCTGTGCTGAGGTTCCAGAACTGTACCCCAGTACAGATAAATGCAACTTCAACACACAGGTACAGCAGAATTTGAAAAAGTGTAGACTTGCATAACAGACTAGTGCAGCTACCCATGGTTGATTACATTGTGTATATGTCTGGAGGGACAATATAGACACATATAAGTGTTTTTTTGTTATTGCTAAAAGGAAATGTATTTCTATTTTTCACACTTTGTCTGGTACTGTGCTTTCGAGGATTTTTTGAAATTGTATGCACCATTCTCTCTTCAATCACAGCATAGAAAATCCAGTTGACCTTGTATGACCTTGTATGCTTTTTCCTCTCTGTACTTCTCCTGCTGCCTCACAATGAATTTGTAGATTAGCTCAACCAAATGTATTTACATTGGTGTATGTTAAAACTTTTGTAGAATTGAGGCTGCTTGATTGGAACTCTGTTTTTATTATATAGTTAAGCTAGTCACATAGACCCTGTGGCAGCTGCAGTGTGAGCTCTACCTGCTCAGGAAGGGGTTCTCAGAAGTTCTGTCCTTAAAACTAGGCTATTTGTAGTACAGCACGAAGGAATAAGGGTAACTACAGTTACCCTCGCCAGCAAAGTCCACTCTCCAATTAGATGCCTAATCAAGGATTTTTCACCTTCAGACCAGATTTTGACCTGCAATTCTGTGGATGACTGTTGTCACAGAAAACCTAATGGCCCAAGCAACTGCCTGTTAAAAGAAGATATTAGTGATGTCCAGTGTTTTCTGCTTTAACTGGTAAAATACAGAGCTTTATTTTTCCTTAGAATTGCCTTTGGAATGGATCTGAGGAACTAAAAAAGCTGTAGTGAGATCATTGAGAGTTAGTCTAAAAGTGAATGAATTCTGCAAAACTCACACTTAGTGCTTATTAAGGTGGAAAGTCATCAATAGCAAATGAGCTTGTTTGCTGTGCTATTTACAAGACCTATTTACACAGGAAAAGAAGCAATGGGTTTAAATTGGCAGAGGGGAGATATAAACTAGATGTTAGAAAGAAGTTTTTCACAGTGAGGGTGGTGAAACACTGGAACAGGTTGCCCAGGGAGGTTGTGGATGCTCCCTCCCTGGAGGTGTTCAAGGCTACATCGGGTGAGGCCTTGAGTGACCTATTCTAGTGGGAGGTGTCCCTACCTACAGCAGGGGGTTGGAACTAGATGATCTTTGAGGTCCCTTCCAGCCTAAACCATTCTTTTCTATGATTCAATAAGCCTAGGGAAATGGAGAGGAAGTAAGATAAAATGTATTTGTCATGTTTAACAAGCTCCTGGTCAACATGCCTTTCTAGCCAATCCACGTGTCTGATCAACTACAATTCCTTGCTGTCTGCCCAATTGAATAGAGCTTTTGATTAAACCCTGACTAACATTGCTTTGATTTATGAACTCTTGTACATCACACTGAGTTCAGGTTCTTGATGCTGTTCTGCACTGATATCTGTTTTCCTTCTTATAAGCTTTCAAGTGCTTCTGAAGTACCAGTGTGTTAACTGGCTGCAGAGCTGACAATGCAGACTTTAATCTGCATTGCTTCTTAGCCTTGTAATTGATGATGGAAGAGCCAAAGAAACAGCTGAACCTGGCAAAAAGACCCACTAAAGCCAAATAACTTAGCTGACACATTTTGTGACCAATGTGCTTCTCAGAAGTAATAGGATCAAGTGGACAAGATGGTGTGCTTAGCGCCTGATGGAAAGAAGCTTATTTAAGATAAGAGGACCAGAGAATCTCTGTCTCAGTCCAGAAAGAATATGGGTTCCACAGAAAACGTTGACTATCCTCAGGTAGTCTTGGAATACAACAGTGATTTTTAGTCTCAAAGGTAATAACTATAATTCAGTCTTGGATAGGTGTCTAAGTCTGGAATGCTCAAGGGACTCTGTCTCTGAGAAATAACAGTTAGTAACAAAACATTCTAATACTACACATATTTTAAACTTGGAATAGGCACAGTTGAAGCCTAGAAGAAAAAAAAAAAAAAAAAAAAAAAGAAAAGCAAATGCAGACCTGACCCTCAGATTGGACCTACCATGTTTGGAGACCACTCTGAACTTTGAAGGCTTGAGTGAGTAGAACTTGTCTGTGTACAAAAATTTACAAGCTGAGATTTTACTGTCTGGTTGCCTCAAATGTGATAGATTCCTTCAGTGGTGAGACTCCTTCCCAATTTTCATTTTGGAGAAACAGAGAGCTGACCTGAATCACTCTTTTTTCCCCTGTTACACCATGCAAGGAGTGCAATTTTCAAATATCTTCTCCCCTGCCTGAATTTGCCATTCAACAGCCTGAATTTGATATCATTTGTATATTATGTCACTTTAGATTGTAAGGAGTGTGAGTACCAAATGTTCTATGATGACTGTCTTCCAGACAGCATGTCATTAAGCAGACAGTGGTTTAATTTCTTTAATGTTTGCTGATGTTGTTTTCCTATGCGTATGTGCGTTTGCATAAAATTCCTCTATTCAATCTGCAGTGCTTTCAAAATTTACATTCATGTCATGTTTTTAAGAAGTAATCTCAACCCTATTCTTACAGAGGTAAGGTACAGAGAAGGTAAAAGAGTTTTTTCCTTTCATAGATGTTACAAAATCATTTGCCAATGAGGTTGCTGGCAATACCAAAATAGGAGGAACTATTGATTACTTTGAATGCGGAGAGGCCTTACAAAAAAGGCATGACAGATGAGAGCACAGGACAATCAGCAACCCTATGAAACCATGACAAATACCAGAATCTGCATCAGGGGTAGTGTGATCCTGAATTTGTTTATAGACTGGAGTACAAGACACTTGAGTGTAGCCCTGCAGAAAGGGATCTGGGAGTTTTCTTTGATAGTAAGTATGAGTCAACAATATGACCCAGCAGCCAAAATGTCCAACTATATCATGGGCTCTGTTAGGCACAGCATAGTTAACCTACTGAAAGCAATTGTTGTCCCACTCAGTTCAGCATTGATGTGGCCTCACCTCAAGTATGTTTTGAGCTCCACAATATAAGAAGGATATAAAAACTAATACATACAAATTAAACTGATGTTGACATTCAGAGCTGGCAAGAACTCAGTATGAGGTAATTGTGGTCGAGATGTTTTTGCTTTGACCTTTCCCCTTTCAGGCAGCCATGTGACCTGGGAGGTGAGCATCAGTAGATCTTTAACAAGTCTCAGATCTGTCTGCTTTTACAACTGCAGAGGAGAAAACCAATTCCTGTTATATGACAGGTACAACAATTGAAAGGATATATCTCAGAATCTTGTCAGTAATAAAGGGAGTGTTCTACTGTCTTTATTGGGTTAAAAAGAGAAATGTGAGAGTTGTGAGAGCATTAGGAAGCTTAATGTTTTTCTCTACGATGTCATTTGCCTGAGTAGTGACTTATCCTCTTGTGCACATGGCAGCTTTGGCACATTTTCTTGCCTTGTTTGATGCATTCTTATGGTGCCAGACTCAACCTCCTCCCCTTAATTCGTCGTCATTAGATTGAGAGACTGTCTGCAGTCTCCTGCAGTGCTGTCCCAGCACTCCTGAGCGCTATCAGGATGGATGGGAGCTGTCAGGCTCTTTTGTGGCCTCCATCACTGCTTTCCCAGCACCTGGTTTAGTGGATCTATTTTTCATTTCATATCTTTCTAACTGTGGAAAGAGGAAGTCGAGTGCACAGTGACCTCTTGCACACTGTATATGTCAAAGCCACGATACTGTGTGTTTTGTTCCTGAGGGCCACTAAGAGTGTTACCATTAGACTGTAGGTGACATAGTTCACTTACATCTCAGTCGTGTTTGTCTGTGTGCTTTCATGAACTTTGTGTCTGCATGTCTGGCTGCAAGGTCTCCATGTGCAAATCTGTCTGAGTGTCATGGTCTGGAGAACACAGATTAACAATATCATTGTCCAGAGGAGCAAGATGTGTTCTTCTAGATTTCCATGTTGTGAAATTAAGGTGCAAGCGAGATCATATCTCACCACAAAACTATTTATTAAAGGATAAAGTTGAACAAATCAGAGGGAGAGAGAGAGGTGGGGAGAGAGGGAGGGGGAACAACAGAGAAAAAGAGAAGAACAGGGAAGGAAAAGAGTAGGGATTATATTACCATCAGCCAAAGATGGGGGGAGAGAGAGAGAGACGTGTGCCTGGCTCAGGGATGTTCATCTGTGGAGTTGTTCTGCAGCAGTTGTTCCTCGAATTCTTATGGTGGAGGTGCTCCATGGAGGTGCTCTGGTGATTGTGCTCTGGTGGAGGTGCTTTTCTTTGCAGGCATTGCTCTTGTCTTTTTATACAGTTTTTAAGATTGGTGTCCAAGTGCAACTCTCCAGGAAATCTTCCTGTGTATTCTCATGTATTTGCAAGAGTCTGGTGGCAGCACCAGGGATACCCCAAATACATATAAGCCTCTTCTCTTATATAGCTACTATAAGGTGTACACATTCTGGACATTCAAGCCAGGCTGAAGTCTGGAAAGTCCACAAAGTTGTTGTATCTCTGTTGATTTGCATCCCTGAGCTTTCGACCGGAACCTGGGCTGAGTCCAGGAATGTAACAAAGGCAATCATTATCTTTGTTGGTTTGAACAAGGGAGAGACTATTTAGACTCTCACACTGAGGCACAGCCTTCACCAAGGGAAGAGACCTTGCAGTGGCTTCACACTGCGGATTCAGCTGCCATCTTTTTAAGCTCATGTTTTTCATGTTTTTTATGAAACCTAACATAGTGGCTATCAAATGTCTTTTACAATGTTTGTGCCTTCTGCAAGAAGCAATTACATGAGATACTTAAAACATATTTTTATTGGAAGGATTAACAAATACTTTGTATATTTGCTTTAAAATAACTATCCTCAGAAGGAAATGACACCTATGTGCTGTAGCACTGTGCTGTTAGACAAATGTAAGCATCACAGTAAAAATCCCATTAAACATCACATCAGACCCTCAGAACTTTGAAAAGATTGTGTACAGAGCCAGGTTGTCAGCAAAATCAACAAGCTGATGTGAATTTCAGCTGGGGGAAACGGGAAACTTCTATTGGAGAGTGGTAGGTGAGGAACTCTCCCCCCCCCAATTGAAATTTAGCATACCAGCTCAGAGAGTTTGGAAGTAAGATGAAGCTCTATTTACAGCAAAGCAAAATCTGCAAGCATATATACACATTATATTTACAGGTCTTTACGATTATATACAGATTAGAAATAATACAGAAATCCAAACTCTCTCTCACACAAACAAAAGAAACCCAGGAGGAGCTCATAGCTACCACTTCTATCTCTCCTCCTTCCCAGGCAGAAACCAAAATAACCAGCAAAGCTTAGTTGTTAGCCAAGGTTACTGGAAGATGAGTGGGTGTGAAAGGGAGAAGCATCCCGGAACAAAGTGAGACAAATTGTTTACAGTTTGGCTTTTTATTCCTTTCATCAAACCAAAGAATGATACAGACTTCATCTTTATTTTCTTTTTATAACCAATGATCTAATTTCCCTCATTAAAATATTCCAATTAGCCTCAAACCAGTACATGCAGCCATAGCATCCCCTTCAGCCATGGTACATTGGTACCTAGGTAGTCAAAAAGCAGCACACTATGAAACTTTCGTTCTTTCGTTGCCTTCTGTGATGCTGAAATAGACTTAATGTAGTCTGTTTCTTTCTGAAACTAAAAATTAGGATCCAGCCTAGTAATACAGCTGAAAAACATTTTGTCTTCTCAGAGCTCAGCATGTGTTTTCTTTCTTATTATTAAACCAGAAGGTGGAGTGCTGCTGACCAAATTGCTTCTGAATGAAGACAGAAGTGAACCTTTAGAAACCAAATTATATTCTATGAATATGTTGGTCCAGACAGAAGGGAAAGAGCAAGCATCAGTAGAGTACAGCAAGCTCCTTGACACAGCTGGCTTTGGAGAGATTCAAGTCAAGAGGACTGGAAAACTCTATGATACTGTTTTAGGAAGAAAATAATTTTCTTCTTTTTTTTCTGCCCTCTTACATATGTAAGTGGGGAAATTAAATAAGCCATCAATTTCCCTTTTAGTTAAGTCAGTCAGCATTTTTGTAAGCTGATGCATTGTTAGGAGAATCTTTGACTTCAGCTTATATGGATCATACATCTGAGAATGTGAAAAATAAGTTCACACCTACTACATAATAAATTATCCATGAAAGAAATGTTCCAAGAAGATCTGTTCACAGTTTCTGCTTCAGCTTTTTTTTTTTTTCTTCATTCTTTCCAAATTTCATATGGGACCTAACAAAGACAAATTTTCATTTGTATTCTCTTTTCTTCCTGCGAATTATAGCTGTTCACTGTAGTGACCTCTGTTTTTCTCATGTTTCCTGAGGAGTGAGGTAGCACTGAGTGAATTGTAACTACTTGTGACTGGTCATTTTTGAACCTGCAGTGCTGTCCTAAAGGGTAGGGATGAAGGGCAATCAGCCATAGCTGATGTGAGAAATAATAAAATACAAACAAACAAACAAAACCCCCCAAACCACAAAAAAAAACCCCTCAAAACAACCAAACCACAACCCAAAACAAACAAACAAAAAACCCCAAACCACAATAAATCAAACCACAAAATCCCCAAACTAAACCAACCAACCAACCAGAATCCCCAAACCCACAAACAGACAAACAAACAAAGTCTAGCAAACGAAATATTATTCTTTGCTTCAGTTCATGATGAACGTTGGTTCAGAGTACAGAGCAGCATTCACAGTCTGGACACTTACCAGGTCATCAGTGTGACTTGTTAGAAGAACACTGTCCTTCCATAACCTCATTAGATTTTAAGCATATATTTCTAGGTGCAAATAGCCTACAGATTGCAGATTTCCAGGGGAAACTTGCTCCTGAAGACAGTTTTTTTCAACCAGGAAATGGGCAGAGGAGAAGACCGTCCTTTTGCTGTGGATCATCTCATCTGTGGAAAATGTGCTTCATGTAGAGAGTTTGCCTTGAAGAAACACAAATTCAAACTGGCTTTTATTGTGATTGTTTTAGGGGATGGTTGCTTGAATGATGCATTCAAGGCAGTGTTGAGAGACAGATCCATGGAGAAGTCAAAATATTAGAAAGGTCCAGGGGACACTGATAAGAAAAATGATGCTATACTTCCTTTAGAACACAGATTAACTTGTGAAAAAGAGAGCTTCACCGCCTAGCCTGGTGACTTTTGGGAGAGCAGTGATGTTTCTGCACTTGTAATGTTTTTGAGAGCCCTGGGAATAGCAGCTGTGAGGCAGAAGGAAGTGTTGGAGGATGTAATTATTCATCAGGGATCTCTCTGCTACTCGCCATCTAATATTTCTTTAAATTAGTTGGTGAAGTACAGCTCAAAATAGACCAGATACCTGATGTAGGAAGCATTGGGAGGTGATAGTGGGAAGTGAGCATGTATGCGTGTGGTTTGAATGTTAGGAGAAGCTGCAGCAGCTGGTGTAATTTCTTAGCAGGGTATAAGTGTACAACTAGTATAAGAAGTAGGGATTTTTGCCTTTTCAAGGCCTGGTTTCCAAGTCAAAGAAGAAGAAATTATTTTCATTTTGACATGCTGCACTTCTGAATGCACAATACTGTGATGTTAACGTCCATCAAGCTTTCCTTTAGCAAGACAGTTGGGTGTTTTTACACATTGTTTCAGCTCAAGCTGAAGATTTGTGTGAAGAAACTTATTCCTGCCAGCATCTGTGAACCTGTATGACTGCATGGGGAAACCTGGAAGGATTAGGGTTTTGGGAGACAAATAAGCACATCTTGTTTTGGGCTGCTATGTAGTGCAGCGGCATTGAATGGCACTAGCCAGGTATAGGCTACAGAGACTACTCTTCAAACCATCTCTCAAAGGTGTAGCCACCTTTTGGCTCGAGGGCTTTCAGTGGAATAGGACTCAAGATGCATCACATAGATGTTATTATTTCAGATGTTGCTTACATCTGGTTGGATAGGGCATTAACTGATACTGTATTTAGAATATTATGCCTCTCTGCAGCTTCAAATGAGATATAGAGACCTGAAGCTGGATTTTGAAGCGTTTCTACAGTGCATGTTTTAGGATGGTCAAGGAGACATTCAAGCTCTCCAGGAGGTAGTATGATAATATGATAACATCAGTCTGTTTATTTCATAATGATATAAGGATTGGAATCAGAATGACTGTTTCTGTCTAATGGCACATATATCTATCTATAAGAGAAATTGCCTCTTGAGTTTTAGGTGGATACATTTTCTTGTTTGTGAAGAAAAATCCTTGTTTTGTTGTTTGGTTGATTGTTAGGGGTTTTTTTTTGTTTGTTTGTTTGTTTTGAATTTTGGCTGATTGTTGGGGGTTTTGTTTTCTTTTGTTTTTCCTCCCAGGATATAGCTGAGAAATATCATACTTGGTAGTTCTAGACACTATGTAATATGCATATTTAAAAGAGGGTAGAAAGTGAAGTATACTTGGTTGTGGTGGATTCATCCTGCTCTCCACCAAGCAATGATCCACTGCATCCTCACTCGTTGCCCACAGCAGGATAAGAAAACTGAATGTGCAAAGACAGAAAAGAGCTTGTGGGTCATGATAAAGACCCTTTCACTTTTAGCAAATGAAAGAAGACTGGGAAAAAAACCCCAAAACTATTGGTGGAAAGGTAATAACCACCACATTAGTCATGAGAAACAAAGAAAGAGTTAAGACTAGTTTATATTTGAGACATATATATTCTTTATGTTACCATGAGAAAACTTTCAAATACAAAATATTACAGAAAACTTTTCCTGTTAGTACTTTCTATTGTACATTTGTATAGTACTATTTGAAGGGGTTCCTGCTCCGGTCTAACCATCATCTCACTTGCCACTAGATGTTGCTATTGCCGTACTTGTCTGTTGAGGTGGCATCAATCACAGTTAAGGTAAAAAACAGCAAGCTCTATATGGTCATTTTCGGTCACAACTAAAATGCCATGTAAATTACATGACTTAGATACTGGGAGTCAAAATATAAGTGGTTAAGGAGTTTCTGCACTCAGCTCTCAATAAAGAGAAACTCGGTTTTATTTTGCAGTTCTCAGTCAAGAGCAAATTCCTCAAGTTCATGTGTGGTGAGGAACATGAACCTATTTTATGTTAATCAGTATTAAAATTACAAAATTTTCTCTTCATTTTGGAACAGAAGCCATTATTTACAGTATTTTCAACTTCATGTAGTCAAAATTGATTAAGTCTGCAAATGCTGAGATTTATTTAAATGTATGTTGGCATCTTTAACTTGGCTTTCACACTTATGAGATTTTAGGACACTTCATGTTCATGAGTGCCTCTGCACAAGTATATCAACTAGAAACCTCTCTGTTCTTCTCATGTAATGAAAAAGACATTTTACTTGCTTGTCATTCTCTGGCAATCAGGCAAAACCTCCTATCAGCTAAAACAGAAAATAAAATCTAAGGGATAACAAAAGCAAAGAAGCAGTGGTATAGGCAGGCATTTCAGGGTACCATTTTCCCATGTCCTATTTTCCTGTAGGGACTAGAAAGTAAAGTGAGGGTGAGAGGCTGAGAGAGAGACATCAAATGATCCTGTCTGTAATGCTATTGAATCAAGACCAGACATCTTTCTGAAATGAATGTTGCATTCAGTGAGTTGTTGAGCTCAGTAATAGGCATCAAAGCATGTGTAAGGAGTCTTTGCAAAGACCATTAGCTTTATGGGAATAATCCCACTGGGTTCTCTTCATAATCAGAGGAGATCGAATGAATCAGGTACAGAAGAAGTCTACCTTTATAGCCATCTGTAGGAGCCTCCCTCCTTCCTTCTCCCTTGATTGTAGGAAGAGCATGAAGAGAAAGTAGCCTCAGTAGGGAAAAGTTGGCCCTTTGTCACATTCTGTGATAGGTGCAAAATCAAGGTTGTAATGGCTCTTCTTACCCTCAAAAGCAACAGCATGCAGTTCATGAGCCACTTAGGCTTGAGTAGGATCTGCAGATATCAAAGGATATTGCTGAATTTGGAGCAAGTGGTTTTGGAGAGCTGCCTTGTAAGCTGTGGTCACTGTGTGGTGTTCCCCACCTGTGAGTTGTGTGGCATGAAGGTGACTTTGCCAGGAGCTGCAGCCTGTGAGTGATGTGTTCTGAATGCTTGCTTGCTTTCCAGACAAAGCAAGGTGTTACATCCTGCAGCAGCCACGCACGACACAAATAATGAAATGAGGCTGACGGAGCAGCCAGCAGGGGTGTGTGGGGCTGATTTAGGTCTCTGCTGATTTCTGCCCCACCACCTTAAAAATAAGACAGTTCAGAGAAACAATTTTCTTATTTGACCACACCAGTAGTATTAGTTTCGTGCTAAAAACTAACCTGAAGGAAGTGGTGGTATCTGTGAATTAATTACCCTTTTAAATGAGTGAATTAAGTGGCTAAATGCAAACCCTCTATAGTTTTTACCAAGGAAATTTGAATGTACTCCTGAATGTGGAGTACTGCAAAATCAGTTTATGTTGCATGCTGGGAAAAAACCTCGTCTTGTAAATGCATACCTGCAAGTTCCTTCCCATAGTGGGCACACAACATCGAGTTCATCTCAGTATCTTCCACACTTGTCATTTGTCCTCTCCTACACCCTTTCCAACTCTGCCACTGTCTGTTGTGATCCTTTCTGTGTAAAGTCCACTGTAAATTGTCAGATATTCAGGGTATGGTGCTGTCACTTCATGTGCTTGTTGAGGACCTTGCCTGCCAACAGATGGCTGTGACTCAAGAGAAAGTGTTTGGTTTCAGGATGTGGCTAACCAGTGTGGGCAGGGCACATGTGGTGTGTCCCAAAGACTGCCTGTGCACAGTGGCTTGGCTTAGTATTGCAGGAATAAATTCCTTAAATGTCTTGGACAGGCATTAGCGAGAAGGGAACAGTTTAAGTTCTGAAGAACTTCACACTCTAAATAAGGAGGGGCTTTTTTGTTTGTTTGTTTTTTAAAAAAAGGTATTAAGTGCCTTTGATTTCTAGCATGAATCTGGAGGAGGCTGAGGAAGTACAGATGAAAACAGGGCATGCCCATGGACCGTCACTTGCTCATGTTGCTGCTTTGTTCCCTGAGTCAGCAGATAGGGTAGTTGTGGTCAATATGCTGTATATGTATTGTTTTATTTAAGGTCAGTGGGTCAGAAAATTCCTGTCTTGCTTAGGGTCAGTGGTAATTCTGCCATTGTCTTCATTAAATCTAGGAATGGGACATTTTGGGTTGTCAGATCTCATTCCCTAAAGGTTGTACTTTTGAGTTAATTCATTACAGCAGGAAAAGGCCTATGACGGGGACTTATCACAACTGCGTCTTTGCAGGATAACCTTTGTCAGGTGAGCTCAGAGTCCTTGATGTTCTGTTGGATGTTTAAATCATTTTGCTCTTTATGTATCAGCGTATTTATTGGGAAGCACAGTATCAGCTTAGATGCATGAACTCAAATGAAAAGTTTTCCACTCCTCTTCAAAAATATGCTTTTAATTTTACTTTTGGTTTTTTTCTCCCATGAGTTTCAAGGATTTTAAAGAACCTCAAACCAGACTGTGCTTTGCAGGTCAGTAACAGGATAATCTCTGACTACTCTGAATTCAAGACAAAGCCATAAAGATGTCAGCAGTCTCATCAGGGCCTCTCCTCATTTTGCTTGATAAATTACAAACACTGTGAAGAAGACTTGATCCTCATGAGGAACACACACAGTTCCATGCTCCACTAGGAATTTTTTTTTTTTTTTTAATTTGGGGTCTTCCAGATGCATTTTTGGTTGTCATTGTATATTGTAATGCATATATTCTAGAAACACATGCAATGGCATTCTCCCAGAAACTTGTAACCATCCTTCAAGCAAATTGCAATCAACAGAACTTTGATTGAGAAATGTTATCTGGGAGGCTTTTATAAAATCTACACATGGTTGGATAACAAAATCTACAAGGTTCTTGCTAAAGTATTTTTGCTAATAAGCAATTTGCATTTAGTTTTATACCTGGCGAATTTTCAACTGTGTTGGACTTCCAGCTGTGGCACTGAAGAGCAACACCAGAAGTGTTGCTTTGAACTACTTTGAACAGAAGTAGTAGGTTGCATGTGGAAAGATCTTCTTCCTGTCTCTGAGACAGACTTGAGTGAATGTCATATACCAGTAAACAGGTCTGATTTCCATAGGCAGTGAGGAAAGCTAAACTCAAAGAAAACAATCCACATGATTTTAGCAGAGGCTTTTCTTCCTAGGTCTTCCCAGGTGAGGATGACAAAACATATTTGTATATATGAGTGATGACTTGTGCCCATCAGTTCTGTCTCATTTTGATTTCCATGGCATCTGACTGTGTTCTTTGCAGCGGAATGGGACAAGCAAATCGGCTTTTGCAGGGTTTAATGTTGTAAAGTCATAGGACAGTAATTTGTGAGTTTTGAGTGGCTATACATTGAAGGCAGTACCCAAATTCAGACTTTGTGCTGGAGATGGGAATTTGCTCTAATGGATGTTGCTGGCTTTTGTGGACAGAGATCTTCAGTCCTCTTTCATCACTGATCCCATACCAAAGATGCCCTTGTACCTCCTCTGCCTTTGTATTTTTGAAGACTTCACAGTCTTTGTTCTTTCAGAGGGGAGCAACACTCTCATTCTGTGTCTACAAAGAACATCACGACTATATCTGGTGAATGTACAAGGAACATGTTGTGCAACAGAACTGCTCAGGGCAGTAGAGGACTGCAAGCAATTACCCACTGAGGTTCATGGTATGCTGTAACTCTGAAAGCATGCTGCAGCTCATGAATCACTTTTCCTTTACACTAGTGAATAATATGAAAATATATCTGTACACTACTAAATTCCAAGTTTAGATACCATAAAAAAAAAAAATCTGTAAATCCTTGCCTTTAATTTATTATTTTTCTGCTAAATTCCTAGTGCTGAAACTTAATTGAAAATCAGTGTTTTGCCACTTTTTCTGAGGCAAAAATTAATGCATCAAGTGCAACTCAACCAAGGCAAACATGTTCAGCCTGGAGGAGAGAAGGCTCCCAGGAGGCCTAATAGTGGCCTTCCAGTACCTGAAGGGGGCCTATAGGGATGGAGAGAGACTATTTACAAAGGCCTGTAGTGATAAGATGAGGGCAATGGCTTCAAACTGGAGGAGAGTAGACTTCAGTTGGATGTTAGGAACAGGTTCTTTGCCATGAGGGTAGTGGAACACTGGAACAGGTTGCCCAGAGAGGTGATTGAAGCCCCATTCCTGGACATATTAAAATTGAGGCTTGACAGAGCTCTGGGCCACCTGGTACAGCTGAGGGTATCCCTGCTTATTGCAGAGGGGCTTGGACTAGATGAAAGGACTTTGGAAGTCCTTTCCAACCCAGGCCGTTCTATGATTATATGATTACACATACACACACACACACACACACACAAAAAGCCCTAGAACAAGGCCCACCACTTTTTACCAGAAGCATTTCTTCGAACTCCATTGCTTTATTTCTTTCTGTTTCTCAGTTCTTACGTTCGTTTTCAGTTAATAATGTTCAAAATTATTTCCTCTGTGCTGTAGACTCTAAAATTTCAGAATATATTTTTATTTTTTCATTGCCTTACATATTTTTTTCTTAACCTGGTTCAAGTAGCAGCAAAGGTCTCAAATTTACTTCTGTTCAAGTTATAATCCTGTATCTATGGAGCAAATATTTATCAAGATGATTTTTCATTCTTCTTAAAACAAAATGGAAACCGTAAGCTTCCATCAAAAATTTTCAAACTTCTAAATGACAAAAATCGTTGTCCTACTAAAATGCAGAAGAAAAAAACTTGGCATAAAATATTACTTCCTCTTCCTTTCTCTATTTGTTTTATTGGTATCTATATCCTTGCGAGCTAACATGGCATTCTGCAGAACTGGGGATGGCTCTTAGCCATCTTACAGCATCATTGTCAGGTTCTCTTTGCATCATCACCTGTGATTCATAATCATATAAGTACTTTTTGTGGGTTTTTTTTGTTTATTTGGTTTTTTCCCTCTTTTGGCCACAATGAAGAAATGTCAAACCTGAGAAGTTAGTAAGAAGAATATGTGGCTCAATTCTTTACACTAGTCTGGGTGCACTACTTAGAGAAGATAGTGAACCAGTCAGAAAGAGCAACATTGCTCTGCATTAAATGATAAATTAAAAGAAATTACTTTATAATGAAAGTGAAATATCGCTCAATTGGAAACCATTGCAATATTAGTTTATCTCCATCAAAAAGGCGACTGCTAAAGCTGCCCTAACTGACCTTGTTTGTTAGGTCCCTGGATAGAAAACCGTAGCAGTTTTCTTTAGAAAAGCAGCAGTTAGTGAAGCTGCCATTAGGTGTAGCTATTGCGTTACTCCCTCCCTGGTTCACATAACGAACACGCAACTGGTTATTTTCACAAGACAGCTAGTATGGAAGAATTATTTCTCCATAATAATTTCCAGTTTGGCAGGGTCTTAGAAGGATGACAGAGCTAACAGTAATTATTAGTGTTCCCTACAGCATGAAAAGAAAGTTTACCATAAATCCATTCTTGTAACTGATGCACATTTTAATCATTGAACTGTTTTTAAAAATGCATACAATACAGTTTGTGCTTGAGTTTGAAGTTGGCATACTTGAGGAGATGTGTCTTTCCCTAGTTTGAATAAATTTGGTTTTGAAATAACAATGATCTGGAGGAGTGAAAAAAAAAATCCACTTAAAGCTAATAAACCTCGAGAGTATGCAGAGATGTCTCATAAGCAGATTCTGTTTGCCTAGCAGAACTTGTTGTTCTACTCCCACATGATTAGTCGTTCTCATGGGAATAAAGGCAGTGAAATAAATCGTACTCTCTCCCTATCCCCCCTTCCCCAGCATATGTGACTTGGAGATGTAAGCACTCAGCTGCTTTTTAGAAATGTTAGCAGACTAAGAAAAGTGAGGAGGTCACAAGACTAGGCCAAAATAACACAGTGACCACTGAATCTTTTCAAAGATGTTGAAGAGCTTGCCACTGGACTTGTGCCTATGTATAGATTTCAAAAGCTGAATTTATGTCACTTAGCAAACTTTGCCTGTATGATATATCTAACAGTAAAGGCACCATTTTCAAGATAGGAGTATGAAGAAACAATAAAAGATCACTTGGAGAGTGGTAGAAACAAATACTCTGCAGAGCTTCTGAGACTGAAATATTCAGATGACAGGGCAAAGGACATTTCCCTTCTTTCAAGGGCAAATCTGTTCCTTGCTCTTCCACTACAAGTGCAAGGGGAATCCTGCTTCCTAGGGAAAGGCCGGAAGAGACAGACACTCTGATTTTCTTGTGGTCCATGGAAGTAGAGCTTGCAAGATGGAAAATGCGGTGGCATAAGTGGTGTCTGGGAGACACTTTGTGGCCCTTTATCGTACTGTGTCTTCATGTGAAGCCATAGCTGCCCCTAGAGCTTTACTCTGCTCTCGTCAGACCCCACCTGGAGTACTGTGTGCAGTTCTGGAACCCTCAGCACAGGAAGGACATGGAAGTGTTGGAGCGGGTCCAGAGGAGGGCCACAAAGATGATCAGAGGGCTGGAGCAGCTCTCCTATGAGGACAGGCTGAGAGAGTTGGGGCTCTTCAGCCTGGAGAAGAGAAGGCTTCGAGGGGACCTGATAGTAGCCTTCCAGTATCTGAAGGGGGCCTACAGGAAGGCTGGGGAGGGACTATTCACAAGGTCCTGCAATGACAGGACAAGGGGCAATGGGTTTAAACTGGCAGAGGGGAGATTTAGACTAGATGTTAGGAGGAAGTTCTTTACAGTGAGGGTGGTGAGGCACTGGAACAGGTTGCCCAGGGAGATTGTGGCTGCTCCCTCCCTGGAGGTGTTCAAGGCCAGATTGGATGAGGCCTTGAGTAACCTGTACTAGTGGGAGGTGTCCCTGCCTATGGCAGGGGGTTGGAACTAGCTGATCCTTGAGGTCCCTTCCAACCTTACCATTCTATGATTCTATGATTCTATATGGTCTTTGTAACCACACTGCATGAATTCTGGTTTTACACTAGCATTTTAGCACTAACATTTTAGCATTTTTAGCACTAACAGCTTCATTTTTCAGACCAAAATTTTAATGTAATCTGAAGCTGAGCAGCTCGAAGCTTCAGCTGACACAGCAGTTTTGTTTCTGGAGTACTTTTAAATACCTGCAAGAAAAAGCAATTAACAGTATTGCTCGAATTTGGTGTTTATTAAAGACAGGAAGTTCTAACCCTGACTTGCACTAAGATGCAGTGCAACCAGATGTTTTCATGTACCTTCACAGTGTTGGTCTACAGACACTTCAGCACAAGCTACTGTGGAGCATGCAGGGAAAGTTCAGACTCCAAATTAGGAAGATTAAGAGGAAATACAAATGACAACTGAATATAGAATGCTTTCAACAGTCAGTGACAGCCACTAATGTTGATCTTAAGCAGGAACAGTTTCACAGCCTTTTGAAATGAGCAATTACCTGCTCAGCTATCAATCGGTTATTTATGCTCCAAGTTACCTAAAACATGTTAGTTCAGTGGAAATAACCACATTACTTTTAATATCTTTTTAGACAATCATCTGGAGTATCTCTAAAACCTGAAACCTACAAGTAGGGGAAAAGATTTTTAAGAATTTTATATTTGACCTGGAGAATTATAGGAAATGTGGGTACAGACTTAAGACCCCCAAGTAGTTCCAAAAAGTGAAAGAAGCAGATTGTCCTCTTGAAAATATTAACTGTCATCGGACTTCATAAGTAAAATCCTAAGATCCCACACTCTATATATGATTAATACAAATATTAATAATCAGGAAATATTTGGTATTCATGAAAAGCAGAGTGTAGGTAGGGAGACTGGCAAATTAAAATTTATCCAGTTATTTGGAGAACAAATTGCCCTTTTTCTGCCCTCATTTTGGGTATCACAATGGGTCTGCTACCCATTTCAGCCTCTGATCCTTCCACAGACAGGTGTTAATCAGATAAGACCTCAGCATGTTTCTGGTTTCCCATACTCTGGAGAGACAGAGAGGGCTCTGCAGTGCCATTGCATTCAACAACAGCATCAAGTCAGCACAAAAGAAAGGAGCAGCTCTTATTTATACTCTTGTGACATTTTCAGGAGCCTCTGTGATTTTGCATTGTACCTTCAGACAAAACCTCCTTCCAGGGCTCTGACGGTGATGACTTTTTTAGTTGCGTTGTATTAGAAAGGCAGTATAGAATTGTGGCACAAGAAGTTATACTGGAGGATAAAGATGAAAGAAAGAAAAATAACAAAATGTCAGTGTCATGTTTGGAAGAACACAGAATGACCTAAGAAATGCATTAAATTAAAGAGAATTAAAGCTGAAAAGAATTACTTGCAGTACTTAAGTACTGCACTATGAGAGTTGGAGAATTATCAAAGACAAGTTTTTCCTAAATCCTATGTAGCCATTCAAAAAACTATTTCCAAGCAACCAGAACATGTAGATGGCCCCATGTATAAAAGTTGTTATGAATGCTTGGTGACACAAAGGAGAAAACAAAGATAAACCAGAGCTCAAGTCAGGCTAGAAGGTGCTGGAGTGGAGGGCTTCCCTCAAGCAGTGCCAGCACTGCAGTTGTTGTGGCAGAGGGTGAAATGTTTTATGCTGAGAAGGTCCACGAAAAGAAAGAAAAGGAAGGAAAGAAAGCATACAGGGAATGTAAGAACCTAGAAACAGATGCTTTCTATTGTTCTTTCAGATCTCCCATTAAAACAAATAGGCAAGAACACACATCCTGCTGGATGTAAATAACTTTGCTTTGTGGAAGACTGACATTTGCAGTTCCTCTGTAGAGCATGATTCTGGGTACTCTGAATTATTGATAAACAAACCACAACCCTCCTTATGTCATTCTTGTGGAGAAAATTTGGATATGCATCTATGTGTAACCCAAGCATCTATATGCAACCTAAGAAGTAACTCTTCTAGTCCACACACTGAAAGAGAAGTTGTGGAGTCTCTGTATTTGGAGATTTTCAAAACTTACCTAGACACAGACCTGGGCATCTTGTTCCAGGTGACTCTACCTGAGCAAGGGGCCTGGACCAGATGACCTCCAGAGGTACCTTCCTACCTCAACTGTTCTGTGATTCTGTGAAATGTAGGAGAATCAATGTCAACAAGTTTTGTGGTGAGAACATACACCTATTCTCTCTCTGTTTTAACCTGGTTTTCTATATATGTGGGTCTTCTGACCTCTTTTTTTAAACTCACGAAGTGCAGCCCTGAACTCTGCAGTAGTCTATAAGTCATGGACAATTAGAAGAACAACTAAGCTGCTAAAGAGCCTTGAAGACAAGTCTTAAGAGGAACAGCTGAACAAACTGGGGTTGTTTAGTCTTTCAGAAGAGGAGGCTGAGAGAAGACCTCGTTGTCCTCTACAACCTCAGGGTAGGTTGTAGTGAGATGGGGGTCAGCCTCTTCCCATATGCAGCAAGTGACAGGACAAGAGGAAATGGCCTCAGATTGTGGCAGGGAAGGTTCAGATTGCATATGACGAAAAACTTCCTCACAGAAAGGGTTCTCGAACACTGGAACAGGCTGCCCAGGAAGACACATGAATGTGGTACTTAAAGACATAGTTTAGTGCTAGTGGCTTAGCAATAGTGGTGGGATTGCGAGCTCTAGGTGAGCAGTTGGACTTGGTGATCTCAAAGGCCTCTTTCAGCCTCAACAGCTCTATGATTCTATGACTAAAGCCTCACAAAAACTGCCCTCAGCTGAATCCAGTGGCAATAGCTAACCACTTTTCTCTTCCTTGCTGCATCAATCAAACTCAGAACCTACCTTTGTTCTTAAGTTAAAAATTGGTTTTGTCCATGCATGTACTTATCTAAGTACATTTTCAGCTGCTTTTATTGCTGCAAATATCTCCAATCCAGTCATTATGTTATATAAATCCTCTCAGTAAATAAAGTAAGTACTGTACATCTCAATACTGGTGTACTGAACATCACCCACACAAATCTAAGGACTGCCTATTTTCTCACCTTTGTAGGAATGAAATATTGCTGTGGCTTCTGCTCCTAAACCACTTTCATTTAATATAGGAAAAGTAGTTACCAGGGAAAAGGGGAGGTCTAACATGCAGCACAGCAGTTATATGATGGTTTATCCTCATTTCTTCATGAAGTGAGGCTATAATGATGAAAATGATGATGTGTTTACTTTTTTTAGATGGTTTTATGGGAAATTGGGAAACTTGTGACACTTTTTTTTTTTTTTTCTTATAGAATACAGTTTAGATCTGCTTAATCACCATGAGCAATTTGCATTTCAGTTCTTAAGGAAAGAGGTAGGAGCCAGAGGAAAATGACTTCCAGCCTCAGAATAGCCATATCTTTATAAAATGCCTGCTAAATACGCAGGCCACTGCAACACAGACTGAGACTAATGCATTGTATCTGAATGAAGAAGAACCATCTCAGAGAAGACAGGAACTTCTCTACAGCATTCGTTGTCTTGCACTTTGCATGATACCTTGTCAAATGTCTCAGGATATGTTCCTAACATGGAGAAAATGTAGTTATTCTTTAGTTAATATTTTTCAGCAAAATGTCATTTTCAAAGCTTTTTATTAGTTAAGAGCTCTAGATAACTGGCACTTTATGGGTAAGTTCCCCATGTCTACCTGTCTCAGAGGCCTAGGACTCTTACTTAAACTGTTCTGCAAATTTAACATTTGAGTGAGTAACCTGTACTAGTGGGAGGTGTCCCTGCCTGTGGCAGGGGGTTGGAACTAGATGATCCTTGAGGTCCCTTCCAATCCTGCCATTCTGTGATTCTATGACTGTTTTCTAGTGCCCCAATAAGGAACTGCATTGGAATAGGTTCAGAAAGTTAAAATAATTGACATGTTTGATTTGTCAAAGAGGCAGATACCACAGATTAGGGATTGCCAATGGTAAATGTACTAACAGCAAGTGATTAACAAATCCCAGGCAACATCCAACAAAGTCAGAGGCATGAATCTTTGCAATAGCACTAATATATAATAGTAATAGTAGCAAAAGCAAAAATTAAGCTGTATGCTGAATGCACAATTCTTATCAAGAAGGCATCCCTGCCTCGGGTAGAGGAAAAGGAGCACAACCTGTCAACCATCCATGTCTCTGCTAAATCCAGTCTTTTCCCCCACAGAGAGATGTTCCTCTCATGCTTCTTCATATCCTAACCCCAGCTGTGCCTGCCATCTAGGTGATGTTTAGCATGATTTGAGTGGAGAGTTGAGCAATATAGTCACCTGTTTAGCAGGTATACCATTTAGTTCATCATCATACTGAGTGGTGTTAACTTTAATATCAAAACTGCAGTTAATCAGGGAAAGGTCTTCTCTTAGTATAGCCTTCAAAATCTGTTTTTAAGCTACACGGTTTTCCTTTTTAGCCTTGTTTCATTAACTTTAACTGAAACAAGGCATCTTCACAAGACTCCCTCCTTTAGCCACTTGGCAGGCCAATTCCACAGGTTTTCATTTCCAGAGATAACATAAACATCTTTTGGTCGTAAGCATCTCAACCTGAAGTGCACTAAATTAAATTACATTTCTACCCAACAGTGAACTATGCAGTTATCCCACAATAATGAGAAAACAAACAAACAAACAAACAAACCAAAACCAAACTGTCGTGGTAGGCCTGAATAGACCAAAGGTGGGCTCGTATGTGTCCTGGCTTGCCCAGGCACGCTCCCCTGCTCCCCCTCCCTCTGTGTTGGGGGTGGTGGCTGCAGGAAAGGGGACGAAAGCCCCAGTTTCACCTAATATGGGCAAACTGCCATCCTGATTGGCTAATCTATGTCCAAAGGCCCATCAGTCTCGGGCTGAAATGGATATAAAGGATGAGCAAGTAGCACATTGCGGGGTCTGCTATTACTACCTCATCAATCCTGAGCTGGGTGGGACCCCAAGTAGCATGATCAGGCTTTGATGTCTCCATGCATTCGGCCTGCACAGCCAGCGTGACACCATGCTGGGACTGCACACTGCAAGACATCAGCCTGCACTTAAGAGCCTGCTGCCAAGAGAGCCAGGACCAGGTCAGAGATGTCTACCTCCTCTATCTGAAGCACCCAGGAGCTTGAAGAAACTCCAAAGCCTCTAACAACTTCTGACCCGGCAGCAGCCCACCATGTGCTTTGGGTGTTGTCCCAGCATATTTTTGTGAGTAAATACTTCAAACCTCTTGTAATCATTAATTACCTTCTCTGCCAGTAAAATTGTTTGCTTATGCTAGTTGTCTTTAAAGTGTTCCAGTTTACCTGTTCCCTGTATGTGCAAATTTCCAAACTGTGCATTTTTGAACCTTGTATATAAGTTTTGTGGTGAGATTTAATGTTAATAAATGGTGTTCATAGTTATTAACAATCTCTGCCTGGATAGCAAAATTAATATAATTATTAATTTTGAAACAGTCTCTTCCTTTACACAAACCCAAAACAAAACCCCAAACCTACAACAAAACCCAGCAACCCTAAAAGAAAACCTCAGAATATTCTAATGGCGTTATATTGACTATATTGAAGATGGCTGTCTTTGGATTAGTGAAACTATCCACAGTTGGAAAAGATTTCGGATCTTACACAATGTGGTTTCAGTTAGAAAAAAAGTGAGTGTATTCAGTAGAGGGAAACAGATCAAATTCTTTATCATCCAGGTTTCTTTCTGAAGTTATGTATTGCTTGTATCTTTCATGAAAAGAATAACATAAGGCACATGCACTATCAAATTGTGCCATCTTTTACCTGAAGATATGTCAACATGATCATCTTTGAAGCTTTCTTATGATTCCTGGCTCAGCAGCAGAATTTAACCTTAAGTAAATAATTATTACAGTAAATCACAGAACCAGTTTGGTTGGAAAAGAACTTTAAGATCATCAAATCCAACCATTAACCTAGGACTACCTGAGGCCTTGAGTAACCTGTACTAGTGGGACGTGTCCCTGCCTATGGCAGGGGGTTGGAACTAGATGATCCTTGAGGTCCCTTCCAACCTTACCGTTCTATGATTCTATGACTACCAAGTCTACCACTAAACTATGTTCCTGAGCACCACATATACACATCTTGTAAATCACCCCAAGGATGGTGACTGCACCATTTCTCTGAGCAGCATGTTCCAATGCTTTCCATGAATTAGGGTCATATCTAAACCTCCCTTGGTGCAATTTGAGGCCATTTAATCTCATTTTGTTGCTTGTTACTAGGAGAAGAGAAGAAGACCCATCTTTCTGTGACTTCCTTCAGGTAAGTATAGAGTGGTAAGGTCTCCCCTGAGCCTCCTTTTCTCCAGATGAAACAATCACAATTCCTTCAGTTGCTCCTTATAGGTCTTCTTCTCTAGACCCTTCACTACCTTCTTTAGACAGAATCGGACATCTCAATTGTATTGAGGACTCCAACACTGAATACAGCATTTGAGGTGCAGCCTCATCAGTGCTGAGTACAGGGTGGCACAATCACTTCCCTACTCCTACTGGCTACGCTATTCTTCATAGTCTTAACCAGCTGAGCACTCTACTGGCTCATATCCATCCAGCTTTTGACCAACAATCCCAGGTCTTTTTCTGTCAGGCAGCTTTCCAGCCACTTTTCTCCAAGCCTCTGGCATTGCATGGGGTTGTTGTGATCCAAGTGTAGGACCCAGCACTTGGCCTTGTTTAATCTCATACAAGTGACTTCAACCCATTGATCCAACCTGTCCAGCTGCCTTTGTAGAACCTCTCTACCCTCAAGCAGATCAATACTGCTTAACATGATGGCATCTGCAAATATACTGAGGGTGCAGATGATCCCCGGATTCAGATCACTGATAAAGATACAAAACAATGTGCCCTTGTGCACATGACTTGTGACCGATCCTCAGCTGTATTTTACTCCATTCACCACCACTTTTTAGGCCTACCCATCCAACCAGTTTTTAATCTACTAAAGAGTATATCCTGGAGCACTTTTATTTACTTAAAAGTTTTCCTGTCAGTGGCCAAGAACCATTTGAACAGCTAATGGAGAACATAAATCACATCCTTCTTTGATGTATCCATAATGTGTATCTAGACAATGATTTAATTACCAAAAAAGCACTCTGAGCCTCTGATTCATTTCTAACTTGTTTTTCAAAGTCCTAGGGTTTTTTAATAGATACTCTTGAGTAAATGAGTGTTGATCAGCTGTGATTTGCATAGGCTGTTAACCTGTTAATGTAGTTTGAATTCCATCTCAATGTCCTAGAGTTTCTCAGCTATGAGTAAGAAACTTCACACAACCACTTCAGCTTTTACAACTTTGTTTCTGCATGTCCAAAAGGCTTTTCTCCGTTCTGGGAGTAATGTACCATAGACACTTTATCAAAATGCTTCAGGAGCACAAAAGTGCCTGAGATGTTTACAAGGTATCCTGCTTCTGTTACTTCAGTGGTGAGTTCCAAATTGGAGAGAATAATTTGGGAGAAAAGAAATTCTTACTATCTTGAAATGAGTTAGAAAAAGATTCAGCTTTTCAAACCAAAAATTAATATAATCCCAATTCTCCAATCTGTCATACCGATTTTTTATCAGTGTGACCTCAGAGTTAAACTGCTACATAGCTAAGACAAGGCAACCAAGAGCTGGGCTCCTGTGAGTTTTGGAAAGCACGTTGGCACTGCAGTGGGTGAACTGCAGTGTTGAATTCAACATGTAACAGAAAAAGCACTCAGTTCAAACTCCTTAATCCCATGCCCTCATCTTTTTGCACTAAGAGTAACACTCTCGTAGGCAATTTAAGGAAGGAACATTTCAACTGAGGACAAATTACAGAAAAAGTCCTGTCTCTGTTGGGAGCAAATGTAGTTAGTTGAGATGTTAAGCATTAAAATAGACTGGGAAGATGGTGTATTTTGTTTTTATTATTATTATGAAAAAAAATTTGAATAGGAAAACTAACTGTTTTGGAGAAAACCAGGAAAACTGGGAAAATAATAGGCTGCAAAATACACATGAGTAAAAAACAAACAGACTGGGGGGGAGGGGAGGGAGAGGGGGAGGAAGGAAAGGCAAAAAACCCCTGCAACCCTGTAACCCCGTTGGTTTTTTCCCTTCTATAAGTAACAATGGAAAACTAGGAACTGGACCAGAGGACACAGATCCAGGGAAGGCTACAGGTCTTTACAATGATACAAAACTTACAGACTGCAGAGGGGGTCTGCCTAGTGACTACAGTTTACTCTGACAAATCTGATTGCAAGGCAAATCCTGCTTGTGGATATTCACAAAATCCGAACCAGCACAATGGAGATATGCATTATAAAGTTATTGCAGCATGATTGGGAGAACTGTGAGCCTAGTGTCTCATGGTAGGCCAGTTTAGGGATGCTGGGTAGGGGGAGCACTCTCTCCCTTTTTATTATGTTATTCAAAGGTGCGTTGTTTCCCAAGAAATTTGGAAAGAAGGGGTTTGTGGGCAGAAATAGTTCAGCATTAGAAGGAAGATCCCAATGAGAAACTATTTTTGTATGGGCAGATGGATTTGAAACTGCAGTTGGCTCGGTGCTGTTCCTAATCTATAATAAGAAACTGTTCTGTGTGATATCCTGACCATATGCTAAAGCCAGAGGATAGTCTATTATAAAAGAGTGAAGAAGAGTTTACCCTTCTGAATTTGTTCATACACTTTGTGGCTCATGCTTCTTCACCAGACAAGGAAAGCTCAGAGGAAGGAAGCAGATATTCTCCTTGATTCCTGTCTTTATCATAAGAATGGAAAATTCTCCATATTCCCTGAAACATACTGTTTTCAAAACAGACCAGAAGGTGCTTACCTTTCAGGTTCAGAGGTTTTAAATAACTTTGTTTCTCAGACCTGTACTTAATTTTATGCCATGATAGTGTGAGGGTGTACAAGGCAATTTTATTAGATGTAAAATGTGCAGGTGACCATGGATAAAAGGAGAAGACATAGAATGTTTTTTCTTGTGCTGGTTTGAGGCTAATTGGAATATTTTAATGTGAGAAATTAGATCATTGGCTGTGAAAAGAAAATAATAGTGATGTCTGTATCACCCACTGGTTTTACTGAAAGACATAAATTGTCATAACAATAACAAAGTCTCTTGCTTCTTTGGTCTGTGTGCCCAGCTGTGTCTTGCCTTAATTCCTTTGCTTGGAAACTGGTGTAACTCAATCTAATAATTTCCTTCTAATCCCTTATCAACTCTGTCATCTCACCTCTGTTTATCTTCAACATTAATCACATAAGCTTTCAATGAGGGCTTATTTTGGTTACTTCTGAGATAATGAGGAATGGGAACAAGGAGGGAGTTGGTTGGGAACCCTCCTGGGTAGTCTGGCTGTTCGGGAGGGATTTTGAATTTCTGTATTACTTCTAAATTGTATATAATTGCAAATATTTGTAACTATTGTGTATATATGCTTGTCGATTTTGCTGTGCTGTAAAAATAGCTTAATTTTAACTTCCAGCCATCTGAGTTAGCCTGGTGATTCCAAGTATGTGTGTGAAACTCCCTAACCACCATATTCTTATTTTGATGTCCAATTTGAGAGTCGATGGGATGCCAGTCCATGAGATCTTTTTGCATGTGCTGCCCTAGATAGCTCTCTCTCTCTCTTGTCCATTCCTTCCCAAGAAACACTGTTTTGGTTTCCAGACCTTTTTTTTTTTTTTTTTTTTTTTTTTTTTTTAATTTGAAATACAGAATCAGTCCAGAGATGTGAATAAGGTCAATGAATGAGAGAGTATTGGTGCCTTGAGGAGAACAACAGGATAAAACAAAAAGCTGGATTTGTAAGAATCAAGGGAAAAGACTAGGATCGTGAACAGTTATGTCATCCTGCAGGATAAGGAGCTGATACAATTTAGCAAGTAGAAAACCAAACCAACACAAAGAAACAAACCATGAAAAACACCCTAAACTCATTCTTCTTTTGAAGTGATTACACAGAGCCCAGAAAACTGAACTCATGTCTAAAAGTGGGTGTATAGATTACTGAAAGAAAGAGGTAATGTAAAGCAGCACTCAGTAGAAACTCCTTATGGTCATTCTGGTTTGTGAAGGTGACTACTTGTAGAAGAGAAATTGTGCATCTTCAGTCCCTCTTTATAACAGTCTGTAAGTAAGTCAAGGAGATTACAAACTTGACACCTATTGACAGCTTATGTACAAGAGTGGGCACTGTCTTCCTGGATAAGTACACCTGCAGAGCAGTGTGGTCAGTGTGACGTTGCAAAGAATCTAGCAGAGTACCTCCATTTCTGTGTATTACCACTGGTTTCACATTTTCGTAGTTGCAGAATTTCCGATTGCTTATTGAAAGTGAGTTATTTCTAGAAGCTGCAGATGCCATAGTTGATAGACAGTAAGGTTAATATCTCTTTATATATATTTATTTTTCTTGTTTGCTTCTGTCATGACTGTTTTTATGGAAGGGAGACTGGATCCTTAAAAAGAATAAGAAAATCTTAGGTAGGATGAAGGTGCTACTCCTGTCATCAGATACCTTCTCAGATTTCCAAATACTAATGTTAGTTGTCCTTCTTAGCCAATGAAGCATTAGAACAATGCTCTACAGGTGTCACCACCAGTCCCAAAGGTAGAGGAGCTAGCACAATGCTGACCATGGGCTAATTCACCCTGTCTCTCAGGACAGTCTATTTGTTTAGGCAGCACATCTCACTGATAGCCTTATCCTCCTTCTAGTCCAGTAGCTGACTTGAGAAACTCAGTGCCTTTCTCTAATTTTCAGGGCATGCAAGTGGTCTGCAATTGCCAATTTTGTTTGACCTTACCATGTTTTACTGAATCTCTTATGAACATCAAACAGCATTTAGTCAAACGAATTTATTTAAAAGAGAAATATATATCTTTGACACAGGCCTAGTAATGGCCTGATTTTCTTGACAAAAATCTGTTTATGGTTTTCTAGGCCATAATTATTTTCAGTTAAATGAATACTGAAATATCTGGTCTACCTTTCAGGCTGTTTGGTTGTAATATGATTTTTCTTGCATAAGAAATATGATTTTCATTTAGAAAGGCTGAGAAATACACCACATTCTAAATTAAATCATTTATACACAAATAAGAATTGTCTACAATAGTGGATTACAAAGAATGCCTCTTTATTGCCTAAGGTTCAGAGAAAGCTCTTAGATCTAGTAGAAAAATAGACGAAAGTGGTTGTGAATATCCTTTTTTTTTTTTTTTTCATTCCAGAGGTCTGCAAAATGGTTGCTTAAACGACTAAAGCTTTCAGTTGTGATTTTACAGAAACTGATTTGTTTTCCAGACCCATTCCCATCCTCCTCCTTGCCTACCTCTTTCTCTAATACGTTGATGAAAAAATACGCTGCAAGAGAGTCAAATGACAAATTCAATTTTTGTGTTTTCATTTTCCTGTGATAATGTGACATACAAATTTTCACATTAATGTAAATATAATGTAATGTGAATGCAGTTCAACTACCTTCAGAAACAGTAAAGAACTAGCTAGTAAAAATTGTCCTGACTTTGCTTTGAAATTACTCATTTGAATAGGCTGTAAGAAAGAAAGGCTAAATATCTCTGCCCCTATGAGACTGCTGTGCCAGAGAAGATTGTAAATGCCATTTTCTTTTCAAATGAGACTCAAGATATTGTGAGATCTCCCATCTTGAAGGGCAAGACATGAAACTTATTATGTTAAAACAAAGAGAAAAGAAATAAAATTAAATGCTTTAAGGAGAGGGTGAAAGTGCAGAAAGAGGTATGTGCTTCATTAATTTTAACTGATGAAAATGCAGAACCAAGTTAAAGTCTAGTAGGTATGAACTGCCTACAGCTCTGAAGCAACAAGAAGGGTGCTTTGACATAATGCTGTATAAAATTGACTAGATATGATTAAGAGAGATGTAATATAATCTAGAAGCTATCCTAAATCTAGATCTAGAAGTTATCCTAAATCTAGGAAAGATAAAATTGGCTGATGGCCTATTTATAGTGGAGAGGGTAAGGAACGCATCATAAAACAGTGCAGAAATGGAAGAAGCACTTAAAACAAAAACCTGAAAGGGATGAATTAGAACAAAGTCCATAGATAAAAAATTGGTAGTCTGGATTTTGTGTTACTGTCTTGGGTATGAAACTCTAATCCCCTTGTATAAATTATTCCTGACAACACCTATCAGGTTTTTGATGGCAACCTATCAGTCTTTTGCAAGAGTACAGTAGTATTTTGAGATGGTAGCTTGAATGCTTATGGAAACGGATAAAAGATAAGTTGGCATCAAAACCAGACATTATCGTTCTCTCAGAGGAAAAGTCCTAAGATTAGAGAAGGTGAAAGTTACATGTAGAAAGGCTTCAGCTCTATAGGATGAAAAAAAAAATCATTTATATTCCATAGGAGAAGTGCTAAATGTGGTAATCATATCAGAACAGGAATTCAGCTATATAAAAGACACCTCTAATGACAACAGTAAATGGAGAAACATTTTTAATTTAGGAGAAATTATTTTGAGGCATTGCCCTCACACAGATATCCAGATACCTGAAAATTCTGAGTATAACTGCCAAAACACAGATGAAAAAGAAAAAGAAGTTACATAACAATAATTGCACCTTGCCAATAATATCATGTGGTCATGTTATTAAGAAAAGAGAAACCTATGTGTTGATTGCCTGAAAAGCCATCATTTTTATGACATGAAGTCAAGGATGCTCATGAAATCAGGAGGATCTTAGGAGATGGTGATAGTGAGAACATAATAAAAGCAACTATAAACTCAGTAATCTGACTACAGGGTAGAAGCAGTTATGCATTTATTAGCCTTACTCAGAGAGGAATAAAGTGCTCTAGAAAACGATGAAGTTAGATTTACTGATCAAAAATACAAAAGAGTATGTTCAAAGAAAACAAAGTCAATGCAGTGTTCTCCCAACATTTTAAATGGCTGTCCTGCACCTGGAGCAGTATTTGCTTATTTACATAGCTGAAAATACCAACATAGATGAGACAAGACACCACTTTAAACCCACTCTTCTTGCTGTACATCCTTAGGGCTAGAAGCAGATATGCTTAATTAAATGGAGCAATGATCTCTCTTTCTTAGTTTTACCATTAAAAACATGTTTGTATGATGGGAGCTCCTTCCAGAACTAAGTATACCTCTACAGCATTTGAAAATGTCCATCAAATGTAGAGGGGAGAGAAGCATGAGAAATGTTAAATTGAACGAATTTTTTTTTTTTTTGAGGAGTATTCAAAGATTTCTATGTTGTTTTGTTTTGTTTTCTATGGAAACTTCTATTCCTTATTAATACATTCCTTCCTCAACTCTCTCCTCTTATAAAGTACAATTTTTCTAAAATAATATTACCTTCTGTTTTTTCATTGATATCCTCAAAGGTACCTAGGAGAACCTGAACTAATTTCTGAAGGGAGGCTGCTAAAACCTCAGGCATAATCCACAGAATGGGAGTGAACGGGAAATTGAAATAATTCATTAAAAATTAGTCTGGTAATGAACTGTGTGAGAGCTGGAATTATTTTCTTAATGTTGTGAAAGGAAAAGAAAGACCTCTTTAGAAGAAATGTAGTAAAAAGAATATATATATGTGTGTGCGTGTATGTATATATATATATATATATATATATATGTGTGTGTGTGTGTGTGTGTGTGTATTTTATTATTAACTTAAAATAATAGTACTAAGGATGGAAACATTGGTTGAACTACTTCATCAGCCATGCTATATACTGCGTCAGGGAGAAATAAATGTAGACAAATATGCCCCTGTTCTTTCTTCTTGTCATTAGAGCTTAATCTCAAATCTTCCATTATCCTGTGTATCTACTTGCTGGGAAGGTAGTGTCTCAGCAGGTGGACTTGTTGGTCTTCTAGAACAATTCATTACATGTCTCATTTCACTTGTCCACAGCTTCTCAGCAAATACTTCTGAAAACCTCCACACTGGACTGTTGTTTAGCATGTCCTGGGGGTAAATGCAGATTTACAGGCTCAATAAACTGTAGTTGCAGACCACATGGACACACAGGCACAGATGCTCTGTCTTTCCTGCCAACACAATCACGTTCCTAGTGCAGTTAGGTTCTATTGTTTTTAAATAATATTGTTTCAGCCTTCTGGAGGACGCTTACTCAACCAATGAGGGCCAGTGTCCTGCTGAGGTTTTCCCTGAGGGTCATCATGCCCTTCCCCTGTCAAGTAAAGGTAAGTACAGGGGAATCATCTCTAAGAGCAGATGGTGGAAGTATGGGCATTGCAGATACTGGTTTGGTGAAGGTTGATGTGACAAGGAATGGCAGGAGATGAGTGTCTCATATGTCCTTGGTCTTTCACAGACATTCAGGAACTGGGCTTATATCAGGAATGGTGGTTCAGACTTTATTTATCTTAAACATTGCTCTTCCCTATTACTAACCATGCAGTGACAATTCATCTGTCATGTCTTAACAAGCTGTTATGTTGGAAACTGCAACACATTTCTCAACAACAGTGGAAAATTATTTGTAAATGTATTTTCAGTATCTGAAGGGGGCCTACAGAAAGGCTGGGGAGGGACTATTTACAAGGTCTTGCAATGACAGGACAAGGGGCAATGGGTTTAAACTGGCAGAGGGGAGATTTAGACTGGATGTTAGGAGGAAGTTCTTTCCAGTGAATGTGGTGAGGCACTGGAACAGGTTACCCAGGGAGGTTGTGGCTGCTCCCTCCCTGGAGGTGTTCAAGGCCAGGTTGGACGAGGCCTTGAGTGAGCTGTACTAGTGGGAGGTGTCCCTGCCTATGGCAGGGGGTTGGAACTAGATGATCCTTGAGGTCCCTTCCAACCTTACCATTCTATGATTCTATGATTCATCACAGGAGTGTTTTCACTGAGTAATATGTAGGCTGACTGCTATGTATTTTGTAGGCTAATATATGTATCACCATCATCATCATTTCATTGTCTGTCTCCATGTAGTATTTACTATCTCAGACACATCAATAGTTTACAAAATCATTAAATATACTTTCAAATGAACACAAATTACATGAAAATAATTATAATTGTTTTATCACCTCGATTGATATTTATCAACTCTCTTGGAGTTATGAATGCATTTAGCCTTCATACAAGACACTTTCTATGACATATCAAAGCTAATGCCTGCAACTACCTCAAAAAAATCAGCTGTTTATCGCAGTCAATTTTTTCTGTCTTTCCCTATGTAAAATCCATACAGTAACCACTACAAAGAAAATGACAGTGCAGATGTGTTAGAATCTTTCCGACACTTGTCAGTCATCAGATCCTATGCTCAGACCACACTGCTCTGATGAATCTTTTTCCAGATGAGTAAACCTGAGAAGGAAAATCTTGGAGGAGCCTATCAGCACTCCCTTACTCATAAGCCCAATCCAGGCAGAGAGCAGGAGAGGACACACCAGCAGGGCAATACAGAGTCAAACACTGCTGCTTCTGATGGCCAAAGGAACACATGACAGTATGCCAGAACACCATCTTCCTTCCTCTCTTCCTTTTTGAGGAAACTGTGATAACAAAAACCAAGAAAAATTTCTTACTCTCTCTCTGCATATGTACTTGCTTTAGAGGAACCCTCACCAGAGCACTTCAAAGGAGACACTTTGCACTAATCTAAAGTAGATGAGGTCAGGAGTAGATCTCTTCCTCTCTGTTTTCATTGTTATACGACAATGAATCAACACAACCAAGCTGAAAATTCCTTCCTTTTGTTTTGCTTTCTATTTTTCTCATGAGCAAAAATGCCAGCTCATTGATGCAAGGCTAACAATTACCATAATTTGTCCCTGAAGCATTTTCAGATCATATTCTTTAGAGATGAACCTTCTTATTTTATGGCTTTAAAGCTGAGTTTTCTTGGTTGTTGATTTTCTTTTTAATTAAAGGTTTCAACCCTTCAATTTTCATCTTAAATTTGAGCCACTGTAGTATGTGCTAGGAGCTTGCAAACTAAACTTCAAACAGGGAGCCTGTTTCTACTCCCTTTGAAGTCATGACAAACCTCCTGTTGATTGCAGAGGGAAACTGTACCAAAGTACAAAGAACATTTGTTTCTTTCTGATTCCTTCAGTTACCCTCCTATTGTACCATGTATCAGAGGCCCTGCAGACTTTGTGGGCAAAACAGATATACCATTAAAACAACTTCCCCAGCAGCAGATTATTAAATTGCTACTTAAGTACAGTTGAGGGTCATTCAGCAACAACTTTTTGTGCTCTTTGATGAAGAGTCTAAACAGTCCAGCTGTCAGATCTTCTTGTGGTCTACTGCAAAGCATAGAGAGAACCCAGAGGTGCTCCTAGCATCAGGATTTAGTGATTCTCAAATCACACTTTCTCAGAATCACTCTTTTGCTAAAAAAAAATAAAATAATAAAATATAAAAGTACTTTGTCTAGATTGAACTAAAACACCTTCGTCATCTTTTTTTTTTTTTAATTGCATTCTCTGAAGATTGACAGCTTTGCTTTCCTGACATCTCTAATCAGAAACAGCCCTGAGGTTGGTTGAGAGGGAAACAATACTTGTCCTAAACTTAGAAAAATTAGATGTTGTACCCTGACAAGCCATCTTTGATAAGAATTATGATACTGTCTTGGAAATGAAAGGTATGTCAACTTCTTTAGCAAGGTCATCAGCAGAAATGAGTCTCCTTTCAATATGACAGAGGAGGAAGACACACCTAGGGGCTGTCATTGCCTGAATGTTGTGTGTTACACACTGACATGACTCCTGGTTAAGTTCCTCAAAATGCATCCCACGAAAGTTGTGCCAGTCTTGCTGAGGTGATAGAAAGATGATTTTCATCTATCTGTCACTCCTTTTTTTCTATGTGCTCATGTCTTCATATTTCTGACTCATTCCTTATCTCTTTTTGTCAGATGAAAGTGCAGAGAAATTGTCCTGATGGGAGAGGATAAAAAGAATGTGCAGTCAAGAATGTGTCATTGGGATAGTGACTGCCATTAGTGGTTGACATATGAGGGAGCTATGGATTTCCAAACTGCACATGAGAAAGGCACAGCATCTTATCAAGGCTTTATGATATTTATCAGGAATATAAAACCTATTTTAAATCTAATTCTGGTAAAGAAGGATGGCGATAATCCATCAAAGTGCCATAGATGGGGTCCTTCTCACTTGACAAAACTGAACCATGCACACTAAGCTTCCTTAATTGCAGAAGGGAAGGAGTAGGAAAGTTCTGTTGTATGATTCCTTTGAACTAGGCAATTTTAATTGATTTAGGATAATTTTCTTTAATTGATTTTAGGTAAAATTGGTTGCAACCTAGTTCCTACTCTACTGGTTATATATTTGCAGAAAGTGCTCTGCAAAGCAGAATCTGGCATAATCAGCTGTCAGTGCAACCAGGTTCAGCCACCCCAACACCCTTGCTCAGGGAGTGAAAAATACAAGGCTGGAAATTGCTTAAGATTTTAGAGTTAACAAAGGGACCTGTCTTCAACTGACCAGACTGGAGCATGGTTCAAAGCAAATCTCTAATATGAATATTTGATCAAAGACAATTGAATAGGATGGGACATTTGAAGCCAGTCAGTTCATAGCCAGTTTTACAGAGTGTTCAATACTAACCATGGACCGTAAATGATAACCTTTGCTGTGTAAAGCAAACAGGAAAGCAGCATCTGACAAATGGCAATGTCACACTTGATGCTTTTTGTGTGCAGTGACCTCCTCTGCTTACATCTGACTTCTGTTTATTTAGAAGATAATTCTTTCCTTAAAACTTAAGCATTCTGTGGATAATAATGTATGTATTATAAATTCTACTGTGACTTCAGAACTGTTTCAAGGTATATATGCTACGGAAGAATTTTTGGCAGCATATGAATTCCTGGACACATGTATAGAGTTCCATCAACATTTTTCATTCAACTCTACTGCAGAAGGATGTGTGGTCCAGTTATTAACAAGACAGATTATGAGACAAGTGCCTGGTTTGTACTCAGCTTTGCATGCAACACTACGCAAATCTTACAGCTTCTCTGCTGTTTAGTTTTCCCATCTGTAGAATGAGAGTGATAGCACTCATTTGTTTCACAGGGTGAGTCTTAATTATCAGTTTAAAAACATCTACTGAGCTGCATGTGAATTCTTTCGTCTGTTGAAGCCAGTGTAGGTTTTGCTTTTGCTTTTGCTTTTGCTTTTGCTTTTGCTTTTGCAATGTGTTCATTGCAAAAGGATTGAGATTTCATCATTGAAGTAGTAATGGAAGGAAGTTTCTGAGCTGCATTTGGAAACATTTCCCTCCTCATAGATACCTCAACAATTCTGTAACAGTACACTGACTCAATTTGTGATTTTACACCACAGAACCATTTAAAAATAGGAATAATAAATTAATCTTTTAGTTCCTGGTTTGCATTTTGCTGTTGTTGGTTTTGATTTGTTTGTTTGTTTGTTGCTTTTAGAGGTGTTGATTTTTTGTTTTGTTTGTGTTTGTTTGCTTTTCCAGCAGGGCTATCTAAAGATGGCTTATCAACTTTGAATTTTTAAAGCTCTCAGGAGAACTGACTTTTAGAAACCACAGGAAATTTGTCGTTAGTGAGTCATTAATGCTTCCTTCCCCACTGCTGATGATCCTGTCATTAACAACTGCATCCTTCCAGCTTTGTCCATCATTCAAGACATACTATTACACAAAGAATAAAGAGGAACTTGAAATTAGGGAATTTAATTATCATATCACCTGCTCCCTCAAATCCTTTAGAAAAATTTAAGGAAGCAAACCTGTCAATCATCTTTTATACATGTAAGCTGACTGGGCAGACAGGCTTTACAGTTGTCATGGAGAGAAAATCATAGTCATATAAAACATCAGGAGAAACAGGCTTTGAGAAAATATCCAATGACAGAGATTTTATCAGACTTAAAATATATATGAGGTATCAACTCATAAAAATTGAGAAATATCTAGATTGAAAGATTTCATATTCAAACTAGGAAGAATTTGAAAATTAGCATCTTACCAAGAAGATAGGAAGAACTTTCAAGCAGTGAAGAAGGGTCATTAGAATAATATATGACAATTTCTTTTGAAGGGACTGCAAGAAGGAAAAGCACAAAAATGATGTCTGTCTTCTAGAAGAGAAGATTACTGGGATTTTTAAAACTTGTGTCTGTTTTTACTGTATTAAATCTTAAATACCAAGTAAGCTCACCAGCAGACCCTCCCTTCCTGCTCTTAGTGAATCCTGCTATTGCACAAGGCAGTATCTACTGCTTTCCAAGGCTTGGCAGCATCTTGTCCCACTGGTACAGTAGCATCTCCCAGCACCCAGGGAACCAAATCTTTCAGTGAAATAGACTTCCTGCACACAAGTTAGAAATGAGAAGGCAAAGGTTCTGAATTTTTAATTGAAAAAGATTTTTTTTACTTCCTGAGTAATTTCTGAAGTCCCACTAAAATGCAATGAAGAATCACTATTGGCCAAGAAACAAAAAATACAAACAAATAAAACTTTCTATAAAACTTCCAAAACAGCTGCCATCTTGTAATAAGTGTTATGAGGAAAAAAGGTAAAGCAAGGCCTATCTCTTCTTGATGACTTATTTATAGGAGGTTTATAGAATTCCTTATCTTTGCATTCTAGTGTGAGAATGAAGGTGACACACAGAAAAGCCATTTCACATCTTGACTTGAAGGAAACTTGCCTGGAAAAAAAAAAAGCATATAAGCAGCCATGGGTTTATAAACAGCTGTTTAAGCAATGTTAATATATTTGCAAAATGACGACTATAACCTTTTAAAAGAAAAAAAAATACTAAAACTCTTTTAGCCCAACCACATCAGATTCATTCCTCAAAAAAGGCCTGGTCTACACAATATGCTGATGAATGATGGAAAATTTTATATTCATCCTGCAAATTGGGATGCAGTCAATTCATTTGAAAAAAATAATTGTTTTGATGGGAACAGGCTATGTGAGTTCTAGTTTGTAAAAATCTGGGCTCAGATTTTTTTTTTTAATTTTTTTTGTCATTATTAAAAAACTATTACATTTAAATCACAATCTAAAACTGTAACAAATATAAAAATATTTCCATATTCCATTTGGAAAATTAGACAAGAATGTCCATTACATTGAGGCACCATCAGAAAATAAGCATAGTTAAAAAGAATACCATTTCTAACCTGATGTTTATTCTGATTATTGCCTTTATCCTACAGTCTTACCATTTATACCAATTTTAAACTGGCATCTATTGAGACCTTTATTTGAATTTATTGGAGTTCTGGAGCCCTCAGCACAGGAAGGACATGGAAGTGTTGGAGTGGGTCCAGAGGACAGCCACGAGGATGATCAGAGGGCTGTAGCAGCTCTGCTATGAGGACAGAATGAGAGTTGGGGCTCTTCAGCCTGGAGAAGAGAAGGCTTTGAGCAGACCTGATAGTAGCCTTCCAGTATCTGAAGGGGGCTACAGGAAGGCTGGGGAGGGACTATTTACAAGGTCTTGTAACGCCAGGACAAGGGGCAATGGGTTAAAACTGGCAGAGGGGAGATTTAGACTGGATGTTAGGAGGAAGTTCTTTCCAGTGAATGTGGTGAGACACTGAACAGGTTACCCAGGGAGGTTGTGGCTGCTCACTCCCTGGAGGTGTTTAAGGTCAAGATTGGACGAGGCCTTGAGTGACCTGTACTAGTGGGAGGTGTCCCTGCCTACGGCAGGGGGTTGGTACTAGATGATCCTTGAGGTCCCTTCCAACCTTACCATTCTATGATTCTATGACTTTATGATAAAGGGTGCTTACAAAACCAGAATTTCCTTGCAGCAATGCAAATATCCAAGTATGGGAAGAGTTTATATATTTCAGCAGTTCTACATAATCCTGACAGTTTTAATTTTGAGCAGGTAACCTCCTAATTTAATGTCTTAAGTTGTGAAGTGACAGCTGCAGCAGACCTGTTGTCTTTACTACATGATTGCCTCAGTCCATCATCAAAACCCTGTGGTGGAAGGTCAGCCTCAGGAAGCTCTCCACTATCTTAAAAAATCTTCTGTCTGTCAGAGGGAGCTCAAGTCTGCATAGGAGATGAAAGAATCTTTTGTCTTAGGAAGACTCTTTGTTCAAAGAAATTGAATAAAGCAATTTCTCAGCAATGTATTAGAAAATACATCTTCCATTTGAAACAGTAAATGAAAGATTCTATCCAGAGAATAGCAAGAAATAGCAATATATCCAGCAGAACTAGGGTGTCATGCTTCCAACAGCCCTGATACCTGAATCGTCACAGTGCCCCCCTCAGAAAGACCTTTGCCATCTACTGAGTTTTCTTGGGTTGCCATGGTGTGCAAAAAAATCACACAGTGCTCAGCAGGAAGTTACCATTAAATACAGATTTTGTGAAAAAAAAAAAAAAAAACATTTGGGAGAAGGATTGCTACCATCCCAAAACTAATGGAATCACGTTTTCGCATGAGGCCTCACCGTTCTTTGGAGCATGGCTTAAGAGTAATTCAGCAGAAAATTGCTTCCAAAATTGTATGGGGCTCCCTATTGATGATTTAAAACAGGTGGTGCTAATCACACTGAGGCTGATGCTGTGACTTGGCAAGTGCTAAGTTGCTGTAAGATCTCTTTGCTAAAAGTGGAACTGCATGACAGGTTTATATTTTCACAGTCACAACAGTGGCATTGCAGCATTGCTATGCGTCCAACTAAACTGGAGTCAAACAAACGTGGGAAGAGTTGGGCTTTCTGGCTTTTGCTGCTGGTTTGTTTTGTTTGCTTTTTTTAGCAAATAAATTATTTAATCCTGTCTTATCAACAAGCATGCATTTTCTCTGGAGGGCACAGATTTTGGCGTTAATGCCTCAAATTAAGGCTTCTGAAACCACGTTTCAACAAATGGTTTCCACGAAACCATGTGTGGAAATGAGCAAGCAGAAGAAGATACCGTCTCAGGTGGAAGAGAGTTACCATGTTTCAGCTGCAATATGGCAATTTTCTTCTACATTGGACAGATTGGCCTCATGATTAGGTACAAGAACTCACTTGTCAAGCAGCATCTGTGCTTTCCTGTAAAGGTGCAGATTCAAATTTGGAAATAGGAAATCCCAGGATTTTGAGAGAGTGATATATAATTAAAAGCTGAGAGTAGAACAATTGATATCCTAATCTGGGAAGACACAGGAAAACAGAAGATGACTACCTAGTTGTCTGCTAGACAAGTATTTGAATACATGGCACAGGTTAAAAAGGTCTGATCGCCCTGGGAATGAGTTGTAAATTCAGGTTGTCACTTGCCCAGTGAATACTGAATCAACCTCAATTGAAAAAAAAAAAAAAGTGAGTGAGAGAGAGAGAAAGAACTCTAGCATATCCAATAAAAGTAAGAACATCAGTGGTATAAGAACACCTACAGGATAGGAGATCAAGATCCTGTGTCATCTAGATTTACATTCCCTAATAAAAGTGTTATACTGCTATGAGGAGAAAGGAAAACTGTTTCTGTTATTAGGTATGATTTATACATGGCAGTAGTTGCAAGAGCGCTTGACATTAAATTTGTGACACAGGTCTTTTCACAGTATCACAGTAACACAGTATCACCAAGGTTGGAAGAGACCTCAAAGATCAGCAAGCCCAACCCGTTACCACAGACCTCAAGACTAGACCATGGCACCAAGCGCCACGTCCAAACCCGCCTTGAACACCTCCAGGGATGGTGACTCCACCACCTCTCTGGGCAACCCATTCCAGTAGCAAATGAGTCTCTCAGTGAAGAACTTTCTCCTCACCTCCAGCCTACATATCCCTTTTGTGGGATATGTAAGTAAAGCTAGACATCATGGGAGGATGCAGGATATAATGAATAACGTAGTCATTGTTCATACTGAAAAGAAAATTCAGCAACCAGAAGGGTCAGTAAATGTAGAGAATAAGAAACTCCTAAACATTTTGTCTTTGATGAGAAGGCAATCAATTCTTGTTCTTGGTGGGTTAATGTTCCATTTCTGAAGTTTCTGCCTGTAGTCAGGAAGTGTTTTAAGCATAGTAGATGAGTAGATGATTGCCATGGAAGCAGATGGTTAAGGCTATCAAAATGACCCAGTGATAGAAATCCTGTGCTGTACTGACTGCACTTGTTGTACTGCACTTGCCAACCACCCCTCCCTCTGCGAGGTTGCATTTTGCGTGTTGCATGCCTTTTATTCTCCTGTCAGAAGCTGGACTCCAGCCTTTTCCCCTCCAGCTGAGTGGACACAGCATCAAAGTCCCCTGCTCCTCTGAGGGGATGGATGACAGATTGCAGTTCCCATCCACCACAGTGAGTTGACTGTGCCAGAACCCAGAACAAAAACTCTATGATGAGAAATAAAGAATAATTAACATATTGTACTTAAACAAGAGGGTCCAGTGGTTAAAATACAGGTAAAAAAGCTGCAGCATTCAAAGCCAGAAGGGTGATCTGAATGACATGAATCTAATGTATTATCTATGATTCCTTATAACATCGGTTTTAACTGAGAGACTGAATAAATGCCAACATGTCTTGACAGCAAGGATGGTTGATGATAAAGAAATATACCTTCTAGCAAGGAAATGTTGTAATTTGCCTGTTCTTCATTAGAAATGAGAGGTGGTTTTGAACTGTGCTTGCTTCTTACTGTAGTCATATTGTGCAAGTGTTGAGTTTAATTTCTGTTGCTGTCCTATGATGATGAATTAATTTGAATAGGTATTTTCCATTTCAAAGGAAAACCAAATGTCTCCTCATTCTTTTTACTGCATTTTTCTATGAACTCTTCCTCTTAATAATGGTTTATTTTAGCAATATTTAGGCAATGTAAAAATAAAACAATTATGGATGTAGTTGCATATTTCATACTATTCTTTGTCTTATTTTTCATATATTCATACTAAAAAATATGGAATGCTGCATATATTCACAACAATGTATTTTTTTTCTTTTATTCATCATATTTCTTTTTGCATTTGCTGAATAAGATCTTTTTACTTTTCTGTCATGGAATATTCAACGTCCTTTTAAGATTCAGTCAGCAGCAGGTCTCTATGGAGTTATTAAGAGTATATGCATAGGAAAAACAGTCTATTGTGAGTAACATCTAAATATTTCTCTTCTTTCATAGACTGTATACAGATTTAATACTGGTTTTGGGGGTTTTTTTTAGAAAATACATATTTTACATATAAGTTTTTTTAAATGTATCGACTCCAATGTAACTTCCAGGATATTTTTAAATTATTGGGCAACATAGACCAGAGATATTTTTATGATGCAATTCAACATTTTTCCAGAAAATTTAAACCCAACTGCTATGTGAAACTGTCCATAAACACTTAATAAGCTCTCCAGAGCATTTAGCATTCTGTACAGTATTATTTTTGTTGCAGATTTGAGAATAATATGATATCTACATTGTCATCTCAGCCAAGTTCTTCAACTCTCTTCATAGTTTCACAGAATCACAGAATCATGGCATGGTTTAGGTTGGAAGTGACCTCAAAGATCATCCAGTTTCAATTCCCTGCCATAGGCAGGGACACCTCCCACTAGTACAGCTCACTCAAGGCCTCACCTAACCTGGCCTTGAACACCTCCAGGGAGGTAGCATCCACAGCCTCCCTGGGCTACCTATGCCAGTGTCTCACCACATTCACTGTAAAGAACTTCTTCCTAACATCCAGTTTAAATCTTCCCTCTGCCAGTTTAAACCCATTACTCCTCATCCTATCACTACAAGACCTTATAAATTGCCCCTCCCCTGCTGTGGGCCCCCTTATAATCAAAGAAACTTATACCAGAAGTTCCAAGTAATAAATGTATCACCACTGATATTTTGCTGTGTTGTCATAAATTCTCCCCACTCCTGATGACATGAGATACATTTTGTCCTGACTTTGCCAAGTTATGGCAATATAGTAGATTTCTGTTAATTAAGTTCTATTTTCATTAGCCTGGCTTCTTGAGAGGTATGCTATTGCTCAGTAAAGAAGCCATAAACAAGGTAAATTTTCAATTCTTCACCACATACATGTTTTTTATATAATGGCATTGAATTTGGGTAGCTTAAAAGCATCCCTCTACATTTTATAGCTGTGTTACAGATGCGCATACCTCACGTGCCATCTTGGTGCTTGTCAGCATGGAGAATTTAGTATACAAAGAGATCCATAGCCACATTCTTTACCAATTCATTCTGTGGACCATACGTGTACCTTGAGCACATGAAAGCATTATCCTGTCTCTAAGGGAGTAATATACCTTATAAAAAATCATTATTAGGGTATCTTGTCTAAGACCTTGAAAAGGGCAGTGCCCAGACTCTCCTACTGACAAGAATTGAAATCAAAGGCTGAATTTGCCATGGTCACTTTGTTCACTATAATTAGGGTCATCATTAAAGACAAGGATCAGTTTTTGGTGAGCTGTGGAGATGCAATAGTCTTTGGGAAGGCAAGAAGATATACAGAAGATTAACATTTATACCTAACATACATTTCCTGTTGTTCTTGCTAAATATTAAATACCCAAAGAATGTCCTTGACTGTCAAAAGTATGAGATCTTCACAACAAGCATATTCTATAGAAATAGTTCAACAAATTATTTCCTAGCTGTTCTATAATTATTACTGTAGTCTTAATGTTCCTAAGGTTCAGTAGCAGCTTAAAACATCACTGCTTCAGCATTAGGGGAATCTGGTTTTCATTTGATGGTAGGAAAAGAGATGTAATTCTTAGTGTAGGTTAATATATATTACATACACCATTAGGTAGCGATCCACCTGGGGGACTTGGTGCTGAGTTATTAATATGCTTTGAGTTGCATTCTAATTTACTCTGTGGTAATAAGAACAGCGTTATACAGACGAGTCTCATATAGCTTCAGGAATGGAAAGTCCTGGTTGTAAGGTTGCATACATCCTGTATGTAAACTGCAACACAATTCAGCATAGCCTTTAGCAGAAGTTTACAATAAAACCACAATAAAGCTAGTCGTAGAGTATTAACACTTGTTTCCTTTCTAGAAGCATACCTTTAGGAAAAGAGAGAGTAAAGTTCTGTTATTTATTATTATTGCTATTCATTGTTTATAGTTGCACTGAAACAAGCCATGAAACTTTTTGCTGGAGCACTTACACTGCTAAGAGAAAAAAAGCTGTGTGTATAAATACAATTAGTTGGCAGTGGAACACAGGCAAAGTTGGTGTGGGTTTTTTTTGTGGGTTTTTTTTTTTTTTTTTTTTTTTTGCCTTACCAACAGCCGAGGCTTTGTATAAGAAGCCACCATTTATACTTATCTTCACAGAATCACAGAATCACAGAAAATATCCAGCTGGAAGAGTCCAACCCTAGACACCTTACTGAAGGGTCAATAACAAACAATGTCCCTAAGTCCATGGTCCACACACTGCTTAAACACCTTCAGGGAAAGTGACTCCACCATTGCCCTGGACAGATCATTCCAATGTTTGATAACCCTCTTTGTTTTTCCTAGTATCCAGCCTGACCCTTCCCTGGCACAACTCGAAACCATTTCCTCTAGTCCTACCACTTGGCACCAAAGAGAATAGGCTGCCCCCCTGCTTGCTGCAATCTCCCTTCAGGTAGTTGTAAGGAGCAATGAGGTCTCTCCTCAGCCTCCTCTTCTCTAGACTGAACAACCCCAGCTTCCTCATAGGTCATGTTTCCCATGTCCTTCATGAGCCTCTTTGCCCTTCTCTGGGCACACTCCAGCATCTCAATGTCCTTCCTGTACTGAGGTGCCCAGAACTGAACACAATACTCCAAATGTGACCTCACCAGTTCTGAGTACACAGGGATGATCATCTCCCTGTTTCTGCTGGCCACAGTGTTTCTGACACAAACCAGTGTGCCGTTGGCTTTCTTGGCCCCCTGGACACCATGATGACTCATAATCAGTCAACACTCAACCAATACCCCCAGGTCTCTCTACGAGTTACAGATTTACAACCACACATCCCCACATCTGTAAGCTTACCACAGGATTGTTGTGAACCAAGTATAGGACTTGTCTTTGTTGAACTTCATACAATTAGCCTTGGCCCATTGGTCTAACCTGTGCAGATCCCATTGTAAACATTCCCTATTCTCTAGTGGCTCAACACAGCCACCCATCTTGCTACCATCTGCAAATTTACTGAGGATGCACTCAATCCCCTCATCCAGATAATTGGTAAAGATATTAAAGAGAATAGGCCCCAGTACTGAGCCCTGGGGGCCACGACTAGTGACTGGGCACCAGCCAGATTTAGCTATTCACCACCACTCAGTGTTCAATCCAACTCAGAGTGCACTTATCCAAGGCCTGTGCTGCGAGTTTCTGAAGCAGAATGGTGTGGGAGACAGTGCAAAGACTTTACTAAAGTCCAGGTAGACAATATCCACAGCCCTTCCCTCATCCATTAGGCAGATCATTTTATAGTAGAAGGAGATCAGATTAGCCAGACAGGACCTGCCTTTTGTAAACCCATCCTGACTGCATCTGTTCATAACTTTTCCTGGCACTGTATTCAAACTGACAAGCCTGCAGTTCCCTGGATCATTCTTCTGGCCCTCCTTGTAGAAGGATATCACATTAGCTAGCCTACAATCAACTGGGACCTCCCTGGTTAGTAGGACTGCTGACATATAATGGTGAATGGTTTGGTGAGCACATCTGCCAGCTCCTTTAACTACCCTTGGATGCATCCAGTCTGGTTCCATAGACTTGTGCACATCCCAATGACACAATAGGTCATTGATCGTTTTCTTCTGGACTATGTGGGCTACTTTCTGCTCCACATCCCTGTCTTCCAGAAACTTCTCCAAACTTAAATCATATGTTAGCTTTCTGACCTTAATAATGGTCTTTCAGAATGGGAAGGAGGCTTATGTATGAATTCTCTGTGTTCCTTCCTAGGGCAGAGCTTATAAGGTCAGGTGTGATATTTTTATTAGTTGGAGAGATATATTTTCAGGTAGGAATAAACAGCCTTTTGACAGTTCCTTTATCTGTTACTGCAAAGTGGTGTTGGAGAAGGACACATTTCTGCTGATTTTTTTTTTTTTTTTAAATCCTATAAACAAACATTCTTAGGGTTTTGTAGTGCTTATTTACCTGGCTCAGTGAGCTTCCACAAATGTGCCAGGCATATGCCTATGAAAAAATATTTTTTGGACTCAAACAGTTGCCCAAGCAAAAGACCCTTTTTAGTAGGAGTGAGATGTGGGCGTGGACAGCTGAAGTGAGAATGAGCAGTGCGTCTCTGAACTAATATCACTGAAGCTTACTTATTCCTTAGTGAGCGCTAACAGTGTTTTAATTTGGGTGATAAACACCTGACTTACTATTATTCATAGAATCATGGAATCATAGAATGGTAAGGTTGGAAGGGACCTCAAGGATCATCTAGTTCCAACCCCCTGCCATAGGCAGGGAAACCTCACACTAGTACAGGTTACTCAAGACCTCGTCCAACCTGGCCTTGAACACCTCCAGGGAGGGAGCATCCACAACCTCCCTGGGCAACCCGTTCCAGTGCCTCACCACCCTCACTGTAAAGAACTTCCTCCTAACATCCAGTCTAAATCTCCCCTCTGCCAGTTTAAACTCTTGCCCTGGCATTGCAGGACCTTGTGAATAGTCTCTCCCCAGTCTTCCTGTAGGCACCCTTCAGATGCTGGAAGGCTACTATAAGGTCTCCTCAAAGCCTTCTCTTCTCCAGGCTGAAGAGCCCCAACTCTCTCAACCTGTCCTCATAGGAGAGTTGCTGCAGCCCTCTGATCATCCTCATGGCCCTCCTCTGGACCCACTCCAACACTTCCATGTCCTTCCTGTGCTGAGGGCTCCAGAACTGCACACAGTACTCCAGGTGGGGTCTGACGAGAGCAGAGTAAAGGGGCAGAATCCCCTCCCTTGGCCTGCTGGTCACGCTGCTCTTGATGCAGCCCAGGACTCGGTTGCTGTCTGGGCTGCATGTGCACACTGCAGGCTCATGTTGAGCTTTTCATCAACCCAGACTCCAAGGTCCTTTTCCTCAGGGCTGCTCTCCAGCCATTCACCACCCAGCCTGTATTTGTGCTTAGGATTATTCTCTCTAGACCTCCTATTTGCAGGACATGACCCAATACTTATCAGCAAATAATCTAGCTAATTAGATGCCTAATCTAACTGCACCTTCCATGGGTAGGGTCAGTCGAATTTAGAATTCGTGGGAAAAGTAGACCTAAGTGACCAAGGTATTTTCTCTTCATGAGTGCTTTCAGTCTTCCTCCTTTGCATGAAAATACTTCTCTGCAGTTCTGTGCCAGAGTTTTTTTCCAGACTTCTTGTACTACACATAAAGGCTTACCAGTACATCTGCTCCATTCTGCTATGCCCTAGCAACTTGTTTAATAAGCCGTTAGATGACTCAGGATGACACCAGCAGCTGTGGCTTGTTCTCCCAGACTGTTTTTGAAGTATTTATTTGATTTAGCAAATTTAATGGGGTTTATCTCACTTACTCTACTGTTTACCTGGGAAATAGTTTTAAAGTTTATCCACCATTATGCTGCTCATTGTGGCATTTCCTTTTATTTTTATTTAATTCAGAAATTTAAGAAATAGAAAATTCTGCACGAGAAAATTCTGCATTCCTAGAGAGATTTTAATAAGCATACAAATTTATGTTTATTTGTTTGTGTTGCTATAAACCTTAGTCACAACTAGCTCTAAGTGTAGATCTCTTATTAATTTTTCTTATCACTCGTTTTGTTCCCATTCTTCTTCAGAAGCATTAGTCCTTTGACATAGGCATCATTAGTTTGCAGGATCTGTAAGAACATTTCCTTTATGTCTCTGTACTAAGCAAGACTAATTCATCCATTGGTCCGATTGTCAGTGTTAATACGTTATTATGAAAAATGCTTGCTGAGAAACATCTGCATTATTAAAGATTATGAATAAACTGAAATGAGGGCAATTTATCTGATGAAGAATAGCAGCACAATCTCTGAAACAGCTTTCCTTTTCAATTAAGACCCGAAAAGGGGGCACTGCTGGACAGTCATAGTAAAGGCTTCCATGGAAACTTGATGACAGCTGTTGGAAAATTGGGGCTTTCTGGGTCCCTGATGCACACCATCACTCTAAAAAATTTTCCTCAGGCTGTTTCAGACTCCAAAACATTAGACCTGTCAGTTCATCCTGCTACTTGTTTGCCATTTCCAGATCAAGCAGGCTACCCAGGCAATTGTGTTGCTGAACATCTGGGATCATGGGGCCCTGGGAAAGCCCCTACTGCATCAGCTCAAGAACACCTGAGTATTACATGTCCTGCTTCCAGTGCACAAAAAGTCATAGCCCTATGCACTGGAAACACACACTGAGAAAAATATTCTAAATGTGATGAGAAGCATTGAACTTGAATATGCAGAGGCCAATGGGGGCAACTTCTGTCCGTGTGATCGATAATGGCAGCAGAGCAGGCTGGATTCTGTGCATGTTGCACACTGTCCTGCCCTGGCACAACCACATACTTGTTTGAATTCTTAGTTTGGACATCTCTCCTTTCTTGTGGGGAAATCAGTAAAAGTGGATAATTAAACTCTTTTTTTTTTTTTTTTTTTTTTTTTCCTGAAGGCCAACTGAGTACTTAAAAAGATAATTAGGTAGGCAACCAGGTAAATGGATCTGGGACTTTGCCAGGGCTGACTACCAGTATATTTTTATGAAATAATCTTCAAGCTCAGTCAGACCAATTGCTAAGTGAATGTTTCACTAAACATGGCATGATTAATTTTCCCACTCATTTTCCATATCATCTTATATTCTTCCCATGGCAGTCAACCTTATATGGACCATTGCTAACAACAGGTAAATGCAAGAAAATGAAAACATAGATGTAGTCTGTGTTTGCATATGTATACATTGTATTCTGTAAATAGAATAAAGGATACATACATATTATTTCTTACATCCTACTATGTTTTATAAGCCTAGACCCAAAGGGGAAGCATAGGATCAAAAAGATTTACTCTATCACCTTATATATGTCCTTTCCTAATCCTGATTTCTTTTAAATTGTCTACTATGCTACATGATAAACCTTTTTTTTTTTTTTTCCTGCTGCCCTGCCATTCTGCATTTCAGTCTCTTCTACATTCTACTTGTGCTTATCATGAATCATTGATGCTGTTGGAAACTGTGGAATGTTTGCCTGTGAGCTTTCAACTTTGCTGTCTTAAGACTCAACATTGTACTAAAAATAGTCTGTTGCTTCATTGGTCAAAATTTTTAGTGATGGAATTCAACTGATATCAATGGATTTATGACAGCATATAATTTCTTCCTAATATCAGACTGGCATCAAAGAGCCTTACAAAATCAAAGTTAACACAGAACAAACTTTGTTTTTATCTGCTCTTCATTAATATGCACATGGAGTTAATTTGCAATTGTGTTATTGATTACCCATGGCAGAAATTCAGACTTTGTTGCAAGAGGTGTGTGCTGTTTTGAGGCTCATTGGAATATTCTAATGAGAGAAATTAGATCATTGGTTGTAAAAAGAAAATAATGATGACATCTGTATCATTCATTGGTTTGCTGACATGGATAAAAAAACCAAAAGTAAACAATTTGTTCCACTCTGGTTTGAGACACTGCGTCTATTTCCTTCCTTTTCACTCTAATCTCTCCACTGACACATAACAAATAAACTTTGCTGGCTATTTCGTTTACCTGTTTGTTTGTTTTGTCTGGGAAAGTAGAGGGAAAAAGAGAGGGTAGCCTTGAACCCCTTCTGGGCAGTTTCCTTTGTCCGGGAGGGAGTTTGGATTTCTGTGTTGTTTCTAATTTGTATAGAATAGTAAACACATTGTTGTGCTGGTTTGAGGTTAATTGGAATATTTTAATAGAGAAAATTACACTATAGTCTGTGAAAGGAAAACATCATGATGTCTACTTCACTCATAGGCTTGCTGGAGAATTGTTTGGGAACGATAATCAAAACAATAGATAAGTCAGTGTCTCTCTGTCGCTTGCTGGAACAGGAGCTGCTGGGGCGATCTAGCAGCTTCTGGGCTCTGGCTCCTCTGCCGATTAATCCTCACTAACCACTTTTCTTCTAATCCCCCTGGCTGATCCTCTTAATTTACCTTGCATGTAAGGCAAACCTTGGGGTAGGGTACAGGGGTGGGGAGAAGGTGGAAGGGTGGTNAAGTGTGGGGGGGCGGGGAACTCCCAAACCGTCACAATTGTGTATATATGTGTATATATGGTTGTTAATGTTGCTTTGCTGTAAATAAAGCTTCATCTTATTTCCAAGCTGTCTGAGCTGGTATGGTAAATTTCAGTAGTGGGGAGGGGGAAGGGGGGAAGGTCCTAACTGCAGTGGAAAGGGCTAATTAATTACTGTGAGATGATATTTTAAAAATATTAATAGAATGTATTAATATTAAATATTCAGAACT